>PVJD01000874.1:0-336855 GCA_004026545.1 Mormoops blainvillei | reverse complement strand
TTTCCCCCATTATCCCCCTCCCGCCACCCCTCTGGCCACTGTCAATTAGTTCTCTATTTCCAAGTCTCTGGTTCTATTTTGCTCGCTTGTTTGTTTTGTTGATTAGGTTCCACTTCTAGGTAAGATCATATGGTATTTGTCTTTCACCACCTGGTTTCCTTCACTTAGCACAATACTCTCCAGTTCCATCCATGCTGTCACGAAGGGCAGGAGCTCCTTCTTTCCTTCTGTGGCGTAGTACTCCATTGTATAAATGTACCGCAGTTTTTTGATCCACTTATTTACTGATGGGCACTTGGGCTCTTTCCAGCACTTGGCTATTGTAAATGATGCTGCTATGAACATTGGGGTAAATAGGTTCTTTTGAACTGGTGTTTCATAATTCTTAGGGTATAATCCCAGCAGTGGAATTGCCAGGTCAAGAGGAAGGTCATCAAAAACATATCAACAAACAAATAAGTGCTGGTGAGGGTGTGGAGAAAAGGGAACCCTAGTGCACTGTTGGTGGGAATGCAAACTGGTGCAGCCACTGTGGAAAACAGTATGGAATTTCCTCAAAAAACAGAAAATGCAAAGGTATATCCATTCATTATTTTGTACATACTTTAAAAGTGAAGTCTGTGGGTTATCCCAACAAATCCATCTTCTTTGAAGCTTTCTAAGTAATAGGTAGGATTATCTCACTGCCTTATAATTTTCTTAGCATGAAATATGATTTTGCCAGAGTACATATTCAGACCCATCTCCCATCTTTTTCTAAAATTAGCCTCTGGCAGAGGCTATGGCCACTCTAGTCATACCCAAGGCCTCACAGTTCTTCAAACAGGGCAACCACACCCAACGGCTTGTAGTTCCTCCAAAAAGCCAGGTCTCCCCCCCCCAATCCCCCCAACAAAGCTCATCACAGCCTCACCCACACAAACACTTTATTCACTTCTGCTTCTGCCTTGAAGTTCCCTCCTACATCCTTGTCATTTTCTTCGTGGGTCTCTCCCACTGTAGCTAATTATTTATTTGTCCATCTTCCCTAATTGGTTCTAGTGCTCCTAAGGTCTCTGCATCATTTAGCACAGTATCTGGCATGTAGCAGGTACTCAGTAATAGTGAATAAATGAAGGCTAAAATCTGTCTTCTCTCGGGGTAGCCTCTAATCTAAGATAAACATCAGCTTCCACAGTCAACCCCTCTAAACAGAAGCTAGAGCTGCATCAATCTTGGCAAGTCACCCTGGCAGAGAGCGGCGACGGGCGTCGGGATTTGCCTGGAAAACTCACCAGCAGAAGCATGCAGCGGCTTTCCTTTATGGCACCACAGCATCCCAGGAACCCCAGAATCATGATGGTAGCACCCACGGCAATCAAGATATTCACACCAACATAAGGATTAATGCCAGCTTCCCCACTGCTGAGAAGCTGAAAACAGAAAAATGAAATCATAAAACCCCCTTTCCTTGATGTTTGTTATTCAACAGAAATCCACTGAGTACCTACTGTGTGTCAGGCCCTGTTTCAGGACCTTGAGATGCATTAGTGATCTAAACCAGCCAAAATGTCTGCCCTCAATGAGCTTACATTCTATTAAGGTGTTTCTTGTCTGAATAATGTTTCTGACTTTATATTTTTCTAAGGTGATATATTGGCTATTGGGTGGAAGCAATGTAACAGGCTTTTGAAACACCAATTATTTTAAATTTAGAAGATGTGTTTCACCCACAATGTGCTCTTTGGTTTGCACATTTTGTGTTTTATACATAAGAGTAACATTGTAATGCATGTGTTTTTTATGGTAATTAAATTAATTATAAAACCCGTGCTCCTCAAACTAGTGATAGACCCAACAATATGAAAGAACCTCAAAAACATTATGTTGAGCTAAATAAGTCATATTCAAAAGAGTGGTTACTATATGATTCCATTTATATGATGATCAAGAATAGATAAATCTAAGTTGTGGTGATAGGAATCAGAGTAGGGCTTGACTTTTAGCTGGGTAGGAGGGAAAGGAGGAACTGACTGCAAAGGGATGAGGGAACTCTTATGGGTTAATAAAATCTTTATATATTGATGGTAATGGTCACTTCATAGGCCTATAGATTTGCCAAAACAAATAAAAAAATTTAAACTAAGAAAAAACAGTTTAGTGCTTGATATTTCATATCAATTCTATCTCCTTGTTCCCAGAAGATATAGCCCATAGAGTCTTCCAGAAACTCTTCATTTTGCCTTACTGTTAAGGAACAAGATATTGAGGGGGAAAATCTTAAGACCCTATGTAGTGGGTGGGTTATACAACCTGCATATTTCAATTCTTCTTCCCCACACACATACTATTCTTCTCCACCTGCATGACACCTGCTGCAATCTACCACTTGTCCCTTGGACATATCCAGATGTGCATAATAATTAAAAAGTGAAACCTAGGGCCTGCATTATACTTGAGTGCCACATGTAGCCCATCTTTCTTGTATAACCTCTATCTATTGTTCTGTTTCTCGGTAGAGCATTAGTTCTTAGACTAACACTGAGATTCTTCTAGAATCTTCTACAGATTGCTGTAGGTCAGCTCACTTACCAGGATACAAAACAATTTTTGAAAACTGAAAACACCACTACGAATGATCTTTACATTTTAAGTGACATTTTAAAGCAATCCATAGCCTAGAAGGAACCTATACAGAACAATCAGTAGCAAAGAATGTGCTGAAGTCATCAAAGCATTAGAACAAAGATCTATATTCCAGGAGGCCCTAATATATAATTAAGTTTCTAGCACTGGAACGGTCAAACTAAGTCTTCTGGGCCCCAGTTTCCCGTTTATAAAGAGAATTAGGTCAGCCTCTGTGTTATCTAAGGCCTCCTTTGTCTCTAAGAGTCTGTGCTTACAGATAATGTTTCAATTTACATATTTAGAAACCTTCCCATTTACATATGTCCCAATGATTTTTTTTTGTTCATTTCTCATGTTTTGTGTTTCATTGTTGTTTGTTTATTTGTTAGGATTGGAGCTAAGAAATCAGTTTTGCTCATAAGCAGTCATAGTATCTGGGTCAAAATAGAAAATGACAAAAAAAAGGGTATTAAGAAACCCACTCTAAACACTCCCCACAAATACTGCTTCACGGGAATGCTGTGGCCAAGGCGGGCAGACCCAAACAGGGGTGTTGGAACTTTTGGCATCTCTGGCCACACTGGAAGTAGAAGAGTTGTCTTCGGCCACACATTAAATACATTGTAACACATAATCACAAAACAATCTCATAATGTTTGAAGTAAATTTATGATTTTGTGTTGGGTCACATTCATAGACATTCTGAGCTGCATGCGGCCCATGGGTCCCTGGTTGGACGCCCCTGAGAGTTATTTGAAAGGGTTGAAGCCTCACATCAGGACTTTGCACCTTGGCCAATGTGGCTCAGTTGGTTGGGCATCACCCTACAAACCAAAAGGTGGCCCGCTTAAATATCTGTCAGGGCACACGCCTGGTTTGCGGGTTCAGTCCCCAGTTGGGGTGTGTGCAAGAGGCAACCAGATTAATGTTTCTCTCTCACACTGATGTTTTTCTCCTTCTCTTCCTTCCTCCCTTCCCCTTTCTCTAGAATTAAAAAAAAAAAAAAAGAAAAGAAAAAGGAAAGAACTTTGCTTAGCCCAGACAGAGAAATAACAGTTCAAATATCCGCAAGTGAGACCTGGATGATGTGGCCAGCACTTATTCAGCTGGCCGATGAAGCAATTCTATCTGATCTGGGCAGATGGCCCACAACCAAAGACTGGTCAGAAAGCAGAGTGTTGGCTTGAGGATCTCCAATCTAAGTCCAGCCTAACAAGTGGTTTTTCTTACTCAGAAAAGAAGTAGAAATCTGAGTTCAAGTGTTTGGTGCAGGACAGAAGCAACAGGATGCTAAAAGCAGTCTTGGATGAACAGTGTCTGAGTGTGCTTTGGAACAAGGTGAGAATGTGTAAAAAAAACAAAAAGAGGAATGGTTGAACCTGAAAGAAGAAGGCTCAGGGTCCTCTTTGCATTCTAAGGGATCTCCTGGGACAAGAATGGCTGGCCATATGCTTTGCCTCATGATGCTGAGTTTATCCTAAAGGATAACAAAGTACCCCTAGGAGTCAATTTAGTACAAGGCGATAATATAAAAGATGTCCACATAGACCTCCCTGACATCCCTCTTTTCTGTGTTTATGCTCATGTTTCTCCTTCCAAAACTGCTACTACTTTTTTCCACTAGTAGAATTCAGTTCTTTGCACAGCCTGGAGTCTTTGTCACTGACTTCAGACAAATATAAATCAAGCCAATTTCACATAAGTCAAGCAGGTTAATATTGTCCTGGCGGACACTGACAACAGAGTTAGTGGCTGACAGCACAAGAAGTCAAGTGTAACTAAAGATGCTGTCTAGCTCTACTCATTTATTGTTATCCCCAGATGTGGAGCAACAACCTCTTAAGAACAACAGTTCTCCTTTAGTACATTCAGTGTTGGTAATTTCTTAACAGACTAAACATCAAATTTGTTTACCAGAAGCACTGGGGGAAAAGAAAATGTTCCCATATCAACTAGAAAAAAATAGTAATAAATAAAATAAAATAAGTAAAATGTACGTTCTACATACATATTAAAAAGGCCAAAGTACCCTCAAAATAGGTGGCTATTAATCTCTGTGTTTAATTTGAGTCCCAACATCAGACATCAGTTTCTAGATGACAGAGATTCTGTGTGTCTCCAGGTATCATGAATGGGCTCAAATTCCAAAGCCCAAGGCCATTAGGAAGTCACATCAGCTTAAAACAATAAATAAAATCCTGAGGGCCTAAGGTGTTACCAACTAGTTGCCACATCGGTCCCTCACCCACTTTCTTCAACCTGGTGAGACATGGAATGAAGAGTTTGCTAATTCCCATTGTGACTCTCTGGGTTCTCAATGGAAGAAAGCATAATTTTAAAAGAGAAGAAATAAAAGTAAAGGAGGGACGGAAGGAAGGAAGGAATGAAAGAAGGAAGGAAGGAAGAAAGGGAAGGGAGGGAGGGAAAAGCCACCCATTCAGAACAGGTGTTCATTTTCTTTTCATCTTTGTTCCCACTAGGCTATGTCCAAAGGCATTTAGCCGCACCATGGTATAATAAGTTTTAACAGATAATGCATTACCTGTTAGCCACCATAGGGAATATAAGTCAATAATACTGTAATAACTACATATGGGGCACTAGACTTATTGGGGGATCACTTCCTAAGTTATATAAATGTCTACCCATTGTGCCACACACCTGAAACTAATATAATATTGAATGTCAACTGAAAATAAAACATTTAAAAATAAAAATAAATTAATTAATTTTAAAAAATGCATTACCTTAATTGACAGCTTAATAATAACTTAACAATTACCAAATAAGAATCCGCATTCCTTTTAGAAAAACTTTTTGAGAAAATGCTTTGGAGCGGTCCGAGCCCTAGATAATGTGATCCTGGGCGGGAGGCCAGGCAACAAAGGGCAAGAAAAGCGCCCTGTGTGTAGTAGGAAAAAAACACTCGAAGTGGAGTGCCCCTGAAAAGAAGGCAGAGAGAAGAGAAGCAGGGGAAGCAGGAAATGGCGCCAGGGATGATGCCGGGTAAAACTAACAGAACAACACTCCCGCACCCCCACCCTTACTCCCCGCACACTCCTTCCACATTTGCAACACTGTGGTGTGAAACAGAAACAGCGCCCCTGGAATCCAAAGACTGGAGCCAGAGCCAATTACATGAAATAAGCATCCTCCAGGCCTGTGGAAATCTCGGTCAGAGCTTTGCCACAGGACGTGGAAGGTGTGTGGTGGTGGGAAGGGGGTCACGCTAACCCTATCTAGATAACAGGAAGCTGGACATCCCCAGCCAACTGCCGAGTTAAACTAGTGTGACCAGCCTCTTGCTGTTTGAAGGGGTTGCCCTCATTGCCAACTCCCATGGGTTATTACCAACGGTCTTTGAACATCATTGTCTTTAAAACACAGATTCAAAACCTTCTCCGAGAGAACTTCTCACCTTCTTTCCTTTAAGATCACCAGCCCGCCTTGGGATAAGCCCCATTATTGTCAATACCTTATACTACAGAAATCATTCTTGGTGGGGAGGAAAGGCGGTCTATAGCCTCCAGCTACACTTCAGATTGGTCTTAAGCAGATAACAAAAGAGGCAAATTTTCAATTTGGCCCCTTCCCACATCCACTTGTGTTGCGATCTTCCTGTTTTGGGAATAGCACCTTCCTCATTCTTCGGAAGGACTGATCCGTGCCCAGCACAGCGCCAGGCACACAGTGAGGACCTTTGATTAATTAAACTGAATTAACTTATAAAATCACATACCAATGCAAATAATCACATGAGGCACTTAAGGAAAATGCTCTGGAAATATTTATTATTATTGTCATTACTTTGATCATTATAAGAAAAATAAATTACTTTGGGATCGGAGAAGCTTGTACAATATTTATATATTTACCTCTTGGCCATCTTTGCTTACTCGTATCCAAATTGCCACTGCCAGGATAAAGATACCGCATAGCTGTAGGAAAAGGAAAAAATATACATTAGAGTACAACTAAGATAAACTGCAACTCTAATTCCACATACCCCTAGCATTCTGGTTACACTGGGCTCTCATTAATTACACCATTACAACCTAAAAGACATAAATGAAGCATATTCATTACAGGTAAGTGCTAAAACGGTCCACTGAAATTGCTAAACTCGATAAGAGTAGCCTGTTTCCCATCCACAGTCCATTCAAAGGTCTAGGACAAGAAATCGTCTCCACTATAGGGGAACGGAAAGGTGATTTGCCATGTGTCAACTCCAACTCAGTGTTTCAGCTAGATTTGAACATATAAGAGGTAAGTTACAACAGTTTAAAGACAAAATATCCTTATTAGGCCCCTGGGTTTGTCTCCGAGAAGCTGTCTTACACCAAAACAAAGAGAATACCTGACTAATTACCAAACATTCCTTCAAGATCCAGAAGCAAGAGGTTGGGAAAGACAGGGAAAAGCTGAATGTTTGACAAAACTTGCAGTTAAGCAACAAGCATTCGGAGCACTTTCTGTACCTAAATAAACTCTTTTAAAATAAGCTTTTAGGTAGTAAAGCTTACCCAGAGAAGAGGAACAATGAGGAACAGTACTTAAGGTCTTAAATCCCTTTAATGACTTTACCAGATTATTTAATTTGGACCAAGGCCAACACATAAAATGTGAAACACATTTTACTTTCGCGTAAGGAAAACCCTTGTCTTTTAGGGTTTTTAAAAAAGATATATATGTCGTGGCCTCAAAAAAAGAAATCAAAGACCTATTATTAGATAGAGTTGTTGAGAACAAGCTTGGTAACATACCAAACACAGCAGGCCTTGGAGGACTTTCTAGACTATTCTGACCTTATGGTACCAGAGTCCTCTAAAGCCCATGACCTCACAGCATCACTGCTTTTAAGCACGGTTGAGCCAATACGTTGTGGACTCCCAAAACAGCAGTTTCCTTTTTAATGGTTTCTCATTAAGTTTGTCATGGAAGTAGAGTCGAGGGCTTTGTTCAGGAATAGGGAGTGCCATGAGGAGCAGAATAACCAGAAAAGCTATGTTCCCTAAAAGAGTTCAAAAATCATCTAGGTTTTAAATCCTTCATTTCAGATAAAGAAACTAGAGCCCTTGACAGATAACACTCAGACCCTGAAAACTCAGCACCACTTCTAATCCAATCCTGCATCTACTACATGCTTCTACTCTTCCTACAAAATAAGGGACGCAATGGAAAACCAAAGCTCTTTATCAAATCACCAAATAACCTGTACAACTTAATTACCTTACAGGTACACACGCACACACACTATAAAATACAAACCATTGGAAAACCAGCTTTAGAGCCTGAAAGCCCCCCTGATTTCTTCACGATTTTGACTAATTCTAATTTCATTTGCAGATGAAGATAAAATATTTTAGCAGTTCTTTGGTAATAAATAAGTCTGAAAGTTTTTGTGTCGAATGATAATGAGACTTTGGGATTTTCAGTAATTTTATAGCAGCTGTATTTGATTTATTATTTGATTTGTTCACTGATATTTCCTTTCTTTTTCTTCTTTCACAGGAAGATTTATATTGAATGTCTTAATAGTTGCTCTGGTTTTTAGCTTTAACTGAAAATAGTATGAATTATCTAAATAGATATTATAATTGTCATTCTTATCTGACACTTACTGATGAATCTACTGAGAAAACTTTAAGAACTCTTACAGACTAAGAATGCAATATTATTTAAACCCTTACTTTTTTTGTTTGTTTCTATGTGACTTCTTAGTTCCCTTTTTCAATGCAGACATCAAATTTTTCAGAAATCTTATGAAATCAACCACATTTTCCCCTCAAATGATAACTTTTAGTCTTCTCAGCCACTGAACGTTATCAGTAACATTAATATTTAAAAGAAAGGTATCAAAACAACAATGAGATGCCACTATACTCCCATTAGAATGGCCAAAATCTGGATCACTGACAACCCCAAAAGCTGATAAGGATGCGGAGGAACAGGAACTCCCGTTCATTGCTGGTGGGAATGCGAAATGGTGCAGCCACTTGGGAGACATTTGGCAGTTTCTCACAAACTCTATATACTCTTACCACATGATCCAGCAATATATGACATCCCTTCGTATTTACCCAAAGGAGTTGAAAACTCACATACACACCAAAACCTACCCAGGGATATTTATAGCAACTTCATGCATAATTGCTAAAACTTTGAAGGCACCAAGATGTCTTTCAGTAGGTGAACAGATAAATAAACTGTGGTATATCCAGACAATGGAATATTATTCAAGGTTAAAAAAAAAAAAAAAGAGCTATCAAACCATGAAAGACTATGGAGGAAGCTTAAATGCATATCACTAAGTAAAAGAAGCCAATCTGAAAATGCTACATACTGTATAGTTCTAACTATATGACATTCTGGAACAGGCAAAACTATGAAGTTAGTAAAAAGATCAGGGATTGTTGGAGGGGGATGAAAAGAATGGGCAGAGCACAGAGGACTTTAGGGCAGTGGAAATACTCTAAATAATAATAAAATGGTGGATATATGGCAATGGCATTACACGTTTGTCCAAACCCATAGAATGTACACCACCAAGAGTGAACCCTAGTATAAACTGTGGCCTTTGGGTGATTGTGGTGCGTCAGTGTCAATTCATCAGTTGGAACAAATGTACCACTCTTGCGAGTGATGCTGATCAGGGGAGGAAGCTACACATGTATGGGAACCCAGGATATATGGGAAACCTCCGTACCTTCCTCTCGATTTTTCTATGAACCTAAAAATGCTCTAACAAATTAAAGGCTTTTTAAAAATAAAAAGAGAGAGTATTCAATTATTTCAGAAGTCAAGAATATTTTGCCTAACATCAATCTTCAAAATCAGGTAAGTGTTCTTAGGGATTTTGAAGCTGGCCAAACCATCATTTCCATCCCTTATTCAAACTTCATCATAAAAACAAAAGAAACAAATGTTTAAAATATATCACCCCCATCGGACTGAAGAAATTCATAGTAAAAATCAGAGAGTCTTAACAACATGAAATCATTCATAAATTTGTTAAATTTGTTTCTATTTATGGGCTTTAAAGTAATTTAAAACCAGTAAATTGGTTTTCTGTCGAGAACAATCATTCTAGAGTCATGATTAACACTAACCTATTGTATTCCAGTTTGTATTTATGGGTTTGTTCCCTAATCTTTTTAGATGATTTTAAATAGTTGGGAGTATAAATTAAGAAAAAAAAAAGTCAAGCTCTGCCCTTTCTATTGATAAGGTTGTAAAAGGCAATGGGTCGATACGCTGGGCCCCTTGGTCAGCCCACAGTGGACGCTGCAGAACTAAGTCTACTTTCGTTCCCAACCTCACCCAACCCCCAGGGAGTCATTGTGGTTGTCACTCGGCTCTCTTGGGATATCTGTCTATTTAAGGAGTCAGGATGCTGTTGGTCCGAGCCAGCACACTAAGAAATTAGGTTATTTTGATGTTTGTTTATGACCGCGTGATGTATTAAATTATATCTCCCCTAAATTGGGATGTTGAAACCTTAACATGCAATGTGACTATATTTTGAGGTGGGGATTTTAGGAGGTAATTAAAGTTAAATGAGACCATGAGAGTGAGATCCCAACCCCATATGATTGGTGACCTTATAACAAGGGGAAGAGAGAGCAAGAGAGAGAGGGAAAGAGATCTTTTTCCCTTTGTGCACACTCAGGGAGAAGAAGCCACGTGAGGACACAGCGAGAGGAAGCCATTTGCAAACCAGGAAGAGAGTTCTCCCTAGAAACCAAAGCAGTGTTGATCTGGGACTTCCAGCCTCCAGAACTGTGAGAAAATACACTTCTGTTGTTTAACCCACCAACTTTAGGCTATTTTGTTATGGCCGCCCAAGCAGACTGAGGCAGGGCGGGAAGAAAACAGGAAGCACCACCCAGGACACAAATGACATAGAACAAGCTGATTTGTCCTCTTTTCAGATAATGCGTCCTCTCGTCATCCCTCCCCCCCTGCCCCTCAATTCTATCTTCAGGTTTGGGCGTTTATCAAAGTGTTTTTGAAAAGTGTCAAAAACAGAAGGAGGCACTTAGTTTGTTCTATGCTGGGAGGAAGAGTGTACTGGGAGCTATCATTACTGGCCCAAAATAGATACTTTTTAGGTAAACTTAGGGGAAACCTTCCTATGCTGCTCCTGAGAGGTTACAAACGAATAAGAAAATATCCAAATGGATAATTTGGGTAACTACAAGATTTATTTTTAGGATAACCTCCGAACACAAGTGGTCATGAGTAAAAAAGCCCTAACATTTTGGGACAGTGCTACTGTTGTTCATTTTCAAGAATGGTCTTTTATTAAACGTTTACTCAAAAGCCTAGTTTGATTGCATTGTGGTCAGATAATATAGCCTGTGAAATCATGGCTTGTGAGAACTTTTTACATCATCATCTTCTATCACACCATTTATCTCCTTTTGATTTTTCTCTGGCAGAGCTTCCCTGTGTGGGATTCTGTGTTACCGTCTGCATGTAGTGTGATTTCCAGAGTGGATTTTAATTCTATCATTGTGTTCCTGGTTTCCTTGAAGTACCTCTTTATCCATTCCCCTTTTCATCTCATTCTATGGTTTTCCAGTTAACTTTGTCTTCTCCTATGACCTCCAGCCACCCTTTCATGTGGAGTTATTTTCTGGCATTGCATTGTGGATGCAAATTTCCTGACACTTTTTTCAAGATGCTGGAGAGATTCTTTCAGAGTTGTGAGCTTGTCCCCTAAGGCTTCAGGATGACATTCTCTTTCGCTGGTGCAGTGGTGCTTTTCTTTAGGACTTAGGCTGGTTGTTCCTTTATTCCTTCTTTAATGATACCTATTCCGATTTCTTATTAATTTGCCTTACTATCTAACAACAGCAGAT
Source organism: Mormoops blainvillei (assembly GCA_004026545.1). NCBI lineage: Eukaryota > Metazoa > Chordata > Mammalia > Chiroptera > Mormoopidae > Mormoops > Mormoops blainvillei. The sequence goes on along the minus strand of PVJD01000874.1, from coordinate 325,384 downwards.
ATGTCAATTCTCAGACCTGTTAGAGGGGAGGCTGCTGTGCGTTTTCTCTACAAGCACGGCCAAATGCGGCTCGCATTTACAGAGATGGCCCCCAGCCTTCGCACAATATCTGATTTTCTGAGGCTCTAAACCAGTGATTTGCAACCCTTCTCATCTCATGGCACACATAAGTTAATCACTAAAGTTCTGTGGCACGCTAAAAAACTTTTTTTTCTGATCTGACCAAACAATTGGTATAATTTTGGTTCATTCACACCAAACACCTGTTGTTGGGTCGGCTGTTATCACATTTTTTGAATTTGACAGTCGATGGGGAAACAGGTTAGTCCCCTTGACTAAATAGTCAGGTAGTGCACGTTTTAAAAATTCTTGTGGCGTCCCAGTGTGTGTGCCATGGCACACCAGTTGAAAATCACTGCTCTAAACCAGTGGAATAAATTAAGCAATTCATAGCCGGCTCTGCTATTACGGTTTCTCTATGTTCCCAAAATGAAGGATTGGGTTGTATCAATGCGCGCTGAGCGCCCAACGAAGTGGCTCTATGGCTGTTCCACGTGCATCTTCTAAACCCGTTAAGTGAGCCAGACACCCACTATAACTGCTGCAGATTCTAATTTTAAATGTCTCTAAATTTAAGGGAAAGAAACCAACCACATTTCCTTCCGACACAAATAGGGCTTGGGTAAGCATGCCTCAGGTTATCTTTCCTGCACTGAAGTATTAAAATCACTAAAATTTACATAACTTCAAAATATGTAAACAGAGAGGAAGTCTCCGCATTTGATTAGCATCCTAATGTTTCTAAATAATAAAATGGTGCCCATTCAAGAATGTTTTTGTCACTTTGTTTCAAAGTACCACTGCATAAAGTAATACCTGCAGACCCGTATATACATTTGCAGAGCCTGGGGCAAGAATACAAATCACAAACCACTAGTTCTCTGTATTGAGAAGTTATAACTCAAGGAGATAAATATATACATGGTGTGTTCTACCTCCCTACCTTGACAAATGTACCTACTTAATGACCTGGAGACAAGGTTAATTCTCAGACTCCGCTACCAGGAGGGAGTGGCATGGGGACATCCAGGCCAGGTCCCCATCCCTCACTCCTGGCTCTGTCTTGAAGTCTGAGGGATATAATGGAATGGATGTGGACACCTCAGCCTCCAAGCCTACTACAACCTATTCTCATTCCTGGCAAATAGCTTTTTCTTGATCACCCCCAGAGAAGGGCTTGTGCAGACCCTGGAAACGGGCTTGGGGCAATGTGGGCAAGGAAACGGTGGCCCCAGGCGCGCAAAGTGGAGGCCGGGTTTAAAGAGAGCGCGTTCCTCTATCCCCACAGATTTCTTGGCCCATGAGGCCAGAGGAGGGTCAGAGTAAGACTAAAATTATATTTAAGTTTCTAAAGCCCATAATGTATAAAAATACTATCACACCAGATTCTAATACTTTTAAATTAAAAAGCAGTATGATGGTTGGACTTGGGGAAAGCAGCATTAATTGACTCTTATTGTATGTCAATCGTTGCTTATAAGCTTTCACAGAGTACGTATTTCAGTGCATCTGCACGATTAATCCTGCCAGGTTAGATTACCATCCTCATTTGACAAATGCAGAGACCAGGGCACAGAAAAGTCAAGGAACATGTTGCACCACAAGGCAATGTGAAGTGAATTCAGCGTTTGAATCTGCCTGCCTGCTTACAAAATACCCTTTCTTTCCATTCCCTTCATTTCTGAGAGAAGAATTTCTGTCTTAAAACTCTTGGCCTCTTATTTACCCCCATGTTTCAAAACCCAACATTGGAATTTATCCACCACTATGCACAGTGGCTTTATGCTTCTGTCTCATAACAATGCTTACACAATGTGAACTGGAGGGTTTGTTTCTTAAACTTTTATTTAGCGTTAACCCTTGTTCTTTACATGAGTTAAATCACCTAATCTTCACGACGGCCCCGTGGTGTAGGTACCACTGATCTCCCCAGCTTCACAGATGAGGAACCCTGTGGCCGAAACAGGTGGACTAATTTCCCCGAGGTCACACACCTAGTGATGAAGGAGCTGAAGTTCCACCTCAACCACGGGGCTCCAACGCTTTCTGTCGTTGTTACGCTTCCCACACAGCGCACAGTGGCAGGCAACTGCTGGCATTTACCAAGTTCACACATTGCTGCCATAGTCAAATCTTTATCTTGAGGGGTTGCATCAGCTGACAGAATGAAATATAACTGTACCTTATTTTTTAATGTAGCTCCATCTCCTAGTTCTGTCTGCTCTGCATCAACTCTTAACTGCTCTCCAAACATCTAATCTAGAGACCCAAGCACCACATAAAATATAATGATGAACATCAAAATGCTGGTTTCTGGACACTCTCCAAATTCCAACTTCCTTCTGCTCTCTTCAAACTGCCTCTTGCAGTGGTTTCGTTCACTTGCTGATACTTTCAGCTTTGCACCTTGGCTCCTCCTTCCCACCCCACCTCGTTTGCTATTGGTGCCACTCCTTCACTCTGCTTTCCTTCGCGCGGAGTGGGCCATCCCATAGCTCCGCCTCTGGCAGGCGTTCCACTGGGCCCATGGGCCGAAAACCCCATGTTGCCTGCTTCTCCAGACTCTTCAGACACCCCGAGCATCTACTGTACTCCTAAGCCTGATTTATCCGAGGGCAGCATAAGAAAATGTGGGCAGTTCATCTGTTCTGACACAAGACTCAGAGAAATAGGTTTTGTGCCCATAATTTACTTATTATCTACAGCATCTCCCGTCACTCTAACCTGCATCAACCTCTAGCATGAGTGATTGGAAGTGATATTCACTTTCATATGTTTTCCTTCAATTACTAATTCTAACAAATGGAAATCACCGAATATTTATGTAGCATATCTCAAGTTCTCTCACAAAAGAAACTGATATGTTTAACTTAAATGACCATATGCATATCTTACAGATATTTCAACATCTGGCCCTGCTTTGCAAAGGCTTAGTTTTTCAAGTTACACCAGAAGGAATGCATTTAAAAACATAAGGTCATGGATATCTACAAGAAAACCACATCAGTGGGACCGTTAAAATTTTGCCTAAGTAAACATTAGAAATGTGACAAATTGCTAATTTCCTATGAAGGATTGTAACATTCTGAGAACTCTGGCTTGTGGGTAGAGGGAATAGTGGAAGAGGAACCGCTCCCTAATCTCAGAGGCTGCTCCTGCCGTCTAGATTTTGAATAAAAAGGGGTTGTCTGTTGGCTGAGAAGTTATTTGTTTTTACAACTGTTGCTCTTGCCCAAAGGCTCCATTTCAAGATGCTCATGTAGAGATTGTAGATCCCACCACTATGCTAATGATAAGAACAAGGCCCGTAACCCTGAGAAGTTAGACATATCTAACCAAGAATCTCCTGCCTCAGACTTTGTCTTTGTTATCAGAAAACCAAAGAAATAATGGAAACCATGAAATAATCAGAGCTTCCCAGAAAAGCAATAGCAATATCAAGGAACAGTGTGACACAGATATAAACAACTATCATTGAATGCTAATCTTAAATAACCCTGAACCTACTCCTTCCTTAGACTTACCACTGTGGTTTAAAATTCAGATCTATTCCAAGTTCCTGGTTACCTGTTTAATGAAACACTGACCTCTGATGTCGTCACTTGGTATGCTGTATTTTAACTGTTTTATAATTGCGTAATGAGGATTGCTACTGGTTTGGGTACTTTGGGACATGTTATTAAAATAGGAGCTAGGCGTTTATTGGCATATTCGCACTATGGTTTGTTTAAATGGGCCATAGATATTCTGTTTCATAAAAGACAACGGTTACAGTTTTTTAAAAAAGGGTATTGAGACTTTCTGGAGAAATGGCCAAGTCCACGTCTGGGGCAGGAAATAGGGAAGTAAGCCTGAAACATCTGGTCATACCAGATAGTGAAGAAGTTATCAAAGGTCTTGGGATGGTGTCAGAAAGAACTCAGGAGCCAACCTGAAGATGCTCCTACTGGGCAAAGATGGAATAAATTGCACGCCAATGAGAATGAGAACTCTGATGGCATTTACGTTTATTACTCCATAGGGCATTTAAAGAGATACTTGCGTATCACTGTCGTATGATACCAAAAAGTTAACTCTTCATTTTGAAATCTGTTAGGTAAAGAGTGAGAAACATTTGTGTTGCCTCTTAAAATAAAAACTGGGTACCACTGGTAAGCAATCAGTAAATCATGAATTTCTCCTTATTGATAGTAGTATAGCCAATACATAAAGGGAAAATAATAGAAGTGGAGTATCATTCATTCGAAACTCTTAAGGAACTGAGGATTTAGGTTCTTGAGCGTCAGTGGTTACAAACATCATAAAAAGTGATATGGTCAAATATTATGTGCTTCCTGATGAAAGGACACAGTATCACCTATAAAGCAGTTGTATCAGCCGAAAGGGATAACCTGAATCTTTTCAAGCTGCCAGATGTGACTACTAAATAGAGAAAATACAGAAGATGGGGGGACATGTTAAATTATACCACAGGTAGGAAAAGAGCAAAATCCAGATTGTGAAAATTGTGACAACACACACCAGTACATAAAATTGCCAGGAAGAAAAAAAGAGATAAAGATGGAGGGATAGCCTAAGGATGAAAATTCGCATAAAAGACACATTACTGTGTGGGTACAACGTATGAGCCTTATTTGAATTCTGATTCAAACAGGAACATTTATGGGGCAAGGGGGAACCTGAACCCTCAATTGGATATTTGATAATCCATTAAGACATTTTTAATAAGTGTTTAGTATGATAATGACAATGTGGTTATGTTTTTTTAAAAGAATTATTTATCTTTTAGAGATACATGCTGAAATATTTACAGATGAAATGATATATCCTAGATTTGCTTCAAAATAATATGGAGTGGGGAAAGTGGAGGAGAGTATGAACAGGGAAGGACTGACCATGGTTTCATGGCTATTGGGGCTAGATGATGGGGTTGATTAGCCTGTCCTATCCCGTGAATGTTTCAAGTTCTCCACAATAAAAAGCTAAAAACAAAACCAACCAAAGTACACAGGCACTTCTTTGTTTATATTCTACTCTCAGTGTTGAACCAATTTTAAATATTCAAGGGAAAAAATTTATCAGAACTAACTTAAAAAAACTGGCATATATTCATGAGCTTCTTTTAATATTTGCAAAGTGGCCCATTTTTCTAGAGGAAAGAGAAAGTACAAAGGACAAAACTTTTATTTTATTTTATTTTATCTATTTCTACTCATTTCACCCACATATCATCTGTACTCATTAGGGCTGCTGGATGCTGAATGGAAAGTCATGCTATGTACAATAAGATGGTATTCTTGTAGTTACGTTTAATTAGGTACATAATTATTTTAATAGAACAGAAATTTACCAACATCTAGATACCAGCCACCTATTTGCTCGTGGTAACCAGGTAAAAAACAAAACCATAACTGTCCCCTGCTTATTCTGCATAAGCCAGTTTTAAATTGGTTTACAAAATGATTTTTTTCTTTGGAACAATCTAAAATTGCACCACATGCACTAAAAATAATAATGTCAGTTTTCCAACATCCCTGCCTGCCCATTACCTTATTGCATTTCCATATCTTAGTTTTCCATTTTCCAATGTTAGATTCCATTTATCAATTTATTTGCTATGTCTTATGTTAACAGACTTTTAAGGGAAATATAAGAACTTGTTAAAATACAGAACCTGTTGATTAAAAGGTATGGTGATGACACATCAAAATCCTTACTTTAAATTGCTCATACAAACCCAGTGGCTTAGTTTAATCTTTTCACGATTAAAATGCTTTTATTGTTTCCCTTTCAAGTTCTTTATGACCCATTGTTTCTTCTTCGGGTCTCTGAAAATAATCCCCTTCTCAGAGGCCTTTATCTTTTGACACCCCACCATCCACCTGTTTCAAACCCAGATGTAAAGGTTAGGACTCAGGGGCTCAGGCTCCATCCGGATGGAAGGAATCAGATCAGAATTTTCCCACGGGGCCCTAAAACTAGGGAGGCCTGCATGATATACAGCTAAGAATAATTGTCCTTTAATTAAGGGGTATTTTTCCTCTGTGATTGTTTTGCAACAATATCAAAACATTTATAAAATGTTTATCCTCACAGATCCTGAGGTGCAGTTTTTCAAGTCACCGGCTCCTTTTCAATTACTGAAATAACCAAAGATAGAACAAACAAATCCAAACAAGTAAACGGAAAATACATTTTCCTCCTCCTCCTATTTCTCTAGTGCAGAGTCTGTTCTCGTTTATGATATTTATATCAAGATCCCCTTTCTTGCATAAAATTGATAATTAAAAGAAAAACACTTACCCAGAACAAGAAGTTGAAGATAAACATAGAATATTTTACACAGCCACTCACACCTGCCATGTCGGCAAAGGATCAGGAATCCAGATGCTGTGAATTTAACTGTTCGTGACAGGGTTGTCCTGCAATATGCTCTGGAGTAATTTGCCTGGAGAGATTTCTGTGCCCACGGCTTCAGAGCAGAAATAGAAAGCAAAGAGGTGGGGAGAGGGGGGAGTAATCTAGTTATTAAAGTGGATAAAAAATTAACCCAAACATTTAAATATCTCAAGGGCTATCTCTAGACGAGTATGTTCTTTTGCTAGTCATGGCTTCTGGGGCACTGGGCCAGGATATTTATGATCCTTTCTCAAAAACTGCCTCCTCTAAAGTAAACAGATATCAGGTTAAGGGAGTGGCACTGAACCTGGGAGAGAATGGCACAGCGATAGTAGGTTGTTAGGTTTCAGAAACCACAACCCGACTTGCCTGCCTTTTATTTCAACTATAGGGAAGGAAATAAGATTGTTTCTTTCTGAGATAAAGGGACGTTGTGTCTCAACTCAGTTTTGATCTGCATTTTCTCAAGAATGTAAAACTTCTTTCAGATGAAATAAAATGCATTTAGAAATCTGCCAAATCTGAAGGCTTATACATGGCAACCTTTTATCGTTAACGCCAGAATAGTGGTAACAACCATTATGTGTACCTGCCTTCCAAAGCCTCTAAATTTATTTCAAAACAATTTCATGGAGCTGCCTTAAATGCAGAGCAGTTGGGGGAACCAGGGAGGGAGAGGCTGCCCTGCCTATCATAATAACTTTCAGTCTTTATCTTTATTTCTTTATGACGTAAGAGGAAAAAAAATATCAGGAGTCACTCTCTGACTATCCCTTAATGAGTTCACTTTATCACGTATAGCCTTACTGAGAGTTCAGTTTAAAGGCGGGCACTACCTGAGGGGGGGACCCAAAAAGAGCTGGAATTTGTTTATAAAAAATTGAATATTCATTCTGACATCTTTAAACTTCAGTCACCTTCAAAATACTCTCCAATCGATGCAATATACCTATTGAGATGTTTCTTCCACTGCTCAAAACTGTTTTGAACTCGTTGATTTTGATGTTTTTTAATGCTTCTGCCGCTTTTTGTTTCACCTCTTCCACATCAGCAAAGCATTTTCCTTTGAGGATTTATTTCATTCGCGGAAACAAAAAAATCCAGTTCAGGGTGAAATTAGGTGAATAGGGAGGGTGGGACATGGGGGTCATGCTGTTTTTGGACAAAAACTGCTGAACACTTAGCGCAGGTGTGGGCAGGTGTGCTGGTAAATTACCCATCATGAAATGGGCAAATGCGTTGAAAGAGTCTTCAGGAAAAATTCACTGAGGTCAAAACCGCAGTCTCGCACAACACCACCAGCTGATATATTACACTGATACAGATGGGTTCCTAGAACACTCACCTAGCAGGGGAAGCCTGTACTACAAGGGGCCTGTACTTCTATTCAAGAAGATAATTTGGGTTATTTTTGGTTCCCCCTTGTACTTCCTTCCTCTGATCAGTTAGTTATGTCTAGCAAAGCTCCTCCCTCACCACCAACTTAATTTCTGGATTCCTGGTCTCTTAGACAAAAAATTCAAAACAAGAAGGTGGTCATAGTTCAATGACCATAGATTGTACAGTTTGTTTCTAGTACTAATAGAAGACAGCTGTTGCAGGTAAAAGCAAAATTCTCTGACCTAATTAGGGAGGTGTGGACTGCTTTTGTGTAAACAATTTGGGTCATGCTAGTCTCCACATCCTGCCTCTCAAAAGAAGAGTTTTTTTTTTCCCTCAAAATAAAAGAACTCTGAACTTCAAAAGATTTTTGGGAAAAATAATTATTTAAAATCATTGTTAAGATCTATACAATAAGCAAGCATGAACTTTTAAAAAGTTTAAATAGTTAAAAGAATATATTTCTAATTTTTACTGGCATACAAAGATGCTTTTGAAACAATCCCACTGCTTGACTATAAATATAATAGTTTTAATGTATTAGCATCAATAACATTCACTGTTAAGGCCAAATTTAGAACTAATTAAAAAATAATTGCTTAATATTTAGATCACTAAAATTGTTGCGGTTCTGTGCTGTTTCTTCCTAGAAAAATGGAAATCCTTTTGAAATTTCTACTGATATATCAGTACATATAGGATTATCCATGGCTAAAAAAAAAGAGAGTTTTTGACTGAAAGATAAATGGATTCATAGTTCTAAAGATTATTATTTATCAAAAGAAATATATAGGTTAAAATACTGTTTTGTTGAAAAGCATGTGTTGAGTACCTACTAAATTTCAGTTTGGAATAGTTTTTTTGTAGATGCTGAATCTCCTTAAAAAATATATATATAATCTTTAGTTTAAATCATTATTGAACTCTGAAACACAAAAAATCAATGGATGTGTTTTTATAGGAAAAGTACTCTGTGTAATAGACTCCCCAGTGCAATTCAAAGTCTATATGAAACAGTTCACTCCTCTATATTCCTACCCTCTACTCCTCTGTATAAAAAGTTTGATAAGAGACATTTGTCCAAGCTAAATACAATAGTCATTTTGTGTTTCTTCTTCTTTCTCGTCTCATATCCAATCACTTCACACAATCTGCTGAGCTTCTAAATTTCCTTCAGATCTGTTCCCTCCACCTCATTCTTTTTTACCACTGTCATTATTCAGCTTTTTATCATCACTTACGTGAACCTTTTTTTTTTAAGATTTTATTTATTTACTTCTTCCGGTGGGGGGGGGGGGGAAGAAGGGGGGGGAGGGGGGGGAGGGAGAAAGAGAGGGGGAGAAAGATCAGTGTGCAAGAGATAGATCAATCGGTTGGCTCCTGCACGCCCCCAGCTGAGGAACTTGGCGCGAAACCCAAGCATGTGCCCTGACTGGGAATCAAACCTGCAACCTTTTAGTTCACAGGCTGGCACTCAATCCACTGAGCCACACCAGCCAGGGCATGTGAACTATTTTAACAGTATCATAATTAGTGTCTCTGTTAGTTTCTTGCCCCTCCTATTTGCCCTAGCACTCTAGAATTTTTCTCTCAGTACCCTAGAATTTTCTATTTTTCTTTCCCTAATTCTCTTAGTAAAATACGTATTCATCACGTAATTACCCTGATTAAAAACCAAGCTAAAGGTGCTTTTCTGTTACCTACCAGATAAATTTCAGACTCCTCAGAGTGGCACTTGAAGCACATGGCAAGCAGGTCACTACTTGTCTCCCAGGGCTTTTTCTTGCTTCTTCCTCCCTAGGCAGCCTCCACTCCTTGGCTCCATAATCATAAAATTATTTCACAGAACTGGAATAGACCTTAGTATTTTACGCATCTATGCCATGTTGCTACTTCTGCTGGGAATACCCTTTCACACCTTCTCTACCTGGTGAATTATTGCAAACACCTGTCAGTACTCAGCTCAACTGGAACTGTTCCCGTGCAGTTCCCTGTCCTCATGCCCTTCCCTGTCCTCATGCCCTTCCCTGTCCTCATGCGCTGCCCCTACTCTGGGCAGCCCTATCTGTTTCTTAATATTCATGCCGATTATAATTTGAAAAAAAAAAAACCTTTGGTCTAAAATTGCCATCCTTTATAACATTGATTTTTCTCTCTTCCCTGTTTGATATTTTCTGTCTGAAAGACCAAGACCCTGACCTATTTATCTCTATACCCAGAACAGCTGGCATTGGAGATAAAGGAATGTGTAACTAGCCACGATTCTCAGGAAGTTCAACTCGGGATTCCTTTATAAAATTCTAGGGACACGAATGACATGTTACCCCTCCCCCTTAAAAAATGTATATTATCAGGTAAAGAGAAAAGGTTTCTCATTTCAGGACTTGTCAAAACCTTAACCTGCTAATATTTAAGATGGTGGCAAAGCACATAGCAATTCCCAAAAGAATGTGACCCCATAACATATTTTTGAAAGACATCCTTGGACCAGTGTCACCGCACTTACTTAGAGAAACACTAACCTAGACAAACCGTCACATTTTATACTTGAGAAAAGGAGCTCAGAGAGATTGAGTAACCCCATGTTACAAAACCGGTTATTGCCAGAGCTCTTTCTAGAAATGAGGTCTCATGATGAGCAGATCAATATTCTGTCCACTTGCATCAACTATTTCTTGAGTATGTACTAACATTATGGGTCTGTAATTAACTTATCTTGAGAAATCGTTTTAGAACAGATATTTAACAGTAGAGGTTAGGAATACGGAAGGGTCGGAGAATGTCAGTAATAAATCTTAGACCCAGGGAGGCACCAGGCCAGGAAAGAGGGGCAGTAGGGAGTGGAATATGACAAAAAAAAAAACGGCTGAAGGAAAAGGCAGAAGGAAAGTTTCAATAAATTTAGATGGAAGTTTCCTAATGCTTTCATCCTGTCAATTATTATCACTCATATCGATGCACAGGTCAAGCAGGATGAGGGTTCAAATCTGATTAGCCGTGAAAACCCTCCAGGAGACAGTCATATTGAGCTCAGAGCAGAGGAAAGGGCATGAATAAACCGTCGGTACTATATGTAAAACCTGGCATCTTCTCTCAGTCATCAAGCAAATCAGGCCTACCTATGGGACTTGAACCAGAAAACGGGCCTAGCTAGTGGCTCATATTTCCATCTTGATATCATGTTTCCCTCTACAAGGTACATCCAACAATTCGTTCAACAAATGTACTGAATGCCTACTATATTCAAGGCACTATACTAGGTGCCAGAGATACAGCAGTTTAAAAAACAAGATAAAAATCTTTGTCTCATGGGGGATTTTGTTATACACACACACACACACACAGACACACATATTGGGTAACAAAATTTCAGAAACAAAAATATAACAGGGAAGATTTTGTTTCCAAAATCTAGTTACTCGATATATTTGTCAGTGGAGTGGGTACTAAAAAAACAAATCATGTGTTTTAGAGAAAAGATTATATTCTCTTTTATTTTATGTATTCTCCCATTATTACTGCCACTGAAACAGGGTTTTTTAAGGCACTGTGAATATTACACTCATTTTTCTCAAAGGATGGTAGCATAGCATGAAAAATGATGCTTAGGTTTCTCTTCCTCATGACTGTACTTAGGTCATGAGGTGAAGAGGTCATGCATTCTAAACAATGAGTGAAGAGAAAGCCCTGGTACTCGTTAGCATTTCTCATTTAGAAAAGCCATTGTCTTATTTTTGGAAAGTTGAGGTTTCTCACTTATGGGTTTTATGGCCATTTTCGCAGGGACAGAGCCTTGCTCTTGTCCTCTAGTTCCATTCCAGCGTTTCTTGAGACCAATATTCTTCTTACGCTTTCATGTGAGCACATGATGTACGCTCTCTACCCTGTGTGCTTATGGAGCCTGGCTCATAAAAACCTTTTGCATATTCCTATTGGGATGGGAAGCATCTGGTATGAGAATGATCCCTCTCCTTCTTTCTCAGGATATTATTTTAAAACAATATCTACTTGCAGTATTAATTCTAGTTCAAAAATTGTGTGGCTTGGAATTGTCATGAAGTAGCAATACAGTGTCCATGAGGAATGGATTTTCAGTATTCTTCCGTGTTTATAGATTATGTTTATTCTATAATGTTCATCATTTGCAGTTGGACATAAAGCTAACAACCTAGGCCACATAAGGAAAAATATGAAAATGTGTATGAGAAAGGAAGTAGACTTTAGATCACCAAAATCTATTGTTAAGGGTTTATAAGTAAAGACTGAGGCAAAATGGTACAATGATTTAAAATGCAGTTTCTAGCCATGATAGATTAAACATGCTTGTGAATTCTTATTAGGCTTCACTGCAGTGTTCATAGTTCTTTTATATTTGTAGCAGCTACAGCAAGATGAGAAAGAGGCCAGCTTCTGGGTGTGGTCCAGGGTCAGGACCCTGGCTTGGCAGCTTCTGAAACTCAGCTTTGTCAGCCCTTCCTGAAGTGATCTGCTTCTTAGGACTGATTCACCTTAAGTGATCTTACAGAAGCCAGAATGTCCGTTTCTTAGTTTATCATGAGAAAGGCACCCATCAAGCCATCATCCAGCACAAGAGAGTGGCTGATCAGAAAAATCCCCTCCCTGTAAGAAAGCAGCACAGAAACCAGAGCATACACAGATGGTTTCTTGGGGGCTAAATCCAGCAAAGGAGTCTGTGAATGCGTTGCCAAGATTGGACAGGCTAATGAGTCTAGAACCACCTCAGGGATCCAAAAAATACTCTCGGTGGTGTCATATCACTGACACTCCACCAAATTATTTGTCCTACTGGTTACCTTCTCTGAACTCTATTCAGTCCATGTCCCCTCTGTGATCACAGCCTATCCGCAGATAAGAGGATGTGAAAATTGACTAGGCATCCATTTACCAGTCTATAATTACAATTCAGTCCTACTTCCAAGATGGCATTTTAATTGCATTTCAGATACTTCTGAAATTCTTCACTTAAACATGACAGCTCTCTTGGTCCATTCCTATGGAGTTTACTAGCTGATTCTCAGAAGTCAATCTTATTTTCCTTCCCTATAAAGTGGGATGTGTGCCCATACACAGACTACAATACTTAACATGAGAATAAAGAATACAAAACAGAGCTTTGTAATCACCAGCCCAGGATCATTGGATACTACATTTTTGTGCCAAATGTTTGCCTGGTTGTTTGCTTTTTAAGTTTAAAGTTTAAATGTCAACCTGCTTTTCTGTGAGTTCTCTCTGAATCAGTCCTTTGTTTCGACAGTTCACAAGGTACGCATTAGCTGCCAGGCATGGTTAGGCTCTGAGGTAACAGTAATTAAGAGGTACGGAAGTGACTGGAGGCCACCAACACAGAATTTTAAAAAAAGAAAAAATAGAAGGAAAAATAGAATGAGGGGGCGGGGGTTAATGCTCTATCAGGCACCAGTTTCTCAAACTGCAAGAGTCAACAAAATGTTACAACGAATTTAACGCAGGCTTATCCCATGACTGGTCAGAAATAAACAGAGACATTTAACTCATGTTAATTAGGATCTCACACGTGACTAATTCTAAATTAGAAAGGTTTATTCATCTTCACACAGCGGGGATGTATTGCATGGCTATTCTGCTTCCCGGGGGGAAATAAAATAACAGGAAGTCGCTGTAAAAGGTCATTGATCAGGAAATACCAAACTTCCATTTCACGCCTTTATAAGGAGCAATAAAATGTATCTCGAATAAGCTCAGGGGAAAGAGAAAAGAAGTCAGGCTCTGGTTTGAATTATTTTTTAAACCACAGAGAGTACTATTTAGATTTCCTTGAGTACTTGGAAGACCTAATCCTCTCCTAATGTAAGAAGGCATAAGAAACTGAAATAGAAAACCTGTGGCTTAACACCTAAACCATAGCTCCAGAAACAAGAAGGCCTGGCTACATTTTCTTCACTGTCACCCCATAGGAATAGATCATCTCAATTTCAATCCATATCAAATAAAAGTGCATGTCTTTAAAAATACAATATCCACATGGATCTTTTTAAAAACTGGGCATGGAATACACCATTTCTCCTAGAATTCTCTTCTAGTTCCTTTCTTCATTTATACTCAGCCATAAAACTGTCCTGCCCTGAACTTCCCAGTAATTCTCTTACTTATTAACACCCTGATTGATTCAGAAAATGCTTCATCCATAGGCCAACAGTGTGAGGAAGTCAAAAAATTTTAAATAAGCTACTTTTAGGGCCGTTAAAGTGCCAATGGGTAAAACAAAACTGAAGGGTTGTTTTGCTTTACAGAGTCATGCTGACCTCTAATTTTGCCTACACTAATCATTAAACCTTCAGAAAATATTCCAAAGGAGAACTGATTTTTTTTTTTACTATGGAAAGGACCCAAACTCTTTCTGCATAATAATTTATTTATACCATATTCATACTTGAGGTTTCAGAGAGCCAGAGAATTCCCGTAAGTGCTCTGCTCTTTTTCCTCTTCACTCTTCATACTTCCTTAAATACATGAGTATGAAGAGATACTGTTAAGCCAGAAAAACTGGCCTAACTGGGGCCCCTCAAAAAGGAATGTGCAAATCTGGGAACACATTCCAGGATTTCTAGCTACCAATACAGAGCTTGATGTATAAGAAATAGCCAGAAATGTCAAGTTTCTCAAGACTCGCTGATTCTTAGACAATCCCCTAAGGAGACTTCTCAGAAGGAAATAGTTCACAAAGCAATTCTCTGTGCAGTAAAAGATTATGTCACTCCCAGGCTTTGTACCCTCTAATGGGTTCCCATCACAATTAGAATGAAATCCAAAGCCACACAAGATGGGCCCCTGGCTGCCTCACTGACCTCATTTCCTGCCACTTACTCCCTCACTTGAGTTGCTCCAGCTACAGTGGAACCCCTGTTGGTCCTTGGAGTTGCCAAATGTATTCCCAACTCAGGGCCTTCCCATTTCCTCTTCTCTCTCTGGAACCCTCTTCATCTGTAGAGCTAGATAGATGGCTCATTTTCTCCACTCTCTGTATTACACATTGATTTATTTGTTTTATTATCAGCTTTCTTTCTGGAATACAAACTTCAGGAGATCAGGAACATTATTTATGTTGTTCACTGCCATATCCTTGGAGCTCAGAATATGGTAGGTGTTTAATACATATTTTTGAACGAATGACTAAATAGCAAGTTTTCTGAATATACCATCTAATGAATTTTAAACTAATAACAAAGAGTATGTTTGTGTTCACCACTATGTTGTTACTGTTTAGCCTAGTGACCAGCAAATTATAATCACCACATGTGGTAGCATACAGCACTGCAAAAGAAAAATGAAGTTCAGGCTGTTTTTATGGGTATTATAGTCCACCAACTTGAGACAGCAAACAAACAAATACACAAACAAATATGCAAGAAAACAAACAGAAAGAAAAAACGGCAGAACCCTGTCTACCAGGTAACTGAGGGAACTATTTCACTTTAAATGAAACTCTGAGAAGGTAACGCTTAAACCGAGTCTGAACCTGGGTCAAGTCATGAGCAAACACTTAACAAAGATAAATGAAGGGTATCCTACAAAATAACTGGTCTATCTCATTTAAAGCATTAAGTCATGAATGTTAGGAAAAGACTAGGGAATTATTCCATGCTCAAATTGCTAGGGAGAAACACAGCAACTTGGTGAAATGCATGATCCTAAATCAGATCCTTTATATAAAAGATATTACTGGACAAATTAATAAACTTGAATGGGGTCCCCAAACAAGGACACATAAAGATTACTTATATTTTTCCTGTAACTTTTCTGTAGTTTTGAGATTATTTGGAATAAAAATAAATGGCTGCTGATGGAGGAAAATTGAGGCATAGAGAAGTTACATAACTTTCCCAAGATCCCAAAGTATGTGATAAAGCCCAGATTTTAACTCAGGCAGTCTAGCTCCAAACTGCATATATCTTCAACCACTCTGCATGTTGTTTCTATTAAATAGGGCATATAAGTATTTAGCATAGTGCCTTGTATAAAAGTAAGATTTCAAGTGATATCTATCATTATTATAAAAAATTAACACACTGAATAAGTAAGTACCGTAAGTCCTGCATGATAAGAAGGCAAAAGCCAAGGTAAGATATCGGGTAAGAGAATCTCAGACAAAAGTAACAGAGAGTACAGTGGTCCTAAGGTGAGAACAAATTTGGTATGTTTGAAGGAAACGTCTAATGTTTATGTATTATAATGAGCTATAGGGAGCCTGGTTTGAGGTAAGATCAGAGGACATTCTTCAAGTCAGATCCTGTAGAGAGTTGTAAGTCAAAGAAATGAGAATGGAGTATATTTACTGTTATTGGATATATAGGCAGATGTTATAGGGTGAATTGTTCCCTCCCCCCATTCATATCTTGAAATCATAATCTTCAATACCTAAGAAAGTGACATCAGCAAGATGCTGGAGTAGGAGGTCCCTGGACCATTCTTCTGCCCATAAACACACCAATTAAACAACAATTCATGAGCCGTTTCCTTTATGAGAAATCTAGAAACTAAGTGACCATAAAAATAGATTTATTGAAGCTAATAAGGAGATTCAGGACACCCTCTTCCTGTAATCCCTTCCACTGATGCAATACCATGTGGTCAGAAAGAGACTCCTGGCACCCAGCTCTCCCAAGGGAGGGAAAGGGTTTATTTGCCTGTCTACTGCTCCAACTGTTCTGAGGGGCCTCCCTAGAGGATTGATCTCAGCCCTGCCAGTCTTGGAACTTCGATGGGTCACCACAACCTAGCAGCCTAAGAGAAAATAAAGACAATAGCTTGGGCTCACAGACAACATAGCCCCATCTCCTGCTCTGAATAAGATGAGCAAGTGAAAAAAATTCAGCCTTCAACTTTCCTGGGGAGAGAAAGGGTACGGCCATGTGCAAAGCACACCAACTTTTCTGAGGAGCTCCCCAGAAGACTGACCTCTGCCATGACAGCCCTAGAGCTCAGACAGGTCCACCAACCAGTCTGGCAGTTTGGGGGAGAATGGGGATGACAAACTAGGCTGGCAGATGCCATATCTCACCTTCCTGGATCACTGCAGAATAAGCTGACAAAACTGCTGCCTGCTTCTCCTTGGAGTGGAAAAGAATTAGTAGAGACTCCCGGAATCTCTCACCAGGCTGACTGGGGGTAATCTCCTGCATGAGGCTAGTCTACGAAGACCAGGAGAGGTTTCTGCTTTGTCTAATGCACGGGCACTAACACAAAGGGCCAAAGAAAATTAAGAATCAGGCAAAGATGCTCAAAACAAAGGAAAAAAAATAAATCTCCATAAACAAACTTCATGAAATGGAGTTATATGATATACCTGACAGAGAATTTAAAATAGCTGTCTTATAAATGCTCACTGAGATCAAGAGAACAGTACATGAGCAAAGTATGAATTTCAACAAAAAGACAGAAAATGCTTTTAAAATACCAAACAGAAATATGGACCTAAAGAATGTAATAAGAGAGCTGAAAAATTCACTGGAGGGAGTCAATATCAGTTTAGATCAAACACAAGAAAGGATTAGCAAAATTCGCAGACAAGTCATTGGAAATAATTTAGTCAGAGGAGGAAAACGAAACGTGAAGAAAACTTAAGGTGCTTATGAAATACCATACACATTATCAATGTCTTATAAAGAGACAAGAAAGGACCAGAAAGCATATTCAAAGAAATAATGGCTAAAAACTTCACAGATATGAAGAAGGAAATGGATATCCAAATCCAAATAGTCCAAAAGTCACCAAACAAGATAAACCCCTCAAATTCACATGAGATACATTATAATCAAATTGTAAAAAGTCAAAGAAAAAAATTAAGAAAGTGGTAAGAGAAAAGCAACTGGTTAGGAACAATTCTCATAAAACTGTCAGCATATTTTTCAGCAGAAATGTTGCAGTCCAGGAGACAGTGGGATGATAAATTCAAAGTGCTGAAAGGAAAAAAAATGCCAATCAAGAATACTATAACCAGAAAAATTGTTCTTCAAAAATGAAGGAAAGATAAAGACTTTCCAGACAAACAAAAGCTGTGAGAGTTCATGGCCACTAGATTCACCGTCTAAGAAATATAAAAGGGAGTTCTTCATTTAAAACAAACAGACACTAAACAGCAATATGCTAGCATAAGAAAATATGAAGTCCATTGGTAAAGGTAAACATGCTGATAACATAAAACACTGTATTATTGTAATGATGGCGAGTTGACTTTAAATTCAAATATAAAAGGCAAAAGATTTGTAGGGGGAGGGGTGTGGGTGGAGGTAGAAGAGGTTATAGGTGGGATAAATGGTGATAAAAAATAAATAAATATAAATAAATAAATATAACTAGAAACATGTTTAAAGATATATAGTGTTATCATTCATAAACTGTGGGGCAGAAAAGTTAAAATGTAGAGTTTTTGCCAGCAATTAAACTTAAATTTTTATCAACATTAATTAAACCATAACAACCATAAGATATATAAGCACCAGGTAACCATAAAAATAAGCCTGTAGAACTTACACAAAAGAAAAACAGAAGGGAATCAATATACAAAAATACAGAAAAAATCAACAAACACACAGGCAGTGATATAGGCTAACTGGAATGTTAAGAAAACACAATTAGTACAGAAGGTCTACAGGAGGTACTATGGCTTATAGAAGTCTCATACACAATCTCAAGAGCACATGAGGACTCTACAGGAAAAACTCTATGCTTATAATAAAGCTCTATGGTTCTAATTTCCCCTTCCCTTAACTTCCTTTTCTTTATTCTTTTTTTTTAAATGAAAAATAGAGGCATTTATTGAAGCAGATACAAGATACAAGAAACATTTTATGTAGGACAATGATGCCTCAGTCCCCTTCAAAGTAGGTACCTTGGAACCTCACACAGTTCTCCCAGTCACCATTATCTGCCCCGTTGTATTTTCCTGAATCTCACTGATGGGCAGTAACTTCCTTTTCTTTTGGATAAATCCCTCTCTTCATCTTGGCCCACCAGGCAGAGTGTGAATGTAGCTTGCCATGTCTGCATACATTGGGTTGCAACCCTTTCTTTTTCCCAAATAAGTTCTTTTTGCTGATGAAACACCTAGTCAACAAACAGCAAGAGAGGAAAAGGTAGATAAAAGACCTACAAGACTAACAGAAAACAACTAACAAAATGATAACAGTAAAGCCTTCACTATCAATAATTACTTTAAGGTAAATGGGTTAAATTCCAAAATCAAGAGACATAGCATGGCTGAATGGATAAAACAACATGGTCCAAATATTTGTTTCCTGCCAGAAACTTACTTTACATTTAAGGACACACACATAGGCTGACTCTGAACGGATGAAGAAAGATATTCAAAGCAAATGGTAACCAAAAGAGAGCTGGAATCGTTATACTTAATCAAGAAAACAGATTTTAAGTCAAAAACTGTCACCAGTAACAAAGAATATTACATAATGATAAAAGGATCAATCCACCAGCAAGATATAACAATGATAAACATTTATACACACAGCATTAGAGCACCTATATATATATATCTATATAAAGCAAACATTTACAAAACTAAAGGAAGAAATACACAGCAATACAATAATAGTAAGAGACTTCAATACATGGTAGAACATTTATATAGAAGATCAATAAGGAAACAGAGGACCTTAACACTATAGACCAAATGGACTTAAGAGACATATAGAAAATATGTCTTTTCTTTTCCACTCAAAAAAGAGCAAGTGCACATTCTTCTCAAGGGCACATGGATTTTTTTCAACAAAGTTGATATGATTGAAATTATATCAAGTATCTTTGACCACAGATACATGAAACTAAAAATCAACAGTGGAGAGAAAACTGGAAACTTCACAAAAATGTAGGCATTAAATAACACACTCCTGAATCAAAGAATAAATACAAAGGAATATCATAAAATACTTTAAGATAAATAAAATTGAAAGTACAACATATCAAAATTTATGGACTGCAGCAAAAGCAACACTAAGACTTTTAGTTTGTAGCAATAAATAGGTACATCAAAAAGACACTTAAAGAAAAAAAAAAACAAGAAGAAAGATATCAGAGAGGCAACCTGACATTACACATCAGGGATCTAGAAAATGAACAACAAAAGAGGTCCAAGGTTAGAGGGCAGAAGAAAATAACAAAAAATGAAGATAAATGAATTTTCCAAAAGAAAAACAACACAAAAAAATTTTAAAACTAGGAAAGAGAAGATGGCAGCCAAGTAGGTAGAAGCTCTTATCCCAGAGCACTTGCTCTGATAAGGGAGATCTAGGCTCCACACACACACACAGAGAGAGAGAGAGAGAGAGAGAGAGAGAGAGAGAGAGATAGTGAGCACCACACCCATAGCTGCAGCGGCAAACGCCAGCTGGGAGAGTGCCAGAGAGAGAGGGATTCTATCTGCACCTGGGCAGGCAGAAACAGGCCGAGGCTAGCCATGGCTGTGAGAGGCTTTTGGCGTTTTGGGGAGGCGGTGTGTATGGAAAACTGGACAGTGACTCAGTGCTGAAGTCGGAATGCCGGAAGAGACTTTATAAAAGGGGAGCTGAGGCGTGCTGGGCGGGGACCCCATGCGCAGCTGCTCTGCCAGCAAGGGGAAAGGTTTGAGGGTGAGGTTTGTTCCTGCTGAGTGCAACTGGGTAGAGAAAGCAGAAAGGTGCACACGAAGGGGATTTCTTGGCCCCAGCCCAGCACAGCTGGCAGTCCAGAGACTGCACAGAGCAGAGAGTTCAGAACTGTGTCTCCTGGAGGGCAGTGGGCTGGGAACTGGTTGGGTGGGAGTTGAGCAGTTGAGATTATTCACAGCCAGACAGAGCTGCCTTCCCTTCGGGAGACTGAACCTCAGGGAAGGGAAGAGTGCACCCAGCCCCCACCTCCTGCAGGATCAAAACAGGAGAGACTCAAGAAACCCCTGCAGAGTGCATAATCGCAAGAGGAAGAGAAATGCCTAAAGGGCCCATTTTGAACTTCTCTCAGGGAGACAAAATACACTGGATTCTAGGACCCTGTTCCACTGAGGCCTGCAAAGCAGGGAGATCAGAAAGCAGTGCAGCGAGGGGAAATCAGGGCTCCCCACATCCTCAGCTAGCACACAGAGCTGCCATCAGCACCAAGCAGGGAAGAGCTGACCCTCTAACGGGGGCTGGCCCTGATGACAAAGCTAGTCAAAGGTACCTCAAGAAAACTATCAGGCAATGTGCTTGATGAACATAGATGCAAAAATCCTCAATAATATACTAGTAAATTGAATCCAACAGCACATTAAAAGTGCCATATACCACAACCAAGTAGAATTTATCCCTGTGATGCAAAGATTGTTCAATGTAGACAAGTCAATAAATATGATATACTACGTAAACAGACTGAAAGGTGAAAACTATATGATCATCAAAATAGATGCATAAAAAGATCTGATGAAATTCAATAGTCTTTCATGATAAAAAAAAATATATATATATTCTCAACAAACTAGAAACAGAAGAAAAAACACCGCAAAATATAAGGCCATATAAGGAAAGCATGCAACTAACATTATACTCAATGGTAAAAATTTGAGAATTTCTTTTTCTAATATTAGAAAGAAGGCAAGGATATCCACTCTCACCATTTGTATTTAGCATAGTACTGAAAGTTCTAGCCAGAGCAATTAGGTAAGAAAAAAAAAGAATATTCATATTCAGAAGGAAGAAGTAAAATGATCCCCATTTGCAAACAATATGATCTTATACATAGAAAACCCCAAAAACTCAATAAAAAACAACTGTTACAACTGATACACAAATTCAGTAGAAGTGCAGAATAAAAAATCAATACACAAATATTAGTTGCATTTCTATACACTGACAATGAACTATCTTAAAAAACAAAGAAAGCGATGCTTAGGAATAAAGTTAACTAAGAAGGTGAAATATTTACATATTGAAAGCTATAAAACAACGATGAAAGAAATTTAATGAGACACCAAAAATGGAAAGGTTCCTCATGTTTATGAACTGGAAAACTTAATCTTGTTCAAATGTTCATACTAAGCAAAGTGATTTACATATTCAACGCAATCCCTGTAAAAACTCCAAAGATTTTTTTTCCAAAATAGAAAAAACAATTCTCCAATTCATATGGAACCAATAAGACAATGAACAGCCAAATATGTCCTGAGAAAGAAGAAACTAGAAGTCTCACACTTTCTGATTTCAAAATATATGAAGATAAATAATCAAAACAGTATGGCACTGGCATAAAGACAGATATATATACCAATGAAACAGAATAGAGAGCCCAGAAATGAAAGTATTCATAGATGTTCAACTGAGCTTCAACATTGGTACCAGCAATACAGATGAGCAAAGGATTGTCTCTTCAAAAAATGGTGTTTGGAAAACTATATATCCACATGTAAAAGAATGAAACTGGACCTTTATCTTACACTATACACAAAAATCAACACAAAATGGATTAAAAAGTTAAATGTAACACTTGAAACTATAAAATCCCTAGAAGAAAACATAAAGGAAAACCTTTATGACATTGGTCTTGGCAATTATTTCATGGATGTTACCCCAAAAGCACAGGCAACAAAAACAATAGGAAATAGGTGAGATTACATCAAACTAAAAACCTCTTGCACAGCAAAGAAAACAGTCGAGAGTGAAAAGATGATCTACTGAATGAGAGAAAATGTTTTAAACCATATAGCTGACAAGGAACTAATATCCAAAATATATAAATAATTCATAGAACTCAACAAAAAACTAATAACTCAATTAAAAAATGGGCTAAGAACTTAGACTTTTTCCTAAAGAAGACATGCAAATGGCCAAGAGATATATGGAAAAAAATGCTTTTGTCACTAATCATGAGGGAAATGCAAATCAAATCAAAACCACAATGAGATAATTGCCTTAAACTCATTAGAATGGTTATTATTTTTAAAAAGTGTTGGTGAGGATGTGGAAATTAGAAGCCTTGTACATTGTCAGTAGAAATGCAAACACAGTGCAGCCACTAAGGAAAGGTAAAAAGTATTAGGGTTCCTCAAAACATTAAAAATAGAACTACCATAGGATCCAGCTGTCCTACTTCTGGGTATATATGTCTCCAACAATTCACATTAGGATTTCACTAAGATACCTACACTCCAATATTCATCAAAGCACTGTTCATAATTGCTAGGGTGTAGAAACAACCTAAATTTCGATAAGCAGATGAATAAATGAAGAAAATGTGGTATAAATATAAAAGGAAATATTAATAATTCTTCAAAAAGAAACTGTGTAATATGTGACAGCATGGATAAACTTTGAGGATGTTTTGCTATGGGAAATAAAGTAGACCAGAATGGTGGCTGCCAGGGTCTGAAGAAAGGGAGAAATGGTGAGTTATTTCTCAACAGGTATAAAGTTTCTGTTAAGTAAGGTAATTTCTAGAGACCTGCTTTATGATATTGTACCTATATTCAATAATAATATATTATTGTATATTTAAAATTTGTTAAGAGGATAAAGCTCATGTTAACTGTGCTTAGCATAATAAAATAATAGATAAACAAAACGTGCCTATATTTGGACATAGGGTCTTTAAAGAGGTAAAATGAAGTCATTAACATGAACCTTAATCCAGTAAGATTACTCTCCTTAAAAGAAGAGGAAATTAGGACACAGTACACAGGGGAAAGACCATATGAAGACATATGTTGAAGAGGCTATTTTTACTCCATTTTATGCTTCTGCCCCCTTTGTCAAATACTAATTGACCATAGAGATGTGGGTTTATTTCTGGGCTATTTATTCTGTTCCATTGACCTATGTGTCTGTTCTTATGCCAGTACCAGACTGTTTTGATTACAGTGACTTTATAATATAGTTTGATGTCAGGTATTGTGATCCCTCCTGCTTTGTTTTATGAGCAAACAAAGTTCAATGAGCATCCATTCTATAACAGGGATACTTTGTCCCCAGCCCTCTTTTCCTCTGGCAATCACCATACTGTTGTCTATGTCTGTGAGGGATTTTTTTTTGGCAGGGGGGGCGGGGGGCTTAACCCCTTCACCTTTTTCACCTAGGCCCTAACCCCCTCACCCTCTAATAGCTGTCAGTCTGTTTTCTGTGTCTATGAGTCTATTACTGTTTTGTTTGTTAGTTTATTTTGTTCATTAGATTCCACATGTAAGTGAAATCATATGGTACTTATCTTTCTCCAACTGGCTTTATTTCACTTAGCATAATACTCTCCATGTCCATCCATGCTGTCCCAAAAGGTAAGATTTCCTTCTGTTTTTAAAGCCAAGTAGTATTCCATCGTGTAAATGTACCACAGCTTTTATGTCCTCTTATCTACCGATGGGCACTTGGGCTATTTCCAAATTTTGCCTCCTGTAACTAACACTGCAATGAACATAAAAGGTGCATATTCTTTCAAATTAGTGTTTGGGTTTCTTTGGATATATTCCCAGCAGTGGAACTGCTGGGTCAAAAGGCAGATCCATTTTTAGTTTTTTGAGGAAATTCCATGCTGTTTTCCACAGTGGCTGCGCCAGTCTGCATTCCCACCAACAGTGCACTAGGGTTCCCTTTCCTCCACATCTTCGCCAATACTTGAGGTATTTTTAAAATAAGTTCTTTCTTTTCCTCATCTCTTATAGCTCTTTTTATTCCATAACTCAATTTAGACATTTTCTATTGTGGTTGTCTATTTGTATTTTCTTTCTACTAGTGTACAAGTAACCATGGTCTATATTTCTTCAACTTTATGTCTCTCATAACATAAACTGTCTAGCAAACATGGAATGAATGGAAGAGTAAATAAATGTTTTGATTATTTTTTTCCTAAGGAATTTCTGGAGAGGAGAGAGGGTATGATTTTTAAAAACAATCATTTTTTTATCAATGAAACAACTGTTCCCCAACTCACCAACTTTTTCATCACCATAATTAGAGATTTCTTTCTGGACTTTCTAGTTGTTTTGGCACAAAACCCAGTGCTTCCTTTTATTAAGCCTGCTGCAATATTTTAACCTAATGTGAAAGTAGCAAAACCAAAAACTACATTCTAACTTGTCAGCATCCTTCTTTTCATCCCTTTTATCTCTTAACTAAAATCCTTCTCCAACTTTCCTAACTATCTGACATGCTTCGAGTGCTTTCATGTTAGCATCGCCCATCATGAAGTCACCTTGCAAAACCCAGCCCTCCCAAGAGGATGGCAGGTTCCAATTAAGCTAACAGACAGCAGGATGAAAACAGTGTCCACTGACATCAGGAGAGCACGATGTTTTCAAGAACGAAAGTTTCACAACTTTTTTCCAGAAACAGTACCATAGAAAGCAGCTCCGTTTGCAGAGAAGACAAGAAAGTCTCCCTCAGAGTGACTGAGGTAAAAGGGCAAAAAGAGAGAAATGATGGGCCCTCCGAAGAGAAGGTGGTGCGAGCCAAATGCTCTTGGCAAAAGCATGGGCTTTGTCTTCACAAAGTTCTGAGTCTGAAAGTAAGATTCTGCTTTTTACCAGCATAGATAACTTTCTTCTTTTGTCTATTCAAAACTATTTTTAAGTGCCTATAAGGTGCTAGATTTGGGGGATATATGATAGTCAATAGATCAAGCATTCTCAGCCCTCTAGTAGAGTTTACAGCCTAGCAGGATATAAACACAAAGCAAGTAAAGCAACAAATCAATTTGTACTCACAAATTATGACGAGTACCATGGAGGAAAGGGACAAGGTATCAAGATGTCAGTAACAGCAAGAGCCGACTTTGAAGGTACCTCTTGGGGGATATTTTAGTTGATATGAAAAATAAAGAGCCAGCCATAAAAGAGTGTGGGGGAGGGAAAAGATGTTTTACTTCATTCACAAGACTATTCTTGTGAGAGTTTACATTTGAAGTGCTTGGCACAGGACTGGCCCCTTGTAAACTCTCAACAAGTGATTATCCTTGGGATGGCTATGGTTACTGACCTTATATGCTTGGTAGCCAACCTATAAAAGCCTACTGATCACTCAGCAGTCTTTTAACCCTCACAGACATTCAAATAATAAGCATCAATAGTTACAGTTTTAAACAAGGGGGAAATAGCAACTTACAAAACACAGTATCTCATGAGAAATTCAGCATTCTTTTTCTCTTCTTTCCTTGATTAGTCCTTCATCTGGATTTCTATGTTATGACAAAACCTCACTAATTCACATGCTGATAATTAAAGATTTTATATTTGTTCTGCGAAGCAAATGAATAATGTAATCAAAATGGAAGGAGGCAGAAAGCTTAATTTAATTAAGGAAAATTGTTGTTTCGGAGCAAATTTAACCACATACATTTGCATACAATTAATGTGTTGATTACAAATGACTTGGATTTTCTCATTAAAGCAAAGTTAAGATCCTACTTCGTAATGCTTGACCTTCGTAAACTTTCATTTCTTGTCAAAGTGTGCTGTACATAAAATATGCCACAAACTCAGACTGATTTTTTTTCTTCAGTTAGTCTAAATTAGAATTTTCTGTTTGGCTAGTCATAAACTGACCTGCTTTCCTTTAGTAGCTTTAAGTAATTTATATTTTGTTATTTTCCAGAAGTTAGTGGATACAATTAAGGTGGACTCTTTTATGGCTCAATGATCTTTGTAATAGTTATAATTTGATAAAGATTGAAAGGGTGTTCAAGGTGTAATTTTCCTGCCTTTATTATTCTGCCAAACCTTCCTTTCTATAATCCTCAAGACTATTCTCACATCTCCGGTGCCATGTGCCCCGATCCCCATAAGGGGCCCATATGATTCTCTACATACTTTCAAAAGCTTGTCTTTGTTCTCTGCCCCATGGGAGGAGATGAGCTGTTGGAAGGGTTGGGCCAGTTTTAGCCCAGAGATCCCAAAGTCAGGCCTCTGAGTAGACAAAAGGCTCTAAACTTGGCCCCAAATGACTAATGTGTTTTAATAATCTTAAATGATCATCTTGATGTCCCATAGGAAGAATGCCTTCATCTTTAAAGTGTGTCTTATTTAGACCATCTCATAACCTATTTTAAAATATATAAGATCATCACTAGACAAGTTCGAGGCACTGTTAATTATTTTTAAAAACAGTCATGATGTCAAATGCACCTGTGTTAAAGATTTTAGTTAATTTGTCATTAATAAACTAGTTTCTAAAGAGTTACAGGAACTTTAAAGAGGATCCTGAAGACAATTTGTAGGTCAAGAATATTGAAATGAATGTGCAAATGGGGGCAATATTAGCTACTTCCATAGTGAGGGAAATCATGGAATCTCTACAATGCTGAATGTATTTGCATTCCCAAAACAAAAATCATTACTTACTGCTATCAATTATCTACAATTTACAGAATTACAGAATAGATCAAAGGCATTAGAAGGCCTAGCACCTCCATAAAATCAGAATTGGGTAACCCAGAAGGAAATGCTTTAACTGAAGCAGAATTTTCCACTGAAGCACAAATTTTTCCCTACAGTACAAATGGCACATGTGCTTTGCACTTTTATTCTCACATCCATTCAGCCACAAATATATATTGAAATATTCTGGTATGCCAAACAGAATGCTATTCTCTGAGGACCCAGAGGTGAATCATGCATAGTCCCTGTCATCAAAAAGCTTAAAATATCACAGAGAGACATATGCATAAGAAAATGAGGGCAGAAAGTGCCAGAAGGATAATAAATAAAGGTTTACTTAGAACACAGTTGGGGACAGAAATGAGTAACCTTCAGAAAGTGCTTATTGCCTAGAAATGTTCAAATGCTTTTACATTCTGCTTTTACATGACTGCTTTCTTCAAAATTCATAGCTCCAAGTGGTAGGTACAAGCTCTAACCCTGCTTTACAGATGAGGAAACTGAGGCACAGAGGAATTAAAGAAATTTGACTAAGATCTCACAGGTCATAAGGTAGAAAGGAAGCATAGACCTAAATATAATCCCAGACCCCTTACTCCAATCTCTGTACTATGCATTCCATAAAGCATAGGACACTTAATTTTACTTTGGGCGAGGGGTGCGCATGGGAAACTGGAAAAAAGAAATAACTGAGCTGAATTTTGAAAGATGACTGAGGTGCATCTACACGTTGGGACAGGGGCTTTCCAAAAAAAAAGAGAGAGCCATGTGAGCCAACACACCAAGACCTGCACTGCTAGGAAAAGGTCAGGTCATGGAGAAGCTCTTAGTCCAAATGAAAATATTTAACTAGAGAGAAAAATAAAATAAAATAAAATAAGAACATAAGCAAAATTAAGCCACCTACAAAAGATCAGTAATTAGAATGGCTTTGTATTTTTTAACAACGCAGACACAATGGCAGAATGGCTTTAAAATTCAAAGGGCAAGTAATTTCGGACTCAGAATTCTAGACTCAAAATACAGCTACACTACCAATTAAGTGTGACCATAGACTGCACACACTTTTAGACATTCAAGAACCCAAAATATTTATACACACCCCCCTTGCACTCTTCCTCCGGAAATTACTAAGAGTATTCTACGAAAATGAGGGAGTAGAAACAGGGAATCCACCTCAAAGGTGAGACAGAGGAAATCCTGAGTGATGAAGAGAGATTCCAGGAGGACAGCTGTGTGCCAGGTGTGGATAACAACCAGCCCAAACTGGAGCAAGTCAGAGGCTTCAGGAAAGAAGCCTGCAATAGCTGGAACCAATAGAATCCCTGATGTGTTTGAACACGAGAGCAGATTTAGACAACTGATGAGGAGCTAATAAGTACATTGAAAAAACTAAGTAAAACGAGAGAAGAAAAATTCCTCATTCCAGGGAATACAAAAAGGTGCCCAGGAAAGAAAATATAATCATGTGATTCACCTGTGAATGATGACTAACAGTCACAGTCATGTGACACCAAAATTAACATATAACTGGAAATGAAAGGAGTTCTTAGAACTATATGTGTGAAGAATGGTGTTAGGAAGAGAGAAATCTTCATCTTGTATAGATGCGGTTAGTAGATATTTTCCACAGTGGAAACATCAAGAAGTAGTATGTTATGTAGAGATACAAAGAATACAAAGATAAAGGAAATAAAAGTGTATTGCCTCTGAGCTGCGAGGGAGGCAACGCCTTAGAGGACTATTTGAATCTTTAAACTGAAGTTTTATCAAATTTATATTTTGGTAAAAAGGTAAACTACATTTTAGAAAATTTAACAGGAATTGAAGGCACAGAGGTAAATACATGATTTTGGGATGGATTTGGTGGGAAGGAAAGGGTAGTAGGTTAAAAAAAGGAACAGGGAGTTTTAAAAAAATATTTATGAGATGCTTGGGCATGTGTACAATTTACAAGGTCAAGGTTAGAAAATCAAGAGAGGCTGAATATTCAGATGAAAGAGGAAACAATAAAAGTACTGGGTCCTGGCCTTGACAGGGGTGGGAAGGCTGACCTGGAGAGCACACCTCTTTGCAGACTTGAGGGTCACATCTTCTTCTGAAACTCGAGAAAAGAAAGGGAAAGTACATGTGGATGTAGACAAAAATGAAGTGATCTTGGCAGGGAGAAGGGAATATGCACCATTCTAATGCTGAATTGTCAAAACTCAGTGGCTTATGCAGTGTAAATCTCCACTAGAAATTTGAGACACTCTTTCTAGTTTCCACAATCACTCTCTACTATTTTTGTTTTTAAATTCCCTGGGGTCAGTGTACTCATTGGTCCCTGGTTTATTTCCTTCCTCCTTTTCCAGTCACACCTGCAACAGCAAATGTGGGCTTGTGCACACGTGCACGCACGTGCACACACACACACACACACACATTCTACTCACTGAGCACATCTGCTTACTAAGCATATCCCTTCATAAAAACTATGCTGATAGCATAGCAAAGAAGGCCTTGATATTCTGTTATAATTAAAAGAGATTCTTTTCCTACTTACATCTCTCAAGAAGACTAACACAACAGCAGTATCTTGTGCTAGCTGCCAGCTCAGCTCTAGAGAGTCTACGCTTAACTTAGGAACTGCAGCTTAACAACAGCTTCACCAAATGACGTGCTCTCTGCATTTCTTGGACTGTGTTCACCTGAGATGCCACCAATAATGTCCTATCAGGTCACATCTTCCAAATGACAAACCATAGCCCCATAGCAATTATATAATCAATTGCCTCCAACCTCTTCAACAGTTTTCCATTTTCTTTCTTTCTTTCTTCTTTTTTTTTAATTGATTGAATTTCAGAGAGAGAGGGGGAGAGAGAGAACACTGATCTGTCGTTCTACTTCTTCATGCATTTATTGATTGCTGTATGTGCCCTGAACAGGGATTGAACACCTGACCTTGGCACATCAGGACAACATTCTAACCAACTGAGCTACTCAGCCAGGGCCAGTTTTCGGTTTTCAATTTCAGTTTTTTCTCATTAATGTGCTTTTTATATGTCATTCCTGTTTGCATTTCAAACACAAAATAACATTAGCAGAGAATCTGCAATGTGTCAGATACTGTGTTAAGCTCTTTATATCATTCATGCGTTTTACATTCACTGACTTATGTCACTCTCTTAACAGCCACCTAACAACATAAGTGTGATATTAGCCCCACTTTAAAGAGTTTGAAGTAACTAAGCCAGGATTCAAACCCAAGTCTTTCTACTTCCACACTCCTAGTAGTAGGTGCTACTGCCTCTCTTGTTGCCATGGTCCAGGGACAAAAGGATGAGGCTTAAATCTGGACAATGGTCCACCGGGAAGGGTTGCATAGACCCCTTATTCTCTTCATCCACAGCTCATCTGATGCAAGTCTTTGATAATGCTGCAAAGTTATATAAATGTACCCTCCTATTACAAACCTCCTTTTTAAATTCTTTGAGGTTTGGAGATAATCGTGTGTGTGTGTACATGTTTGTGTTCATATGCCAGAAACTACATAATGTTAATTTATCAAATCTGACAGTAACATGATACATCATATATTACTCTCTCCATTTCATGGGAAAGAAAAAGGAGGTTCAGAGTGACTAACTGATATACGCCACTTTAAACAGCTTGAGACTACCAGGCCTGAGAGTTTGGAAGAAAATGCTGCAATAGAACCATGTGTAGAGCCAAGCTTGGAGAACTCTAGCTGGGAATAACTCTCTGTAGAACTGTATGCCCATCTCTGTTGCTCTTTTTCACATGCCCAGAAGTGATGGTGATGTGTAAATATTTTTATTAATTTAAAAAACCCTTTGACAGTACCCACTTAGGAAATATTATACATTATATGTAATATACATTATAGAAGCACACAAAGTACGTCCTGATTCCCATGTGATTTAAAACCAGGAGTTTGTAGGTTAAACCTAGCTCATTATTTTTTGTAATATATGAACAGACCAATGATGTTCATTCTACACAAACAGAAGATCGTGCAACAATTGTTCCTCCGTAGGACTTATGTTTTACAACACGAGGTTTAGCAATCCCATGTGGGTGCTACAGGCAGATGGGCCTGGTCCTAAAATGACACAGGCACTTCACTGAACAACTCATTCCTTTCCAACTAAAGCCGTCATGCTAATCATGAGTTTGCCTGCCTTGCAATATTCGAAGGACAATCTTTTCTCACTATGAACCAGGAAACAATATCCTGTTTCCTAAGGAAAATTTGCTTCAGAAAATTATTCTGACATTGAGATATTTTTGAAGTAGAATCAACATGAAAAATGCCCTTGGGCAACCCCTCTCCCAAGAAAAGTTCATGGTAAATTTTCATTACCTGAACTGTTTAGTCATGGTTTTTACTTTCTTCACATCTTATTCTTTGCATGTTGAAAAGGTCCTTGTCTATTTATTTCCGTTGAAGCAGACAGAAAGAATGGCACAGCACAGGGTCATTTTAATAATAAACCCTGCCCTCGGGAGTTAGAAAAGGATAATTCACTTCTTTTCAAAATCATATAAAACTATTTTCTTTCTGGGCCCTTTTGCTGTACACGCCAAATCCAGATATATTAAGAACATCAAAAATAGAGTATGTGCATACATGCTGAATGTGCCATCTTCAGAGAGCTCTGCCCACTTTCACAGACTTTTTCTTTCCACATAAAAGCTTATCTTGCTAGAAATGAAAAAACAATGAATTTGCACACATATGCCACTTAAACCCACAATGGACTTTAAAATACAAAACAGTTCCACATTCATGTCTATGCAAAACATTCCAAATATGAGGCCATCACACCCAAGGGAAGCATACAAATTAAAAAATCTCATCACTTGTGTGACTTTTGGAGACTGGCACTCTTCTCCCATTTCATGCTACATCATGTGTTACAGTTTCATCAAAGCAAACAGTTTCATTTAAAATATCTTCAATGAGCTTAGTGAGAACAGCTGCAATGCAGGTCTGTCCTATCATGTTAATACTATTGAGTATTCCTTTTTGTTCTGTCTCCAGTCTAGACTTGATTAACCAGATTTGCAAAAAGTCTGCTAAGCCACCTGTCTCTGTGTTCAAAGTTAATTGTTGTTTTTCCCAGGTGAGCATAAGAGTAAATGAACAACATTAGTGTACTTTTTACAGAATGAACAAACACGCTATTAACAGTTAAAAAGGAGGGGAGAGAGGAAAGAAGAGAGGGAGGGAGGAGAAAGATTTTTATAAGGTTTGTCCTGGTCATTTTTTTTTTTTTGAATGACTTATCAACATAATAGTTGTATTATCATTAGCATAAATCAGTTACCCTGGGACAGAATCAGTTACTCAGGGCAGAGGCAGGAAGGATCTTTTGCCCTGCTGGTTTCAGTATATGAAATATAGTGATATCTTACACATGGTACCTATCATGATGTCATTTGGCCAATGAGTAAATTCTCCCCTAGACGGAAGGGGTAAAGCACTCCCCTATCCCTGCCTGGCCATTCTGCGAATAATCTAATTTCCCTACACACTGTTTCAAACTGGTTGCAATTCAACAAATTATTTTCTGCGAGACACAACACATATGGACAAAAGTCAAAGAATAAATTAAAGACAACATTTTAGCTATTAAAATGAAAACACTCTGCTTTAATAAACTAATCATATATTCATCCATACATTGCACACAGAATCACCATCAATATAGTAGAATTGTCAAGACTGAATCCTGGAAATCAATGAAAGGAAATGCTGGCACTAAATTTACACACATTTTGGATGTATAGCTTTTATCCCTTAATTCTCATTAATTTCACACATCTAGTCCCCCCCACCCTGTGGATTTCCATATCTAAAGAAATACTAGGTAAGGTCATAAATTTTGTGTTGTTCTCTAAAGCAGTACAGTCCCTTTGGAGTTACCCAGGACCACCTTTGAAAATACATGCCTCATTGTTTGGGGCAACATATTCAGAAGACTAAAAACTCATCACCTAGGGGTGCAAAACCTCCAGTGGCAAAAGCCATTAACTCACACGACCAAACCACTGGTAGTAAAATATATGTACCTGACGGCCTTGATCACAGATGTATCACCACCTAAGCACATCCTATATTGTAAGAGAGTTGTTTCTGGAAAAAAGAAATCAGAGCATGCAACTGTAATCCACTGATCGGGGATAAATATCAAGGGGCCGTAGATACACTCGACATGAATTTCAAGACTTATCTAGTAACAATCCCGTTCACTCAAGTGAAAAAGTTGGGGGGGAAAATTCCCCCAAGATCCTGTTAATTTCATTACATACTAATGAAGAAAGTGAGATTAGACTTAATTTAATTAGCTAAATGCCCTCACATTTCTTTTCCAGGCAAATGAACTAAAAAAAAAAAAAAAAAAAGCCCCAGTCTGAAATCTGTGAGTATTCTTCACAATGCTGTACATATGGCAGTTTCATTAACAAGAAGCAACACGATGCAGTGAGGTGTTGGGACACCTGGTTTTCCCATCAGTAGCTACGTGGTGTTAGGAAGTTTGTTCAGTTTCTCTGTGCCTTCCTTTGTTCACATTTTCCAAATGACTAGGAAATATGTTTGTGTGTCTTGTTTTGTTCTGTCCCCATAATGGTTTTTAAACTCAGTTACTGAAATGTATGCAGGGCAGAAAAATTATATTATGTTGTAAAACTAATAATATTAACTCGGAGTTCTATCTCCTTCTATTTCTATTTCATTATTCCCATGCAGGGCACAACCATTTCTAGGCAACCTAGACAGCTCAGCAACGCAGGCAAATATTAGCTTGATTGTCCAGTATTAATATCCACTGATGCAATTAATCAAGCTGGCAGAGCTTCCTGGGAAAACAAATGCCTACAAGGGCAAACGGCACCGATTCGCTTCACAGTGATTTCCAGGCAGCTCTCCTGGTTAATGCCAGATGAGTGACTAAATCAGGACTCGGCCAATTTTTCTTGTAAAGCGCAAGAAAAACACTTTATGCTTTGCAGGTCTCTGTCGAAGCTACTCAGCTTTGCCATTATTGTACAAAAGCAGCCGTAGACAATACGTAAATGAATGAGCATGACTGTGTTCCAATGGAACTTTGTTCATGGTTGTCGATGTTTGAATTTCATATAATTTCCACATATTACAAAATATTATTCCTCTTTTGATTTTTTCCAACTATTTAAAAATGAAAAAACCATTCTCAGCTCTTGGATGTACAAAAGGTGTTGGCCAGAATCTGACCCAAGGACTTTGGATCAAACACTTGAGTTTCTAAATGAAATGTTAGGAAATTATATAGGTTTTTCATCTGGGCTCTGATGAGATGTCTGTTTAGGTTATATTGGGTGATTATTAATAGTTCTTGGCATTGATAACCCTTTTCTATGTGTGGTGATTACGTCCATGGATCAGGGACACTACACAAAGCGAATGCCCAGAGACAGAGAGACAACAAAAACAATCTCACATGTGGCCCTAAGGGAAAGACAAGCAGTGGGGTGCACCAAGTCCGAAGCCAGGTGGCAGGTGCCCTGCTTTTGGCACAGAATCACCCTGAGACCAGAGGAAAGGTAAAGGAAGGAGCCCTGACGCAATAAAAGCGGTGCCACGTTAATGCCTAAAAATGGAGCACAGATTTTCTCCTATCGTATGGAGATTGTCTGATCTTCAAACCTGCTCCCAACCTGGCTCGCTGGGCCTGGAGGCCCCCTGCCCATTATGGATAGTAAAATTCTACCGTGTACATTCTGTCTTATCTCTAACCTCCTTTGAAAATTGCCAATACTTCTCAAAAAAAAAAAAAAATCCACGTCACCAGCCTTAATGTGATGAGATTATTTTACTCAGAGCTTGGGGCAAACAGAAATGACGGGCAGGAGCCAGGGATGATCAGGCATTCGGTGCGGGGTGGGGTGGGAAGAAGGTCAAGAAGAAGAAGGAAGCACCCAGACTTTGCCAGTTTCATAGTTCTGGCTAAGTGGATCCTTGCCGTTCACTCCATGGTGTTTATTGGGCACCTGGCTCAATTCAAAGCGCTTGGCAACCAGAACCTTCACCTTCACTGCGCTTACAAATACAGAAACATGACTGAGGCATTCTTCCTGTGTTAATAATAGCTAACAGTAAACTTGGGTCAATTGCACTCTAGTAAGAAAGCCAAAGTTAGTTGAGAATTTTGGAAGTATCATTTTCTTTCAAAATAACCCATAATCAAATCCTCAATATAATGATATACTGAGCTGACTGGCTAGCAGATTTTTTTTCTTATATGTTTTCCACATTTGTAACCAGATTACATTGGTTCCTCAATGCTAATATAATGGTTGTAATGGTTAATCAACCATGTGCAAAAAAATACATAAGGGGAATAATCCCAATTTGAGTTTGGCAAGAATTCCTACCATTTGCTTCACTAATATTTTGTGGTAAGAACAAAGCTTAAGAAATTCTCCATGGAATATTCAGCCCCTTAAAATACACATCAATTACCATACTGCCATTAACAATGTTGGAAAGACAGATCAAAATTGTAAGTGCCTGCAATGCAGGGGGAACACCAGGGGTGAGACAAATGTTAGAGTCTGATGAGCCTAGGTCCGCATCCGGCTCAGCCATTTAATGGCAGCGTGGCCTTAGGCAAGTGCTGCCCTACGCCCCCTGCCTCAGCATCTTCATCCGTAAAGTGGAGGCAGGAATTCTCACCCAGAGGCTCGTTGTGAGCGTTCCATGACGTGCTGTCTGTGAGAGGGCTCAGAACAGCAGCTGGCTCAAAGCAGGCTTTGAATCGGTGTCCACCTCTCTTAAAAGACCAGTTACGCTAGTCACCATTGGAAAGCTCTACCAAGACAGAATTGAGCTCACAGTCATTGGCTTCCTGGTAAACTGAGGCTATAAAATAATTCCCTTTCCCCAGTCACTGGAAAACCTAGACTTACCTTTCTGCTTCCGGCAAGTAATCTCCAAAAAGATTTAGGGATTTTTCTTTTCCTTTTTTTTTTTTTTTTTTTTAGTAACTGAGGACCTAGCAGTGATTCTGTCTAGATTTGAATCTTGTCATCTACTAGCTGTATGCCCTCATAAGGTTTTTTTTAACCCTTACTATACCTCATTCGTCTATCATTTAAATCAGAATAATAGTGCCTAATGCTTAGACTTTTAGGGTTATATGTGGAGGTTATTGAGAGAGTCAGCCTTAACTTAAAAGGCAGGTCTTTTCTTACTTTTAGAGAAGGTACATTTAAGTGCGGCTTCCAAGTTCAAGGATTCTTTTAATGGGCTTCATCTCATATGACATAGCAAGGATGGTACAACCTCCATTCAGAATCTAAAATGAAAGGTGAGAGGTGGAAGGCCGCCTATGGAACTAACCAAAGGAACAAACCTATAATGGGACCATAACTAAGAAAAAGATGCCAACGGACAAATTGCTTTTCTCTCCCTTTAGATTTTAGGAGAAAGAAGTAAATGATTTTCTCTTCCTTCAGATTTAGGAGAAAGAAGCAAAGGGTCATAGCATAACTTTACAGTGGGGATTTATTTAAATTTTGAAAAGCAAGCAAATATCTGCGAAGGTATAGCTTATGTGTCTCCCCTCACAGAAAAGAAGGGTGACAGGGAACAGTGCCTTGCACACTATAGTACTTAATGATGATTTCTTAGGTGAATAAATGTTGAGCTCCTTATACATTTAGCTGACTCCTCTAGACCTCCTCAACCTTTCAGCTTCACTGTTTTTTCTATATATACTCATTAATGTCTGGAATGTGAATTTAATCATAATGGTCAATACTTACAAACTTACATAGGATTATTACTCTTACTAAGCAATACATATACGCACATATAACCTAAGTCAGAAAGTGAGAGCTGGCAAATTGGACTTAGGTCAGCTCATGAAAGAGTTTGAGTCAGTTTTATTTGGGAGGCAGCTTTGTTCAGGAGAAACAAAGTCTTGCCAACTTCAGTCAAAGAGGAGAATGAAAAGGAGAATAAAATGTATTGAAAGGATGTGGATGACATTCAGAAGTCAAGAGAACATTGAATAAGTATATCTCTGAAGGACTCCAGGACAGCTAAAAGAATCCAGGTAGTAGGAGCAAGGGGACAATCTTCTTAGAGTGTCTTAATCTACAATATGAGACAGCAATGAAATCTGCCCTGTGTGGCTAAAACAAATCACTCCCACCACTTTCAATATTCCTTCTCTCTACTCAAAACTGAAAATCTCTAGGAGAGGGTTGCCCTGTCACGGCCCGGGGAGCAGAGGGCTTCTCGCGCAAGAGTCCTGCCAGCCCGCAGGCATCGTGATCTGCGTAATTCACCAAACTAGTGTCAGTTGTCTGGCTCCCGGGAGAACTGAGGATGAATGTTCCACTGGTAAAGGGAGATCCACAAGAGTCTTATGTGCCGAGGATCTCGGACTTCAGCCTGAGTGCAGGGGTCATCTCCGTTCTGTAGGTGGTGGATGGAGATGACTCACGTTTGTGTTCTCTCTGGGAAACAGAAATACTCCAGGAACTGTGGCAAAGGTCATAAAAATGCGTCTTACGGTTTTGCGTCTAGGTTGCAATATATAAACGACAAACAATTCTCATGACATGTATTGGTGGGCAATATCACAGGATGTTAGAAAGAAAAGTAAATTTAGAAATCACATAGTGAATCCAATTTCATTTTAGGGGTAACTACACAGGCCCAGAATCTACGGCTTTCCCCAGGTCACAAGTCCTGTCAGCACGCAGGACTTAGGACTAACTTTTTCTTTTGGCCATGGTAAAACACCATCATGTAAAGCCATTATAAAAGCTCACACTGAAACATCTTTCTTCACTAAAGTACTGTGCTCTAACACAGATTCTGAGGTGACTTGGATTATGTCTGCATATAGGGCATTTCTCTCACCATTAGGTAGAATGTTGAAGAACTAATGCTGCCTTCCACAACCTTTCAATCTTTAATTTAATTTACTCATAATTTATTCAGCTTGTACCTAGTAAATAGCAGGCACCATACTGACTGAGAGTAAAAAGCTCGTTGTAATGACAGTGATAATAATAACATGAATGATAATATTAGCAATCACTTATACAGCACTTACTAGGAGCCAGACAATATTCTGAGTGCTTTTCACATGTTTATTCATCTAATCCTCATATAAACCTGTGGGCTGAATTGGGCCATGATCACTGATGTGATCAAGATTACTGTCTGGGGAGATAAAGATGTTCTAAAATTAGATTGAGGGGATGGTTGCACAACTGTACATACTAGAAAACACTGGTTTGTATGCCTTAAAGGGATAAATTTTGTATTTCAATAAAGCTGTCAAAAATAAAAGTAAATCCCAGGAGACAGACTATGAGCCCCACTATGTGTATACATAACACGAAGCACAGAGAGGTTATATCATCCGTCCAAGGTCACAAAGCTGCGAAGTGACAAGGCTGGAATTCAAATCCAGACAGTCAGCTACAGAGGAGTGACGTACAGTCTCTGACCTGAAAGAACTCACAAGCCGAGGCATATTTACAAACATGAAGCACAGACATCTTGCCCTTATATTTAACTTATGCAAGTCCATCAAATACAAAGTTGGAGAAAAAGGAGAAATATGTAAAGAAAAACTGATAGATGACAGAGTGCCAGTATCTGTAGACGTGCCATCACATCTAAAGCCCAATTCTGCTTCTGATGTTGCTAGTGTAATCAGTAAAAAGTATCATAAAATAAGTTACACTGGAAAAGAAGATGAAAAGAGCAGTTTACTCATTGGCCTTTAACATGACAAGCTAAAGTTGCTCTACATGCATGTGCGTCTGTGCACGTGTGTGCACAGGAGGTTTGTGGATGGATATGTGTCTGCTGGAAAACACCCCTCTGGGAAGCCTCCATTGTGCACTCAGCACCTGGCAGACACTGTAGGGATAAATGAATGACAGTGAATGAATAACTTTCCACTAGTTAAAGAGTAGCTTAAATTGATCTCCAACTTCCTGGACTGTAGAATGACTCAATCTAGACTGTAAGGAAAAAGTGCACATGATGATCTGAAGTATGCAGGCATCAAATGACTAATTAGTCACTCGGTGAGCACCTGGAGTTAATGAGGGGCTAGCTCCAAGTCTATAGTGTGGTTCCCACACACAAAATCCTTTCAAGAAGACAAGCTACAGTTGTCTTGAAAATGTATTTAACTGGTTATGAAAAGAGCTGGGTAAGAGAAAAATGAGTGACTGAGCTCAAATTCTGTTCTACTACAAGAAAAATTCACAACGCATTCCTACTAATGAAAAGCTAAAGACAAAGCATTTCTGTAAATAGCATATATTCAACCTGCTAATACAACCAAAATGTGGCAAGCAGAAACATAAAATTCATAAACCAGAAGGCAGTACCCACATTTCAGGGCTACGGACTGGAAGAGACGGCTCTAAATTGTACTCAATGGCATTTGTGCACAGGCACTGTCTTAACCGCTGAATAAATAATATATGACCTCTTCTGCTGAAGGAGTTCACAGTTTAAATATTTATACCTCTTCAAAAATTTTAGAATTTCTGTATTTTTCCTCAGTTGAATATTCTTCACATTGGGTAATGAATTATGAATGTAATGTCCAACAAGTACCGAATAAGACAAATCTCTTCTATGAGAAACAAAAAGAGGTACATAAACACCACGAAGGTATAATTTCTTACTAGAGTTTGAACAAAAGCTCCACTTATCACTTAAATGGTAGAAGAAATAAATTTTAAATAGGGTAATAAATCTCAAATAATTTATATTTGGTTCTTGAATATTTAAAGAAAAAGGTATATTCTCTACCCAGACCCAGTATCTCCATACTCCAGGAACTTTATATATTCTTCTGTTAGCTCGTTTCTTGTTTGTATTAGAGGTGGGAGAACCAACTGGTTAAGAGCTAGGGTGTCCATATAATATATTATCCAAACCAGAGCATTTTGGAGAGTGAATTAAGTCACAATAATTATACCGGGGCAGCAGGAGTACATTGGGATCATCCGAGGAAAATTGAGAAACACGTTCACCCTAGTAAAAGCTTGTGCTTTGAGGTCAGAGTTTGCCAGGGGCAGGGAGAAACAATGGAAGGCTTTCGAGTAGCATCGTTAAATGACCAGAACTTCGGGAAGCTTAGTATAGCAGTGGGTTTTGGCTGGATCGGAGCAGAGAGATGAGA
Source organism: Mormoops blainvillei (assembly GCA_004026545.1). Taxonomy (NCBI): domain Eukaryota; kingdom Metazoa; phylum Chordata; class Mammalia; order Chiroptera; family Mormoopidae; genus Mormoops; species Mormoops blainvillei. The sequence continues at coordinate 284,950 of PVJD01000874.1, read as the reverse complement.
AAGTCCATGAAAATGTTCTATGGCACTAGAAAAGGAAGAACAAGAGGCCAAGCTAGGATGGTGACAATAAAAAAAGAAAAGCCATGTAAAAGGAGGAGCAGTTAAAGTCAGAGGACCTGTAAAATGAGTTTAAGTAGGCAGAAATTATCTCGAGGAACTTTGACAGGTGAGTCAGGCACAGCAGAGAAACTGCCAAAAGGTGAAACCAAGAGGAGCTCGGGTTCTAGGACAAAAGCTGTTTGCTCCTTATCCACTTTCATACTTCCTGTTCATGCGAGTGCTAAAACCATGGGAATGTACTTCATCTCAAGGAGAAATGGACGTTCTAAGAAAATGCCACCAACAATTGCTCCAGGCACCACTTGGTGGCACCAGTACCCTAAAATGACTGAATGCAACCTGCTTTTCTAGATCTTACCCTGGAAACCTTACACGCAAAGGTCATCAGCCAACCCTCATTCCATTTTTTCCCATGATTATCTAAGTTCTTCCAGAACTTTCACATCTTCCTTTATCTCTATCTATGGAGATCTTGAAAACTAGATGATAATGTTTTATTTATCTCTCATTTATGATATCTCTTATTTCAAAAATTCTTTGCATGTATATACACATAATTTTGCATAAATGTGGCCATATCTTTCACACCGATGTTTTCTTACATTTATCTTTTCCATTTTTGCTTATCTTGCTCATCCCCACCACCATTCCTCCCACCCCCTTCCAGATAACCCATCTTAACAACCTGGTGTGTATCCATCTAAATTTGTTTCCATCATCATACAACATTATACAAGCATGTGTGTATACAAATTATAGAGAAATAAACATATGCATAAGTTTTTTGATCAATGGTATATAAAATGGGCTCATAAATTACTCTCCTGTACATTTTGCCTTTTTCCATAGCACTATCTGGTGGTAACCCTTCTGAGCAGCTGGGCTTGCTCCAATATACTCTTTTGAGAGTCTACATAATATTCCATGGTATGTACATACCTTAATTTGTTTAACAACAGTCTCTTATTAAAGTGTATTCATTTGGTTTCAATTTTTTAGTTTTATCCCCATATTTAATGTTGCTGTAGAAATCCTGTGTCTATACCCTGTATACCAGCGCCCTTGTTTCTATGGCTTAGAGTCCCAACAGGAAAATGCTGGACTGAAGGGTAAGAATATGTTTCTAATTTTAAGAAATACTTACTTCCAGATTCACTTCTAAAAAGCTCTTTAAGATCCCCATTTTCACTAGCAATCAATGAAAGTGCCCATTTCTTCACATAGCCACTAGCAATATATATTTGTACTTTTCTTCTTCAACTAGTTGTGAATTCAAGCAACTTTCCAGGGTTTATTTTTGGGTGGGGGGGCTTGTTGATTTGATTCTTCACAGCTTTTTCCCAAAACAAGGGTATCTTAAAAGATTTTTGCTTAGTAAAGATGCTAGAAGGCTATTGCTAAAATATATTAAAAAATAGAAAAATAGGACTTACCATAGCCACCAATATCCATACGTGATATTTAACACTTACTAAAAGCACTGAAATACCAGATAATAATCTTGTGAGTACTATGCAACTCTGGAATGTCTACTCTAAGGGCAGAAGATGATTATTTTTCTCTTCACAAGGAATTGTCTCCCTCTTAGTGCTTTGTTTCAAATTGCACGATATATCTATTACTGTATACATTTAAGTAGGATTTGGTATTAAATAGAACCAGTCCTTTGTATTTGAGTGTCATTCAAAATTCTTGTTAAAAAAAGAACAAAAATCAGTAGGGAAAGAAATTGTATTTTTAAGCTTCTAAGGAGATTTTATAAACAATGGAGCCTAGAGAACAAAAAAAGTCATAAAATGACTTGACAGTGTCCTTTTAAGTGAACATATGTGAGTTTTGAGCATCCATATGTGTTCACATATGCCCTACATATGCATAGCCAGCTGCTAACCAACCAGATTGTACAATGTGTATGTTTACTGTAAAACAAGCCGAAAGTGTTTGGTCTCTTTGTTAGAGAAACTGCTCATAATTTCAAGTATACAAACGTCAGTTGTTTCTCATTTCTTTTCCTTCCAAGCCAAATGAGCTGTTGATGCTCAATTTGGCAGGATCCTAACTGGGGCTGACTCTTGGCCAGCCACAGAAACCCAGCCCTGAAAATTCGGGGAATTTTTGCAAGAATAAGGAGCTCTTTTTTAATGGCACCCTAAACCATAGGAGGTCTCTGCAGAGCCTCCGCCGGTTCTTTCCCACTTGATATCCCAACGAATAATCAGTAATGTGGTTTGGATACTAAGGATGGAGTTAGGGTGTGAAATGAGGGTATCAAGTCTTCCCGTGCTTTGCTTAAACATTCTTTTGAAATCCACTAGTAACAGAGAATAGCCTGGGGGGTGTACAGATTATTTTTGTGATAACAATTTTATCTATGAGCCCTCAGTATTTCAGCTTTTATTTCACCCTTTATGACAGTACCCTACAGCTTAAAATGGTGAAGCTCGGACCAATTTCCACTTAAAGAGGAAGACTTTGGAATAATTGTATGCTATTTCTACAATCTGAGTATTAAACTCAATGATGACTATTAGTATTCTCTAATAGCAACATTAGTATTATTTGAATAACAGGAGGAAAAGCCCGTAAGAAAGCAGGCAGCACTAATGAAAAGCGCTGGTGCTGTGCGTGGGAGAGTCTGTGCTCTGCGCGGGCTCTCATTCCTGGCTGCGTGGCCGTAGGTGAGTAAGGGGCTTCACGTTTGAGCTTTAGTTTCCCCGTAGCTAGATGGGAGTAGCAATGCTGAGTTCCTGAGTTTCTGAGGAAGACGAAATGAGATAACCTATGAACAGCACCAGGGATACTATAAACAATCAGTAAGTGTGAATTCCTTTCCTGCCCACTTTTAAACTTCCTCACCCTAGTCCCTACAACCAGAGATATTTCTTGGCTGATAATCCAAAAGCCCCCAATGCTAAGGATGGGGGGATAGAGGAGAGTGCTAAATTCAACAGAGAAAATTAATTGAAAATGTTAGCTTTTTATATTACAAACACAGGCTAGACTAATAAGGTAGATTGATAAGTATATACTCAAGTACACATAATTATACTTACCAATATATATGTTCTTAAATGTATACTCATTTATTTAGTACCTACTTTGTGTCTAGAGCTGTGTTTGACATATAATAAATGTCCATAATTTTTTCTTAAAAAAACAAATGAAGACCAAGCCCTTAAATCGCCATCCTAATTACTTCCTCAGCATTCGGATCCCTGTTCATGTATACGTGAACGATGATGCCCTGCTTTCCAAGGTTAATGTCACAGTAAGGGAAAGGTATGTGTAGTTGTTGTCACTGACTTATGCGGCCTATGAAAAACAAGTAAAAGTATCCTGTCCACCTTCCCGCTTGGCGACACAGGCCCCCTCTGTATCTAACCACCTCTGATTCTCCCTTTTCCCTCATCCATTCAACCTTCCTGAGTCTGTCCAGTATTTCCCCACAACTGAAAAATAAAATTCCTACTGCCGCAGGTGTCCATGTGCTTGGGGCAAAATGAGCCACTGCTGACAATTGTAAAGAAAGAGAGAACAGCTGTTTGCATCTGGATGTGGAATAAGAAAGAGAGAACAGCTGCTGGCTGCTGTAGCAGACAAGAAAGTGAGCGAGTGAGCAGCTGCTGGTAATTCAGACTCCACCAGACTGCCCCGAATAACTGAAATCCAGAAGGAGCATTCAAGACTTGAGTTAAGTGCTTTACTGTACCCTGCTCTTCATTAGATCCCACTTGTCCTTTAGCGATATTCCCATGACAGCCACATGAGGACTCCCGGTAGGAATACCAACCCCAACCCCACCTCCCCGTATGTAACCCTTTGGAAACTCAAACCAAGGGAGGGAAAATGTCACTGACCTTATTTTTTAAAGACGGAAGTAGCCTGTGGTTTGTAAGGGAAGGCATATTGACCAAGAATGGACCTCTCACAAGATTAAGCAAAAATAATTCTTTCTAGGTTACAAGAGATTATGGTCATTTTGATGATGATCCCACACTTTCGAATTCAGTAGGCTAACATAAAAATATGATGACAAGTATAATTTAAACTTGTAAAAATACATCTTAAAGCCCTGCAATGGTTTCAATATTTCTTTTTTTTCCTTTATATGTAATTCTATCAATTGTATCCATAGAAATATTTCCCTTATTTTTTCATTTTTGATAAAATGAAGGGGAAAGTGTACACTGTGATTAAAACTAAGATAAAAATGATAGACATAGGACAGTGATATGAAAGGAATTTTTCAATAGAAGTTAAAATAGGATAACAGAGGGGAAATTTTTAATTTCATTTCTTTTGTTATTTTTCTCTTTATGCTGATAAATTATATAATGTAAAAGATCTAAATAATTAAATTATTATAAAAGTTACTAATAAGATCACTGAACCATACACTCATAAAGACCAGGTCCTTGCTTAGTTTCGATCGTCTTTTGTTTACAATCCCTGCTATAGTGCCTAACTGCCAACAAATATTTGTTAAATGAAGAGATAAATGAAACAAGTGAATCATCTACAGTTTTAAACTGCTGTTGTAGAAGAAAGAATGAAACCATTCCTACCAATGACATGTGTGACCGAGATTAATGAGAAACATCCTCAAAAATGTGTACTCACAGTATTTCGAAAATAGCTCTACCTTAGTGAGAGATATGTGGCCCAGCCAGACCTAACGAGCCCCTCAATTCTGAATCAGAAGGGGAGAATTAGCCAATCTCTAAATATGCTTCTAACCATAAGATATGATCCCATGACTTGGATTAGGGACAAAGGGAGAGAGAGAAATTGTTAAGGACCAATGTCGCAAGCACCTGGCCTTTAAGGTACCAACCAGAAAGTCCCATGACAAAGCTCCTGGTTGGGTTGTGCTCCAGGTGAGAAACTTTATTCAAAGTGAATTCGATTACTGTTTCTACTTACATCTTCCCGCTCGGGTCCAGGCTTTCTTCCTTGGTCTGGCACTGAAAAAAAGTGCCTGAGCTTTAAATAAAGTGGTAAGAACATGAGATGTTGGTTGCTCTTGATTTTACTGTCTCACACTCCTGCAACAGGAGATTCCAAAGCCTAAAGACTTTTCACTATGTTAAAGACTGCCTCTGAATCAGCCTCGTCTACGAAACTGTTCTCTGGGGAAACTGCTATGTACGCACGATTCCAATATGAATATCTTTATAAAAAGTCTGTTGTCCAGATATTTTGAAACTTCCCAAGCCGTGCTTATACAAAGTGTGAATGTTCCATGTTAACATAAGGTACTCCGGTATTCTGAGCATGGCGTAACTCAAGACCCTGACAATTTTGTATGTTATCCAAAATATGTTTGCAGATTTTTCCCTCTTGCCTATAAAGTAGCATTAAAGGAAATGTCTTGCTTCATAAATATAACTGTCGAGTATTTAAGTGACTTGCACTTCATCATCATCATCACCAAAATCATAAAGTTTTTTTTGTCCAGGGCTGGGGTCATAGTGTATTTGGTCTATTCAACATATGTTGTGAGTAACACACTGAGAAGATGCAGTCACTAGGTTTTTATTCCTAAAGGGACTATAACATCCAGTTATTTCCAGATGTAATTTCTATATGAGAAGCATGATGGTTAAATTTATGTATCAACTTGACAGGGTAGTGGAATGCCCAGATATTTGCTGAAACATTAGTTGGTGTTTGAGTGTTTGGGTGTGAGATTAACATTTAAATTGGTAGACAGAGGAAAGCAGACTGCCCTACATAAAGTGGTGGGCCTCATCTAATCTGCTGAAGGCCTGGATAGAACAAAAAGTCTGACTCTTCCCTGAGTAATAGAGAATTCTTTCTGCCTCATGGTCTTTGAATGGGCACATTGGCTTTTTCCTGCCTTTGAGTTCAAACTGAAACATTGGCTCTTCTGAAATCTTGACCCTACTAGCCTTCAAAAGAAACTACACCCACTTTTGGCTCTACTAGGTCTCCAGCTTTGCTGACTCACCCTGCAGCTCTTGAAACTTGCCAGGCTTCATAATCACATGAGCCAGTTCCTTATAATAAGTCTCTGTCTCTTTGTATTCATATCCTAGTGGTCTGCTTCTCTGGAGAACCCTAATACAACACGTAAGATTCAACATATAATTCAAAACATAAGATTTCATCCACTGATAGAGGATTTGTGGAAGACAGCATGATAGGAAACATCAGAAATCTGTCTCCCCACCCCAGGGGGACAATTGTACTGGTAGAATCTCTCTGATGTAACTATTTTGGAACTTGGGACTTTGTTGAAGGCTTGCAACTTCCATGGAAAGAGATTTGCATAGTAAATTGCAGTTAATTCCAGCTCTTAGAACAGCAGCAGCTACCCATCCTCCATCCCCAGCTCCATGGAAGACAACTATGTACATATTCCTTGAGCAGCGTGCACACAGTTTGTACATAGCTTGCAGGGGTCAGAGTAGGCAAAAAGTACCCTGTCTTCTAAACATTGAAAATCTGGGTTCTGTTCATTAACTATGCTTCTGATCACAGAGGTGCAGAGAAAAAGACAGGCAGCCATTGTTACTGAACCTTCACCTATTGTTGCGAGCCCATCTTCTCCCAGCAGAAGTGATTTTCAGAGGATTTAAAGGGACAGCACTTTCCCCCACTTTCATTTTTCACATTTTCCCCTTTTAGAAGCCAGATATTAGAGTATTAGAGACTTTCAAAATGTGAAAAAGGTGGGAAGTTGTTCTATGAAAAGTAACCTCATGGAGTGATCTAATCATAAATACCTAACTGGGCAGGTCATGGTGAGTAGTCAGTCCACAGGCATACAACATTTTAATAGACGGTTTATCTTTGCCTTAAGCAAGCCCTGCACATTGTTTCTGTGCATTCAGGTAACACACCCTTGAAATAAGGGTCAAGAAAGCACATAATCTTCTAACTATCCTGTAATCTAATTTCCACCCTGCTTTCTCTCACTTCCATATAATCTTCCCTTGTTCTTACCTTAATACAAAATTCATAAAAACAGCTGCAAAACTGTTATTCTCTGGAGCATTTGAGATCTTGTTCTCAAGACTTTGTCATCAATTTGGCTAAAATAAACTCTTATAAAAATTCTCCACAAGTTTGGATGTTCTTACATTGAAAAAAAAGAAAAAAATCACATAAATGAGAAAAATTAGAAAGTGAGAATGCATGCCCATGGAAAGGCTCAGAAGAGACCAGAGAAAATCTTAAACTTACATCTTAGGTTGACCCTTGGCATAGAGACAGCCTACAAAAACCAAAAACTACAAATAACAAAAAACAGCAAAATCTGTGGAAGGAGAAGAATCTGACTTCCATGGTTATCACATTATTAAATTCAAATATCTGATGTGCAACAAAAAAGCACAAGGCATACAAAGAAAAAAGAAAATACGGCACATTTAAAGAAAAAAAAAATCAACAAAAGCTGTCCCTGAGAAGACTTAATGGCAGGCCTCCTAGACAAAGACTTTAAAACTATCTTAAAGATGCTCGAAGAACTACAGGGAGATGTGGAGAAACTCAAGAAAATTATGTGTGAACAAAATGGAAATATCAGTAAAGAGAAGATCTTTTAAAAGAGCTCTAGAAATTCTAGAGCTGAAAAAAATTCACCATAGAGTTTCAAAGTCAGATGTAAAGGCAGTAGAAAGTATCAGTGAACTTGAAGATATAAACAATGGAATTTATCAAGTGTAAGGAATAGAAAGAAGAAAGACTGAAGAAAAATAAACAGAGCATAAGGGACCTATGAAATACTATAAAGCTAATTCCATAGAATTAAGATATGCAAAGAAAATAATAGGACTTTATGTTTGACTAGAGAACTTTTAGTCTGGTCCAAGATGCTGACCAATAAAAGTCTGAGGCTGTAAAAGAAATTAAAAGTTTACTTGGGGTATTAAAGAATTCAATTTCAGGAGACACAGAGTCAGGTAACAACCCAAGCTGTCCTTCAAAGAGAAGAAAGAAACATAGGGTTTATAAAGCAAAACCCACAAATTTTGTAACAAAGAGAACTTCCTAGTGGTCAGGTCTTGCTTGCAACACTCTGAGGTAAGGAAGCTCCAGAATGTGTCTCTACAGCAAACACAAAAGTCCACAAGTTCAATATTTATTTAGGTCTTCTATGCAAATAAAGGGAACCTGATTGGCTCCCATCATCTTAGATGAAGAACACAGATGGTCTGTTTGCCATGGTGAGGAAGAAGTAATGTTCAAGACGTGGTCTCAACAGCTGGTTCAGAAGGTCATAGTAGAACAAGCATCAAGGAACCTCTTCATGATCACCCAGCTCCACTTTAGTTTCTTGACATAAGTGATTCTATTGTGGTAATTTCCATTCACATCTCCATTTTCACTGAGATCTTTCCATAGAAAGCACTGATGATGAACCATTTTCTATAGAACTATCCAGAATATTTGGGCTCTAGTCATCAGGGAGGCTCATTTCTGGTGTGTCATATCTCACGTGGGAATAGGGGGGAGAGGTGTTATCTGAACAAAAGTCATAGTCATAGGGTTAACTGCCATCTTTGAGCAAAAAGGAGGTTATAAGAACTATTGGATATGTCTTAGGCATAGTCCCTACCCAAAACTATCTTTCATCAGTTATGGGAAGCAGCCTTTTGAAAGGAAAGGCTTGGTCGATCATCTCAGATCTCCGTGCAACCATTTTCTGAGTTTTTACAGTCCACTTAAATGCTTAGTTATATAAAACATCAACGGTTTGATGACGAAATGCATCAAATAAATTATAACAATAATAATTAAAACAATTTACAATCCAAGACTTTACAAGACTTTAAAATAACCCTAATCCCAGTTGGGAGCTAGCTAAAAATATTGGAAAATTTAAGCCCTAACCGTTGAGTGGCACTCACAGAGAAACTAGAATGTCCCTTAAGGGACTTTGAGAGTTTAAAAAGCTTGGTTGTTTCTAATTCTACCTGGAAAATGGCATTTATCAGGGGCAGCAAGGTGTATTAGCTATGGCACAAACTCCTCCTTGGGCTGCAAGCAAATAATCTAAAGCAGTCCTGCGTAGCGAGCTACTTAAGCTGGGACTCTAAAAACCCTTGCTGAGCACTGAGGGCTCTAGTGCAGTGATTTTCAACCAGAGTGCCAGAAAAAATTTTAAAACATGCAACACCTGATTATTTAGTCAGGAACACTGCCCTTTTCTTCCGTAGATTGTCAAATTAAAAAAAAAAAAAAGACAACAACCAACACAATAGCCATCCAGTGTGAATTAATCAAAAGTATACTTATTTTTCGTGTCAGCTCAGCAAAAAATATATTTTTTGATGTGCCAAAGAATTTTAGTAGTAAGTGTATGTGTGCCATGAGATGAAAAAGGTTAAAAATCCCTAGTGGCTAAGTAGGTTATTTTGTTAATTGTTCTCGTTAGTTTTTGCAACATTATATCTAATTGAGCAGTGCCAAGGCCAGCCCATGACCTTACAATGCTAAGGAAATGATCGCCTTCCCATCTTAGTCTCAGATTCTACCTGCCCTCATCTTGGAGTGATCAATATTTAGCTACATCTGAGAAGAGTTAAAAGGAATGGGACTGACGAAAATCAGGAGCAGTAAGTAAACATCATATTCTTACATGCTTTCTACTGATGGCATTTATAAATTATACAACTGGATTTATTTGCTGCAGCAAAAACTACCTTGGAATTAGAAAAAAAAGTATGATTTAACATCCACAGAAGTACTAGAATCATACTTAGATTTACAAAGAGGCATAATAACGTTTACCATGCAACTAGCTGTTTGTGAAGTCTGTAATGGTTAATATGACAAATCTCTTATGAACATAGTACTAATGTGTATCAAATTACACCATTAAGTAAGCAGCTCAAATTTATAAGAGTAGGTCCAATATCCCTGAATTTCTAAATTCATTTCAGGGTTAAATGGTTTTACCTAAATGTTTTCCCACTAGCAAAGAGATTTTAAATACCCCTGCCTTTTCAATGCACCATCATCCTTTCAGAGGTGAAAAGAGAAAAATTTAATTTCTCTACCACTTTTCCCCATTTTCATGAATCTGATACAGTGTTATTATAGTATCTAGGCTAAAGTAGGTACTTTTATGTACTTTTTTTGTACATAATGTTTTAATGTACTTTTCAAAAAAAAAAAACTAGCAGCATTTTATTGTACCGGGACATACAAATTGGGCTTCATTGACTGGTCAGAAACAAAGGAAAATGCATATAGGCCCAAAACAGCTTCTTATACAAGAAGAATGTGAAGCTACAATTTTTCCTGAAAAACGATTTCCCCATTAGGTAGTTCGTGAAACTACTGAAATGTACATTTCAGTGGCAGAGAGGTGGGAACATGTGAATAAGGCTACTTCCTGCCAGAGTAGATTTAAAGAGGGGTTTTGTAAAATCAACAGTGAAGTCAGGGACAGTGGAGAAATCGCTAACAGGAATAACTATGGGATCATCAGTGTTGCCAAATGCAGAGACTGGCATAAGGTAACACATCCAGCATTCAGACAGATTCCCTGCAGAGGCTAAGGTTAGGAGTACTGTATCATTATATTTTTATGCCAAGGTTTCCCAAGGGTTAAAACAACAAAAACCAGGAAGTATTGCATAGTCAGAGGCTAATGATAAGGGGTAATCAAAATATACAACCTAAGACACAGGGAGGCTGACTCGTTGGTCACAAGAATATTGAGATCATTAACGTACCTAGGGATATAATTATTGTGGCAAATATGAAATAAACATAAGGATTATTTATATCAGGAATCGGCTTTACTAGTCTGGTTCCAGATCTTGGGGAAAGCCCTGTGCTTCAGATGTCATCTGCTGCTCGTCTCAGAGGATGTCAGCTCTGAATAACTTCAATTTGAGGTCTTCTGAAGACTGGGATGTCCAATCTGGGGATTTATGTGTAGGTGAGATGGCCATTTTAAATGAGAAACATGAATTATGAGTCAATACCTTTTAAGTTGCAGTACAGGGGTTAGTTAACAACACCTAGTGGGGGGGGCAAGATGGCGGTAGAGTAGGAGCATCTGTCTTGCACTGCCTCTCAAAACCAAACTGAAAATTAAAATAAAGAGGAGAACAAGTACCCAAAATAAACAACCAAAGACTACCTGAGAAAAGAGACTTTTGGCCAAGGACGAGCAGAAACCAGCTCGAGGCTGGTAGGAACGGTGGGGACATGAAAGGGGCCAGCACCGCTCCCACAGCCGAGCACACAGCATAGCTACGGGAGACACCCACTGAGAGGACGTGAAGCCCGGACCCTGCTCGGGGCTCCTAAACACCGAGCACCAGCGCCAAGATCAGCCGCCCATGTAGCATCCAGCAGTGAAAGGCCGCAGAGGGAGAGACGAAGCCTACTGGAGACAAAGCTGCTATTTTTTTTTTTTTCTTAAAGGACCAAAGCACAAGTTTCTCATTCTCTGCCACTCACCTTAAGCTCAGGCAAAGGGTGGGCAGTGTGGACTGGAGCCACCTGAGGAGAGATGGGAGTGGGAGGCCTTGGGAGAGATGTGGGGGAGGGGCTGCTGGGTTCCCTGTGCAGGGACGTACCTGGATTCCACAGCAGCCATTTCTCTTGAGAACAGCAAGCCCCTCCCAATGGAAAACAATTACCCCACCTTCTGGGAAACCACTTGCAACATCCTCTGGAATCCCACTCATCCAACTCTCTAGAAACCTGCTTGCCCCGCCCCTTCATCTTTTTTTTTTTCTTACTTTCCCTCACCCTCCATCACTCAACACCTGCTGAGGAGAGAGCAACGTAGGCCAACCCAGGGGGCACTGGAGATTGACTGTAGGGTGCAGCCATTCCATACCCCTTCCTGAGAACCAGACTGGTGCTTCCCCCTCGTGGGAGAGCCATAGAAACACCTTCCTGGTTTCTGGCAGACTCAAACTCTGGGCTCTGGAGGCCCCACCCACTTTCCTACTCCGAGCTTCATCCTGCCGAGTGCAGGGAAACAATCCAGGACAAACTCAGACATGTGGAGCAGGGATGGGTGAACACGCCCAACATCTTCCCTAAAGTCCGAAAGGCACCTCCCACAGGCGACCCAGGGGTCGATCCACCCGACTCCCCCGGGAGCCCTCTCAGGAACACTCTGGACAGCGACTTGACCAAGACTGACAGCAGGCAGAAGCAGGTAAGAGGTGGGTCCGGCAGTGCCCTCTGGGCCCTGTGATGACAAAGGCCTGCCCTGCAGTGCAATGAGGCCCATCTTGGGCACAACCAAAACAGGAGAAGAGAGCCACAAATTGTGGGTCACTTGTAGTTTTACACGGGCTGATGAGGGCTAGATGTAGACAGCATCTGACATCAGAAACCATCGAAAAGGAACACAAAACAACCCAAAACTTACGGGGCCCAGCAAAAGCAGTTCTGAGAGGGACGTTCATAGCATTGCAGGCCTACCTCAAGATTATAGACACACCTCAAACAACCTAATCCTACACCTAAAAGAACTAGAAAAACAACAACAAACAAAGCCCAGAGTAAATAGAAGGAAGGAAATTACCAAGATCAGAGCAGAAATAGGACAGACTAAAAAAGAAATTCAAAAGATCAATGACTCTAGGAGGTGGTTCTTTGAAAAATAAACAAAAATGACAAACCTTTAACCAGACTAAACAAGGAAAAAAGAAAGAGAACCCAAATAAATAAAATCAGAAATGAAAGAGGAGAAGTAATAACTGCTACCACAGAAACACAAAGGATTGTAAGAAAATACTGTGAATAACTATATGCCAAGAAAATAAATTTCTAGAAACATAAAATCTTCCAAAACTGAACCAAGAAGAAGCAGAAAACCTAAACAGACTGATAACAACTAATGAAATCAAAACATTAATCAAAAAAACCCCAGCAAACAAAACTCCTGGACCAGATGGCTTCACAGGTGAGTTTTACCAATCATTCAAAGAAGAATTAATACCTCTCCTTCTCAAACTATTCCAAAAAATCAAGAAAGAGGACTTCCAACATCTTTTTACGCCACCAATATTATCCAAATTCCAAAACCAAGTAAAGACACAACAAAGAAAGAGAACTATAGGTCAATATCCCTGATGAATGGAGATGCCAAAATCCTCAACAAAATACTAGTAAACCAAAACAGCAATACATCAAAAAGATCATACACCATGGGCAAGTGGGGTTTATTCTGGGGTTGCAAGGTTGGTACAACATTCACAAATTAAAACATGTGATACACCACATAAACAAAATGAAGGATAAAGCCACACAATCATAATAATAGATGCAGAAAAAGCATTTGATAAAATCCAGCACCCATTTATGATATAAACTCTCAGCAAAGTAAGAATAAAGAGAACACACCTCACATAATAAAGGCCACATATGACAAACCTACTGCCACTATCACACTCGATGAGCAAAAACTATAAGCGTTCACCTTAAGATTAGGAAAAAGATAGGGATATCTGCTTTCACCACTCTTATTTCATGTAGTACTGGAAGTCCTAGCCACAATAATCAGATAGGAAGAAGAAATAAAAGGCATCCAAATTGGAAAAGAGGAAGTAAAACTGTCATTATTTGCAGATGATGTGATACTGTACATAGAAAACCCTATAGGCCTCCACCAAAAACAACTACTAAACCTAATAAATGAATTTGGCAAAGTAGCAGAATACCAAATTAATACTCAGAAATGAATGGCATTTTTATGTACCAATTAGGAACTATCAGAAAGAGAAACTAAGAAAACAATCCTAATTACTATTGCAACAACAACAAAAATGAGGTACCTAGATTCATTTAACCAAGGAAGTAAAAGATCTGTACTCAGAAAACCATAGGACACTGAAGAAAGAAACTGAGAAAGATACAAATAGGTGGAAGCATATACCACATTCATGGGTTGGAAGATTTAACATCATTAAATTGTCCATACTAACCAAAGCAATCTATAGATTCAATGCAACTCCTACTAAAATACCAATGGCATATTTCACAGACCTAGAACAAATATTTAAAAAATTTATATGGAACCAAAAAAGACCTCACATAGCCTCAGCAATGTTGAGAAAGAAGAACAAAGTTGGAGGGATCACAGTACCCAATATCAAACTATGTTATAAGGCCCCTGCAATCAAAACAGCCTGGTACTGGCATAAAAACAGACAGATAGGTCAATAGAACAGAATAGAGAGCCCATAAATAAACCCACATTTTTACGGTCAATTAATATTTGAAAAAGGAGGCAAGAGCATACAATGGAGTAAAGACAGTCTCTTCAATTAGTGTTGCTGGGAGAGCTGGACTAGTACTTGCAAAAAAATGAAACTAGACCACCAACTCACGCCATACACCAGAATAAATTCGAAATGGATAAAAGACTTAAATACAAGTTGCAATACCATAAAAAATCCTAGAGGAAAACATAGACAGTAATATTTCAGATATCTCATCTAGCAAAACTTTTACTGACATATCTCCTAGAGCAAGGGAAACAAAGGAAAAAATAAACATATGGGACCACATCAAACTAAAGAGCTTCTGCAAAGCTAAAAAAAAAAATTATCAAAACGTAAAGGGAACCCACTGTATGGGAGAATATATTTGCCAATGATACATTGGACAAAGGTTTACTCTCCAAAGAACTCATATGACTCAACACCAGGAAGTCAAACAACCCAATTAAAAAATGGGCAAAGGTCCTGAATGTACACTTCTCCAAGGAGGGCATACAGATGGCTCATAGACATGTGAAAAAATGCTTAACATCACTAGCCATCAGAGAAATGCAAATTAAACCACAAAGAGATACCAACTCACACCTGCGAAAATGCCTATCATTAATAAATCAACGAACAAGTGCTGGCAAAGATGCAGAGAAAAGGGAACCCTAGTTCACTGCTGATGGTGCAGCCACTGTGGAAAACAGTATGAAATTTCCTCAGAAAACGAAAAATGGAACTGCCTTTTGACCCAGTGGTCGCACTGCTGGGAATATACCCTAAGAATCCCATAACACTAATTCAAAAGAACTTATGCACCCCAATGTTCATAGCAGCACTATTTACAATAGCCAAGTGCTGGAAATAGCCCAAGTGCCCATCAGTAGATGAGTGGATTAAAAAATTGTGGTACATTTACACAATGGAATACTATACAGGAGAAAGAAAGAAGGAAATCTTATGTTTTGCAACAGCATGGATGGAACAGGAGACTATTATGCTAAGTGAAATAAGCCTGTCAGCAAAAGACAAGTACCATATGACCTCACTTATAACTGGAATCTAATGAACAAAATAAACTAATGAGAAAAACAGACCCAGAGTAATGGAAACGTGGAACAGGCTGATAGTTGTAGGAGGGAAGGATAGTTGTGGAAGGAAGGGGAAGGGACTAGTCAAAGAACATGTGTGAATGACTCATGGACATGGACAGTGGAGAGGGGACTGACTGTGGGTGAGAGGGGTGGGCTGGGTGGAGGGGGACAAAAGAGAAAAAAAAGAAATTGGGACAACTGTAATAGAATAAACAATAAAGAAAAGAATCTAATGAACAAAATAAACTAATGAGCAAAATAGAACCAGAGGTATAGAATCATGGAACAGATTGTGCTATAAGAGGTGAGGGGTGAAGTGGTGACTGGTTGAAAGAAAGTGAAGGAATTAGTCAAAGAATATATATGAGTGACCTATGGACGTGGACAATGGTTTGGGGATTGACTGGGGGAATGAGGGGTGGACTGAGTGGAGGGGGGCAAAGGGAGGAAATTGGGGCAACTGTAATAGCATAAACAATAAAATATTTAAAAGAAAAAAACAACACCCAGTATGGTCTCTTCCAGCAAAGCTGGAGGGAATCCTCACAGAGAAGTCTTTTCCAACAGACTGTACCTCCAGGTGATAGGCTATAATGATCAACTTCTTTGTCTCCTGGTAGTGCACTATGAAAAGATTTTTCTACAAGCCTGTATTATTCTTGAAGTCTTTCACAGGTTTCTTATTTGAGGTCACTAGGTCTCCTTTTAGCCAGGCAGCCTTGTGTATTCCTTGGCCTAGCCTCATAGATCTCCAAGTGGTGATTTCAAGAAGAGACAATGCATATTTGCCGAAGGGAGCAGGTCTTAGATTAAATGACAGTAAGGGAAGGGCTTCGGGCCAAGGCAGATTAAAAGAGTCCATTAATTTCATCAATTGAGTTTTGATTACCACACTCACTTCTACAACCCAAAGCCAGAAGAATAAAGATAATAAGCAGAAGAGAAATGTGATATTGGACATATTTCACATACCCAGTATAGAGTTTGTCCTGAGAAGTGAGTTCACCAATCACTCGGAAGCTAGAGGCGGGGGGGTTCCCCGTGTTGGAAAATCCTTCTTGAAGTATTTTAATGACTTCTTCAATGTGGGAACATTTCTGTCCAATGAAAATTCATACGAATCATCACTAGCACATATTTATCCTTGAGAAGGACCAACTAGATTAAAATCCACTTTTCAAGCCTAATTCCAGCATGTCAAATAGATTCTAGGATATCAGATAGATCCGATTAGTTAAATTACCCCTTTGGTAAAGAGAGATTCCTTATTTAAAAAAAACAAACAAAACCTAAAGTTATTTTCAGGTTAAGATCAAGTTTCTACTTAAATTTTAAAATTGTCAAACATATCAAATGTTTTAAAACACTGGGTCAAACAGGGATCATAGGTCACTATGGAACAATACTTACCATTGCTTTTAATTATCGCAGGCAAATACAGAAAGTTAAATTACTGGAAGCAAATTGTATCCCTTTTATTATTAAAAAGATTTGGCTTACCTAAGCAATCAAAGACCTTATGATGAGAGCTCAGGAAATTATCTTAATAAAACCTAAAATCTTTGTTTTCCATTTATAATTCTGTTAAGAGGATACTAATAACACCAGAAAACTTTGTCCTTTTAACAGGGAGTGAAAACCAAATTCTAACATTGCATTCGTGCATTTTTGGTATTAAAAGTTAATTTAAATAAACCCATCCCAAAATTGGTTAGTTTGACCATACATAAAATTTCCTTTTCAAGATTCCTTTTTTCATAAACCTTCTGCAACTTTCACAAACCATCCCCAACTTTCACAAACCTGTCAGCTTTTGATCCTATCTTTTTTCTTTCTTGTTCTGGAGAAACAATTTTACTTTAGGACAAAATTGCTTTCTTTTCCTCCAATAAAAATGCATTTCCACTCCTCACACTTTTTTTTAACCAAACATACATATCTTACTTTTTTATATACAACTATTTTCAATCATTATAACACCTTCCTTTTTATTCTCATCGCTTTCCAAGAGATCTCAGCTCTTAGTATCCTAACCAGGTTTTGTCAGAAATGTTTGGATCTTAATCTGAGGCATCTTGTGCCCTCCTAGCCTTGCAAAGTCACATACTAAGGTCTCTAACTTATTACCATGCTTCCCCACCCACCTTGTCTGTTGGCCCCAAAGCTAGCAGAGCAGTGAACAACCACGTGTCCTTTTCTTATCTCAACTCTTCTTTAAAGTTTGATTTAATTAATCATTTAACTTAAATTAGCAGACTTTGAGGATCTGAGTAACCAAAAGACTTTAGAAAATCTTTTACTGAAAAGTTCACCTTGAAACTCTTATCCCATTTACCTCTGGTTAAACCATTGTTTTTGTAATCACATTTAGATTACTCTTGGAGATTTCATGAGACTTTAAAGTATTAGTCATCATCTTAAGTTATTTTTCTTCTTGACAAATTTTGTATCAGAGATAATACAAGCTTCTTTGATTAGTAAGCCCAGGTAGAATGAGAATAGTATGTCTACATTATTTTACAGCACTAATAACTCTAAAAACCTGCCTGTTTCAATTAAACCACTAACCTTACACTAGCTTTAATTTACTAAAAATCAATCCTAGATCACATGCACTGGGAAAGCATTTGGGCTACCTTTTGCCATATTTCTTCAATTCATATAAGCACTTGTTTGTTTTTAAGTCAGTTGACCAGGGCTCCCTCACAATTCTACCTTCAATTTACAGGTTAAGTTTGACCGTATCATCCAGAGATAGCAATATCTTATCTATAAAATTTATAATTGGACATATACACATAGCTTGTATTTTATAACTGTTGTTAGCTTTTGTGTCCCAGGCATAATAATACGAAACTCAAATTATGTTACTGGAAGATAGATTAAGCTAAGGTTATTTACTCAGATGGTTAAAGTTTTCTGCATGCTGTAAGGGTCATTTTAAAACCATTTTTAAAGTCAATTTTTATTTTCATTGTTTCTGAATATCAATCAAAGAATGCATTCCATTTTCCCTGAGAGGCCTCAAATAAAGTTCCCCAGAATGGGCATTTCAAATCCAAATTATCCAAAAGCTCCAATTATCCAAAAGTTCACCCATTTTTCCAGAAAGGCACAAGACCTGTTTCATAAACCAGGAGGAATGTATCTTGCCTTTGGATTCCTTAAAATGTCTTAACTAAGAGGGTCCCTGTTTCCAAAAGCCGTTCCAGAACACCGGGAATCACATGCTTTCCCCTTTTGGACAGGGTGGGTGACTTAACAAGAAGCTTCACCGAACAGAAACAGAATAGAACAAATAGAAATAGAAAGCAAAAGTGAACATTAGAGTTGGAAGACTCAGAATACAAGAAGACCAGCTTCAGAAGGTCTGATTAAAAAGAGGGCAGGCTTTAGAGAAGGGTGTTTTCCCTCTGGAGACAAAGACGGGGGAGGAAAGGGAGAGGCCTCAAAAGCCGTTTTTACCTCTTTCAATTGTTCATTCTCCTTGGTTAATTTAGAGTCTTATACATTTGGAAGCTTCAAAGTACAACCTAAAGTAGATATATCATTTGGTTTGTTTTATTTTATAGCTACATTATTTAGATTTGTAAAAAGCAAGTTAACAAAGATAAGAAATTCTTCAAAATGGCCAGTTCAGCTGCTAATCATAGCCCATCGAGAAAGGAAACTGCAGGACAAAGGCCCACAGTTTTCAGACATGAACACAGCTAGAATTCCAGAAAGTGGGTGCTCAGCAATCATTTCCTAAGAATGTGGTCTCCCCATTTCACAGAAATAGTATTCTCACAAAGGGATAGAGGTGGAATTATGCACAGGACAAGCACACTGAATCCCAAAGGCAAAATCAGATGGGTTTTTTAAGTACCGTAGTCAAAAGCTGGCAAAATAATCCCGAACCTTAACTAAGGTAGAAGGTTTGGGTCCAAAGAGGACTCACAATGCCAACCCAGGACCAGTGAGGAGATGACTGAGCACAGTGGACTCTTTAAATTACCTTACTTGATTGAATCCGGGAAGCACGAGAAGAGGTAAGGGAGATCCCAGGTATCTGACACCATATAACGTTGACCAGTAAGTATCTAAAGACTGTAAAAACAAATTAAAAATTTATTTGGGATCTTAAAGGATGCAAATACAGGAGATGCAGTCAGATAGCAATCCAAACTGCACTTCAAAGAGAACAACAAAAAAATAGGGGTTATAAAGGCAAAACCTACAAAGTTTGTAACAAAGTAAGTTTTTTCTATCAACTGTCTAAATTGGGGTGATAAGTAATTCAAAAAGGATTGGTCACATCTTAGTTGTGAGACTCCAAGATGTGTCTATGGCAAGCACAGAGGTCCAAGAGTTCAAACTTCAGTTAGACTTTCTATGCAAATGAAGGAAACTGGCTGGTGAACCTGACTGGCTCCTTTCAAGAGGAAGAGGACAGATGGTCTGGTTGCCATGGTGAAGAGGAAGTAATATTCAGGAAGTGGCCTCATAGCTGGTTCAAAAGCTCATAGGTGGAATGAGAATAAAGCAGCATTTTCATTACCACCAGACTTCATTTTTAGTTCCTTGGCATAAATGATTATCTCCTGGCAATTTTCATTTACAAAAATGTCCACAGAGACACTTGGCCCACACCAAAAGATCCTTGAAAAATAGTCCTGTCCAAAATGTCGATCCTTAGAAAACATCACTGGGTTCAAGTACCCAAAATGTTTATTTATACCTTTGGTTTACAGGATGAATACACAAAAAATACGATCATGTTTTATTGGTCTGATAATTGTATTATGGCTATATTGCCAATAATAATCCTTATTGCCTCAGTAACCTAGCTGGTAATATAGCACATGGGGTTAGGTAGATGGGTGGACATAGACTAAATAACTCCATAGACATTTCAGACAGGACCAAGCACCAAGGACCAAACATCAAGAACATTTTGGAGATCCAATATGATGGAGAATTAAGTGGAAGCTACACTAACCTCCTCCAGGACCAATCTGGAACTACAATTAAATTGTAGAGAAATCATCCTAAATAAACAACTGAACACTAGGTGGAGAGAAGCCTTATAACCACAGCTAGACAGAAGAAATCATCTCACCACAATAACACTTGTAGAAAGTTTGGAGGAGGTGCGAGAGGGCCAGCTGGGCTCCCATGTGTGGCAGCTAAAGTTCTGGAGGTATATTTCAATGGCTGGGGGATTCGCCTTGAGAAGTGTGGGGTCTAAACCCTAGGCTGGGCTCCCCGGCCTACTGTGCCAGAGCTGGAAAGGATCCAAGATAACATCCAACTGTGAAAAGCAGCAGGGTTTCTGTCTGCCAAGGAGAGATAACTAGAGACACAGAGAGCCTCTTAAAGAGCCAACACACAAAATTTTGTTTGCAGCCAGTTGCCCTGGGCTCTGGCAAGGGGAGGGAATGGTGGACTAGAGACATTTGAGGAGAATCTGGGGTTTGTCACTTTGGGGAGAGAACTGAAGGAACAGCTAACAGGATCCCTGTGATAAGTCATTCCCCATACTGCAGAAGCCATATTTCTCCATCAGAATGCTCCTCTGCAAGTAGCATGAGCCTGAGGGGAAGCAATAGCCCTGCCCAAAGGAATTACTCTGCCCCACCATGTGATGCTTAAGCCAGGCTACTGATTACAGTATAAGGCTACATTGCTGATCAGTTTAATATCTAAGACAGAAAATACAAAGAAGCAGCCAAAATGGGAAGGCAAAGAAACAGGCCCCAAATGAAAACAACAAGAGAATTCTCCAGAAGAAGAAAGAGATGAAATGGAAGCAAGCAATTTCTCAAATAGAGAGTTTAGAGTAATGATTATAAGAATACAAAATAGCATAAAAAAAGGTATAGAAACCATGAAAAAGGACCAGTCAGAAATAAAGAATGCAATATCTGACATAAATAATATACTGGAAAGAATAAACATCAGGCTAGATGAAACAGAGGATTGAATCAATGATTTGGAAGACAAAGTAGAATAAACACCCAAGCAGGGCAGCAAAAAGAAAAAGGAATTTTAAAAGAAGGAGAGAACTTAAGAAACATTTTGGACAACATGAAACATAACAACATCCGTATCATGGGAATGCAAGGAGAAGAGAGTGAGCAAGGGCTTGAGAACCTATTTGCAGAAATAATGACTGAAAAGTTCCCTAATCTGCTGAAGGAAAAAGATACACAAGTTCAGGAAGCTTAGAGAGTCCCAAACAAGTTGGATCCAAAGAGCCTTATACCAAGATACATAATAATTAAAATGACAAGGCTCAAAGACAAGGAGAGAATCCTAAAAGCCACAAGAGAAAAGCACGTAGTTACATACAAGGAGGCAATAATTAGACTACCATTTCCTTTCTCAACAGAAACATTTCAGGCCAGAAGAGATGGCAGGAAACATTCAAGGTGTTGAAAAACAAGGACCTACAACCAAAGCTACTTTACCCAGCAAGGCTATTGTTTAAAATCAAAGAAGAAATAAGGAGCTTCCCAGACAAGAAAAAGCTAAAGGAGTTTGTAAACACCAAACCAGCACTGCGACAAATGTTAAAGGGCTTGCTTTAAGAAGAAAAAAAAAACCACAGAGGAAAATAGTCTAACAATAAAATGGTACTAAATATGTATCTATCAATAATCACCTTAAATTCAAATTACTTAAATGCTCTAACCCAAATGACATAGGGTAGTTGGAGAAGAAAACAAAACTCATACATACTGCCTCCAAGAGACCCATCTCAGATCAAAAGATACACATAGACTAAAAGTAAAAGGATGAGAAAAGATATTTCATGCAAAAGGAAAGGAAAAAAAACCCTGCGGTAGCAGTACGTATATCTGACAAAATAGACCTTAAAACCAAGCCTATATTAAGAGACAAAGAAGGGCACTACATAACAATAAAGAGAACATTCCAACAAGATGATATAACCTTCATAAACATTTACACACTGAACAGAGGAGGACCTAAATATGTGAAGCAATTTTTTTTGGACTTAAGAGAGAGATCGACAGAAATAGAGTCATAGTAGGGGATTTTAACAGCCCATTGACTTCAATGGATAGATCTTCCAGAAAAAAAATCAACAAGGAGACAGCGGTACTAAATGACACACTTTATCAAATGGGTTTAATTGATATCTTCAGAGCATCTCACCCCAAAGCAAAAGAATATACATACTTTACAAGTGCATGTGAATGTTTTCTGGGACGGACCTCGTGTTAGGACACAAAACAAGTCTCAATAAATTTAAGAAGATTGAAATAATATCAAGCATCTTCTTTGATCACAATGCTATGAAACTAGAAATCAATCACAAGAACACTGAAAAACCCACAAAGACATGGAAGCTAAATAACATGTTATTAAACAATGAATGGGTCAATAATGAGATCAAGGAAGAAATAAAAAGGTACCCTGAAATAAATGAAAATGAGGACATAACATTCCAAAATCTGTGGGACACTGGGAAAGCAATCCTAAGAGGGAAATACATAGCATTACAGACCTATCTCAATAAACAAACAAAGAAAGAAAAAGTTCAAATATACAATCTAGCTTCATACTTATGGGAACTAGGGGTAAAAAACAACAAACAAAGCCCGAAGTGAGTAGAAGGAAGGAAATAATAAAGATCAGCGCAGAAATAAATGAAATAGAGTCTAAGAAAATGATACAAAAGATCAGCGAATCCAAGAGCTGGTTATTTGAAAAGATAAACAAGATTGACAAACCTTTAACCACACTCATCAAGAAAATAAGAGAAAGGACTCAAATAAATAAAATCAGTAATGAAACAGGAGAAACAACAACTGACACCAAAGAAAAACAAAAGATTGTAATAAAATATTATGAACAACTATATGCCAACTAACTGGGCATATAATTGACGAATTGGGTCAACTGACGAATTGACCTGGATGAAATGGGTAAATTCCTAGAAACATACAATCTTTCAAAACTAAATCAGGAAGACTCAGAGAATCTGAATAGAGAGATTACACCTAGTGAAATTGAAGCAGTAATCAAAAAACTCCCAACAAACAAAAGTCTTGAACTGGTGGTTTCATAGGTGAATTTCACGAAACATTTCGAGGAGCCCTAACACCTCTCCTTCTTAAACTATTTCATAAAATTCAAGAGGAGGGAAGACTCCCAAACTCATTTTATGAGGCCAGCATTATCCTAATTCCAAAACCAGATAAAGACACCAACAAGAAAGAAAATTATAGACCAATAACCCTAATAAAAATAGATGCTAAAATCCTCAATAAAATATTAGCAAAATGAATAAAGTGATGCATCAAAAAGATCATTCCCCATAATGAATGGGGTTTATTCCAGGAATGCAAGGTTGGTATTCACTAATCAATAAATGTGATTCATCACATAAACAAAATGAAGGATAAAAATGACACGATCATATCAATAGATGCAGAAAAGTATTTGATAAAATCCAGCACCCAATTTATGATAAAAACACTCAGCAAAGTGGGATTAGAGGGAACATACTTATGCATAATAAAGGCCATATATGACAAACCCACTGCCAGCATCATACTCAAGAGGCAAAAACTACAAATGTTTCCTTTAAGATTGGGAACAAAGCAGGGATGCCCATTTTCACTTCTCTTATTCAACATAGTGCTAGGAGTCCTAGCCACAGCAATTAGACAAGAGGAAGAAATAGAAGGCATCTAAATTGGAAAGAAGTACAACTGCCATTTATTTGCAGATAACATGATACTGTTCATAGAGAACCCCAAAGATTCCACCAAGAAACAACTAGAAATGATAAGTGAATTCAGCAAAGTAGCAGGATACAAAATTAATATACAGAAATCATTTGCATTTTTATATACCAATAACAAACCAACATAAAGGGAAATTAAGACAACAATCTCATTCACAATTGTTTCAAAAAGAATAAAATCCCTAGGGATAGACCTAACCAAGGACGTAGAAGATCTGTACTCAGAAAATTAGAAGACATTGAAGAAATAAATAGAAGATACAAATAACTGGAAGCACATACCATGCTCATGAACAGGAAGAATTAACATCATTAAAATGTCCATACTACCCAAAGCAATCTATAGATTCAACACAATTCCTATCAAGACTCCAATTATGTATTTTACAGAAATAGAACAAATACTTCAAAAATTTATGTAGAACCACAAAAGGTCCCACATAGGAACAGCAACACTGAGAAAGAAGAACAAAGTTGGAGGAATCATGCTACCTAATATGAAACTATACTATAAGGCCACAGTAATCAAAACCGCATGGT
Organism: Mormoops blainvillei; assembly: GCA_004026545.1. NCBI lineage: Eukaryota > Metazoa > Chordata > Mammalia > Chiroptera > Mormoopidae > Mormoops > Mormoops blainvillei. The sequence continues at coordinate 260,285 of PVJD01000874.1, read as the reverse complement.
ACTGGCATAAAAACAGACACAGGGACCAATGGAACAGAATGGAGAGCCCAGAAATAAACCCACACCTTTACAGTCAATTAACATTTGACAGAGGAAGCAAGCAAATACAATGGGCTAAAGATAGTTATTCAATAAATGGTTTGGGGAAAATTGGACAAATACATATGGAAAAATGAATCTAGACCCCCTTCCTACACCACACACAAGAATAAATTCAAAATGGATCAAAGACTTAAATGTTAGACCTAAAACCATAAAAATCCAAGAAGAAAATAATGGCAAAATCTTGGACACTGGTTGCAGCAATATTTTATCAGATATATCTCCCCAGGCAGGGGAAATGAAAAGAAAATGGGACTACATGAAACTAAAAAGGTTTTGCACAGCAAAGGAAATCATCAACAAAATAAAAAGACAACCCACTGAATGGGAGAACATATTCACCAATATATGTAATAAGGGGTTAATATCCAAAATTCAACGCCAAAAAAACCCCAAACAATCCAATTAAGAAATGGTCAAAAGACCTGAATAGACACTTCTCCAAAGAGGACATGCAGATGGCCAAGAGGCATATGAAAGTATGCTAAATGTCACTATAAATGCTAATTAAAACCATAATGAGATATCATCTCGAACCTGTCAGAATGGCAATCATCAATGAATCAACAAACCACAAGGCTGGTGAGGATGTTGAGAAAGCGGAATCCTTTGCACTGTTGGTGGGAATACAGACTGGTGCAACCGCTATGGAAAGCAGTATCGAGATATCTCGAAAAATTAAAAATGGACCAGCCTTTTGATCCAGCAATCCCTCTTTTGGGAATGTATCCAAAGGAACCCCAAACACTAATTCAAAAGAACATAAGCACCCCTATGTTCACTGCAGTATTACTTAAAATTTCCATGATATGGAAGGAGCCCAAGTGTTCATCAGTAGATGAGTGGTTAAAACAACTATGGGACATTTACACAACAGAATACTACTCAGCTGTAAAAAAGAAGAAAGTTATACCCTTTGAGACAGTACGGGTGGATCTGGAGAACATTATGCTAAGTGAAATAAGCCAGTCAGAGAAAGAAAACTACCATCTGATTTCACTCATATGTGGAACCTAATGAACAAACTGAACTAACAAGCAAAACAGAGACAGGCTCATAGATGGAGAGCAGGATGACAGCTAGGGTGGGGGATATTAGGGGGCAGAGGGATTGAGCGAAAAGGAAAAAGGACTCATGGACATGGACAACAGTGTCATGATGGCTGGGTGGAGGGGAGTATAGGGGACTAAATGGTAATGGAAAAATTACAATAAAGATTAAGTTTAAAAAAGAACCTTTTGCTGTGGACCAAATATCTCTGTGAATGTTTTAGACAGGACCAAATGTCCTGCATGGTTATTTTCTACCGTTATAAACTCAATCTCTTCCAGATTAAACAGTCTGTGTTTGGTAACCACTCAGTCTTTGAAATGTCCTTCCTCTCCTTTGCTTCGAGAGGCACTGATATGACTTCATGCTGAAAAGATTGTTGGGGGGACAGGGAACCTCAGATCCCATTCACCATCTGAGTTCTTAATGGGTCCTACTACGGCATCGCTGTCCAATTCCTGACCTGATATCTGCCAAGGTGAAACTGAATCTGTTCATCCTTTGGGCATTGTGCCGGCATTCACTGCTGAAGTCAAAACCAGCAACCAGTTATCTCTGGTCTTGAACTCTTTTGGATCTCACACTGTGTTCTTTTTCCAGCCCGTAGGCCTCCAGACAATCTCGTCCTCCCCACCCACCCTTACCTCTCTGACCTCTTCCCAGTCACTCTTCCCCTTGCCTACTCTGCCCCAATCACATTGGTCCCCTCGGTGTTTCTTGAATACCCTGGCATATTCCTTTTTCAGGGCTTTTGTACTGTTGTTCCCTCTGAAATCATAGCTTGCTCCCTCGCTGAACCTTTGCTCTGAGGCTCCTTTCTCTGTAACACATTCCTTGACCAGCTTTTTAAAAACTGAACACCACTCCTGAGCTCCCACACTCCTTTCTTACGTTATTCATCTTCATGGCAATTATCGCCATCCAATATATCCTACAATTTACTGATTTGTTTGCCTTATTGTCTGACTCCCTCCTTGAGAATGTCGGCTCACTGCAGAGACGAGGGCTGGCATATAGTGCAGAGGACTCGGCGCTGGTGCGGTATTTGCTCCAGGGTCTTGGGATTCAATGAAGTGCATAAAAGCCTTAAATAAGTTTGAGCAATGAATGGCACAATAAACACTTAATAAAATTTTGAGTGGGATGGAGTCATGACTTACACTTTTCAGATTTCCATATTTGCTGTCTTTCTGAGTGCCTACTGGCTTTCATTCCAAAACTTCAAAGGTACTAATGAATGACAAACATGTTCTATTTTTTGTGTCAAAAATTTATGGTGCCTACTTAAATTTTTTATTAGTGAAGATCACACTATCTGCTGTACCAAAAACATTTCAACCAAATAGAATTTTCTTTCTCACTGAGACTGTCAGCCTAATGTGTTGTGTCCAGGGGGCAGGTGGTCTTCCTCATGGAGGGATTTCAGGACCCCCTCATCTCCCATCTTATGGTTCAACCTCCCTATAAATTGCTCAGCATCCAGGTGGGGGAGGAAAGAGAGGGTAAAATAGATATAGTGGCTGCCTAACCACTCTGACCACACAACGTTTCTGTTCACTTATACCATGATCTTGGTTAGAACAAGATCATGGTAAAAGTGAACGAAAGAGCTATAGAAATTATAGTCGCTGCCTGGACAACTCTTTCCCTGTGCCAATTCTATACTGTGGAAGGAAAAGCATAGGTCTTTTCAGACAGGTAGCTATCTCTGTTATTCATGACATATGTGTATAAGCATTCTCATATACATTGCTTCATTAATTCTTTCATCATACTTATCAGGTATTAATATCATTCCCATTATACAGATGAGAAGACTGACACCCCAAGAGATGAACTGACTTCCCAAAGCTTTAGAATGTGACTTCATTCACAGATATATGCATTTTTAATATGAGGTTTCTTTATTGAGATATAATTTATATCCCACACAATTCACTGATTTAATAAATACAGAGTTATGTAATTATCACCATGATCAGTTTTAGAACATTTTTACACCCAAAACAAATCTTGTACCCATTAACATTTACTCCTCATTTCCTTCCAGCCCCTTCTAGCCCTAAGCAATCACTAGTTTACTTTCTGTCTCCATAGACTTGTCTATTCTGGACATTTAGTATAAATGGAATCATATAATATGTGGTCTTTTGTGAGTGGCTTCTTTCACTTCGCATGTTTCCAAGGTTTATCCATGTTGTAGCATGTGCTTCTACTTTACTTTTATTGCCCAACCATGTTACATATGCCACATTTTGTTTATGCATTTGTAGGGTGATGGGAACTTTTGTTTCCATTTTTAGCTTTTACGAATAATACTGCTATGAACATTTGTGAATAAGTTTTTGTGTGAACATAACGGTTTTCTTTTTCTTGGGTATACACCTAAGAATGGAATGGCTGTGTCCTATGCTAACCTATGTGTATGAGGGTCCCAATTTATCTACATCCTCCCTAACACTTGCTATTTATCTGTTTTACGATAGTGGAACTTGCATTTTGAAACATGGCTACTTCTGCCAACTTCAATGCTTACTACTAATAAGAAAGTAGATGAGAGAGAGAGAGGCTTGGGAAAAATTTTAAAGGATGAAATTTGTCTTCTGTGCTCTTTTTCCCAGGTACACATTGCCTTTAACAGCTATCTAAATGCCCAGAAACCTGCAGTTGTGGTTCTCCATGAATGCTTGCTCTCCTTGGGTTCATTTCATGTTCCAGGCTTTTCCTGATTCCTTCGTTCTTGACACTCCACAATAAATAAGTGGGTGCAGAAAGTTTTGAGCCCTTTGTTTTGGCCCGTCCATTTTGACCCTGTGCACTTTCTGACCTGAGAATTTTTTGACCCCCGTGTTTAGGAGTAAAAACTTTTACATCAAAATTATGGTTACATGAATAAACACTCACTTTAAAAAAGTATTTTTAGAGCTAATTTCTATTAGGTTACTTTAATTCCTGATAAAATTTTTATTCCAAGGTATTAAGACATTTCTAATTTTTTCTATTTTGATTGTTTTAATTTACTGAAATTATTTTATTGGCATCAGTTAAATTCCACATAAGGTTTAAATGAAAATGTTATTGATGTGGCTTTTTCCTTGTTGTTCACATCAAAATTTTACTGATTATAATTTCTACAATTGCAAGTTTTCTTTTATAGCCAATGCTTGTACCAAGCCCAATTATCTCAGGTCAAATTATTCATGCTTAAATTTAGTCAAATAATTGGATTATTCTGTTAATTTTTAGGCAATAATGTTTAATATGTGCCCATTTAGCTGTTAGCAGTGCTATTTAAGTGTTGATTACTTCTGCCAAGTCTAATATTTTTCCCATTCAATATTTGCATATTTCAATGTGAGTGTCAAGACATGATCCTTCAGTCAGATTTTCATCTTTAATAAATTTAACCATGTGGCCCTGGCTGGTTTGGCTCACTGGGTTGAGCACCAGCCTGCAAACCAAAGGGTCACCAGTTCCATTCCCAGCCAGGGCACGTGGCTGGGTTGCGGGCCAGGTTCCCCGGTAGGGGTTGTGAAAGAGGCAGCCACACATTAATGTTTCTCTCTCTCTCTCTCTTTCTCCCTCCCTTCCCCCTCTCTAAAAGTAAATAAATAAAATTTTAAAAATAAATAAATAAATACATAAATTTTACCATGTGTAGTTTCAACTGTTGTCATTTTGTTTTGTGCTGACCATCCCTACCAATAATAGACAGCACAAATTTGATAAAGGACTGATACTTTGGATATTTTTCTTTTTTAGTTAACTCACAAGAAAACGTGAGATGTTTCCCTCAGCTATGTGAAAGTTGCTCCACTGTCTGGGACTTGTCCGTATTGGTGCCCTAGTTCTTTAGCATATTTCCAACCCATTTGTGTACTTTGTTCTACTGCTCACAGTGACGGCAGAGCAAAAAGCAAATGGTGGAATATTCTTGGGGGTCCGACATTCCTGGATTAAAATATCCTGTGGGTTAAAATAACTCAAAGTCAGAAAATTAATCTGTTCAATATGTTCTATACTAGCTCGTCACTGGAATCAGCTGGAGAATGTCTTTTAGACATACTGTTTCCTAACCTGCCTCTTCCCATTCCTGTCTGTTCCTGGCCAGCAAAAACTCTCACTTTGTATGTCTGGGATAGGTTCCCAACATCTGTAATTTTTTCAAGTTCCCCCAATAATTCTCATTTGTATCCACGAAGGCTTGGGGGTCTCCTGGGCTAAGTGATACCCCAAAAGGGGCTGTCCATATGGGTCATACACATGTCAGAATACTTCCATAACTTTTTATAGAGACATAATTGATGTATGGCATTATATTATATAGTTTTGGTGTACACATAATGATTTGATATATTAATATATGGCTGAATGATCATCACAATAAGTCTAGTTAACACCCATCACTACACATAATTACAAAATTGTTTTTCTTGTGATGAGAATTTTTAATGTCTGTTCTCTCAGCAACCTTCAATTTTACAATATAGAATTATTGATTATAGTCACCATGCTGTACATGACATCCCTAGGACTTATTTATTTTATGACTGGAAGTTTGTACCTTTTGACAACCTTCACCCACTTGGCCCACACAACAACTACGACCCCTGCCCTGCCTCTGGCAACCACCAATTTGTTCACTGTATCAATGGATTAAATTTTTGTCTCAAAGTTTATAACTTGAACTTATAAAACATAGGACATTAAGGAGGAAAAGGAGGGCTACTGGTGGACAAGAAGGGATGAATGGATGCACTAACTGAAAGGACTCGGTAAAGATGTAAAACTCAAACAAGCAATGGCTATCAATTTGGAGGCTGAGAGAAGGAAGTGGAAGCGAAGCAGCACGTTCCCTAATCTAAGTTCTCAAACCCCAGGTACTATCGGGTCCACCCTGTTTTGAGGCCCTTGTTCTGTTTTTCCTAGTCTGAGGCAGATTTTTAAAGGAGATAGGTTGGGCAAGATGGTTACCCTGCTCAGTGACCAAATCAAAGGTAACTTAATATAGCAGACATGGTTCTCAGTCTACAATTCAAGGTTTAAAAAAAAAAGAACTTATTTACTGTAATTCAACTTATTTTCTATTTTTGAGACGCCCATTCACTGTAGAAAGGGAAACAAGTTCATTCAGTTTAAGGTTTCCCTTGTTTTGCCCCAAGGTGGGTCTGAAGTAAGGTGGTAGAGCAGTGGTTTTGGTGCAGAGGCAGACAGACGCCCCTAATGATGCAAAAGGGTATGAAAAGACACATTACCTACATAACTGGCCCCTTCCAATGAAGTCTGAGAACAGTCTTACATTATTATCATTTTCCATAATCCAAGGCTCAAGGTCACGCAGCAGCTCCTGTGGTTTAACACTGGGAAAAGCCGCCTGGAGCCGGTGATTACACACTTCAGCATACTGCTTTAATCTGATACAGTATTTTGCCATTTTGGGGCTATAAATGAGCTGTTAGTATAGGGAGTGAGATCCTAGCTGCATTGGGCATCCAGTCACCAATCCATATGAGGATCTTCTATGAGCTCCTCTTCGACTGGTCCCAGTGGCCATGAGAGCTAAGGACAAAGCCTTGGCCCTGGAAACTAGAGGTCCTCAAATGTTAGTTTTACAAGTCTCAGCTGGTACCTCTACTGCCAGATGAATAGGTGGGTATTGATAAATAGAAAACACAAAATATAAAAGTTTCTTTGCTACTGTCAAAGCAGTAAATTTATGGGGTGGGGGCGGGGGGAGTCACTAAAGGACCAGGAAACAGACACAGTAGGAAGGACGTAATCATAGAGGTGAATAACTAAATGAAATCCATTTGTAGATAGATGTTCAAAAGATCCTAAATGATTTGGCTGTGTCCGAGGCCCAGGTTTACAATTTTTTCAAGATGTTGGGTTTGGAAATGTGTGATGCAGTAGAGATATCCTCTGAACTCTTACTGAAGTGTTCTGTCAATGCTTGTTTATGATGGTATTTAGATTTTCTTTCCATAGTGGGTCACAGCATGTAATATTTTTCAAGAAGGTCTATTTCAGCAACTTAGGGCAGACCAAGAGACCATCCCGGTGCCACCATCACTATCTGAGAGGAGAAAACCACGTGATCTTTCTCATACACTTCTTCAGATTCAAATGCTTGATGTTGAAGTTAACTCAAGACCTGATGCCAATAGTTAGGAGTTAGTTTTGGCTTTGACTCTTGGACTGTTGGACAGCCTAGAGGTGTTAAAGCAGTTCATTTGTATAGTAATCTGCTAAAGTATTACCCTTTGCTCCTTGAGTCTGCTTTTTGCTGTGAGACTCAACCTTAATATAGCCAATTCCTTTGGAAGAAACAAGGCATCTAATAGGAGGTTTATGTGACTGCCATGGTTAATTGCAATACCAAATGAGGTTAAGAAGCCAAATTGCTTCCAAAGCATACCTAAATTATGAACTACTCCCAAAGCATATTTGCTATCTGTGTAGATATTCACTCTCTCATCTCTCCCTAACTAGCAGGATGTAACATGTGCTACAATTTCAGCCACTTGTACAGATTTAGCCTCTAGGAAAGGACAATATTTGAATAACTCTGAGTTGCGATCACATGCTGAGTCTAATAGCCTTCTTCTCTGGTTCTCAAATAGCCTCTATTTATAAGCAGTTCTAAATCTGGTGTGTCTAAAAAAGTTTCTGGGAGATCAGAGTGAGGCAAGGAAACCTCCTGAATCAGTGCATGGCAGTTGTGAGGTTCCCTCTCCTCTGGGAAAGGAAGAAAGCTGGAGTAGGCAGCTGGGGGCTGGGGTTGGGCTTTAGGGGCTACAGCAATGGATAGAAATACGTGTGAGTGAGAAGGATTTCATGTAAGGTCAGTCTAGCAGCAGAAAAACATTGAGTGTTTTCAGGTAAGAGTGAGGTATAAATAATGTAAAGGACCATAAGATTAAGTGGAGATCCTGTCAGCAGAAGCCTCAGTTAGCTTTACTGCTGTTGCCACCACCCACAAAGGCTTTTGCTATAGGGTAAAATGAGAAGCTGTTGTAAGTGATGACTGTCTGAAGCCCATGGAGCTGTTTAGTTAGAACCCTCAAAGCTTGTCTTTAGATTCTTCATATACAAATAGAAAGAAAGGCACTATGGTAATTGGAGAATCCAAGCATAGAAGCTTTTGAAGGGCAATTTCTTTTTTTGTTTGTTTGTCACAGAAGGATTTTGATCACTCTCAGGTACTAGGAAATTGACCTGCACCAACATTAAATAATTATTCTCTCCCATGGAGTTCCAGAAAGGGGTGCCAAGCCCACATTCAAGAGTGGTGTGACATTTTCAAATAGATCTCATCCCCAACAGATCCACCATGGTAGAACCACTATGCAGAAAAGTATATTGACTAGTGGGTATCTGAGATTCTTGTCATTGAAATGTTTTGGTTACTCCAAGGAAGAAATGACGGAAAGATGGGTTTATGGTAGTGTGTGGGTCTGGTATCAACTAAAAAGGAACATCCTAGATGTTTTGAAGTTGCATGAACATTATGTTCATAATATTAACTCTATATTCCCCCTTTTGTTTTAAGGGCAATTATGCACAAACCAGAGAATCTACTTACTTAAAGGGGAGGTATTCTATCACAAAAAGTTGGTCCTTTCTCATTTTAGATACTGTCCTTCAAGCTATTGCAGAAGAAGTATTTTTCCAGTGTCCTTTATCCTTATAACACCCACAAGTGTCTTTGTCTAGACTAGTCATAGAGGTGTTTTGTTCTTGGTTTTATCTAAATGCTTAATCTGAATAACTATTAATTTAATTTGTATTTCTGCCTGAGCCAAAGTATTTTCAAAGTGCTTATCAAACTCTTGTAATTCAGAGAGAAGGCAGTCTGCCATCTTCTATTTCCTAATTAAAGATACCTAAATCTTTCACCTCAGGTTTAAGATCATCAACAAAGAAAATGGTTAGGCAATTCTGATATCTTTATTCCTACTGAGAAAAGAGTATTATGGAAGGTGGCAGTTACACTATCTCTGAAATCAAAAAGGGACTTATTTTTCTTCCTCCTTATATAACTAAATTTTTAACCAATCATTTCATTTCAATCCTTCAGAAAGTCATATGTAAGAGGGGATGGGAAGGAAGAGCTGTGGGGTGAGGGTGAGGGTGAGGATACAGGGATTTGTGAAGAGCACAATGGAAAGTTCTCCAGGCTCAAGTCATTTGGGGTCCCTCACATACAACAGAAAAAAACCCTCAGGAATAGCTACTAATAGATCTTTCCTTATTGTAATACTTTCTATATACACCCACAATTAAATGTTATCCCATTTTTATGTCATTTTAGTAGTCCATTCATCCTGCTTTTCAAACTAAGTTCTACAGTCTAGTTCCCAGAGAGATGAGCTAATTGATAGAGATTAGGAATTTCCAGGCTATAAATTCCTAAGACAATGTTTAAATTTTTCAATTAACTTCTAGCTTTTTTTTAGGAGGGATCAGAAAGTCCTAACTTTCATTATGGAAATGGTCGACCAAGGTTTAAAGCTGTAAGATCATTTCCATCAACATTAAAGAATATCATGAGAGTATATTCTCCAAAGAGAGGGCTGTACTTAAGATGGGGCAATGGAGGATAGGGAAGGGGGTTGACAGGAAGTGCAAAAGGGGGAAGGGGAGGGGCACAACAGGGAAAGGAGGCTGAGATACAGGGGGCCAGGAGGGAAGCCAATACAAAGATGGGACAGAAGGGATAAGAGAGAATAAGTCTGGATTTTTATGTCTTCCTCATTTTTAGTAGCTTTTCCTATAGAGTCCTTAAGTAATTCTATATTTTTGTTGTCTTTTAGGGTTTTTGATTTTAAGAGGCTTCTCCATACCAGTTAAAAACTTGTTGACCATTGAGTATTTGGAATTTTTGAAGCCTTTTATGCTACGGTGCCACACAAATAGGTTGTCTTATTCATATCCTAAGTTCCCCAGGGTGGCCACTGAAGTTCTGAAATCCTCCAGAGCTTCCAATGTTTAGTGCTATTGGCTTCATAAAGTTAGCTCTATATTCAAATGGCCTGAACAAACTAACAAAATCTCTTTGTCACTATGACCCCACCATGATCAAGAGAACCTCAATTTGTAGAATCAATCAGACCAACAAACGCACACCGAGAACAACAAAGAGGAAAATTAAGGCATGGGCAGTCTTCACAGCCAAAGAGTCAGGCCCTGGTCTCTCTTCCATAGAAGGGCTCATTCCACTTTGAAGTGGCCTGGGCTGGGCAGCAGAGGAGCCAATCCTGCCTGACTCTCAGCAGCAAAATTTTGGAAGAAAATCAACTAGAGCTCTATTAACATAAGGCTCTGAAGGAAGGCTCCAAAGGAGCATTCTAACTTGGAGAGGACAGCGGAAAATTTTGCATGGTTTTAGCAGGAGGGAGTTGGCTGAAGTTCAGCTAGACTTAGCAGGATGGGGGTTGGCTGAAGTCCAGCTAGTTTGAGAAATGGAAATAGAGGGATTGTTCTTGTGGAATAAGAGTCATTGTTTGGTCAGCCTAGATCTTATTGAGAGAAGTGAAGAAGAAGAGTTAGGGGCTAAAGTCATATGCAAGAGGGGATGGGAAGGAAGAGCTGTGGGGTGAGGGTGAGGGTGAGGGTGAGGATACAGGGATTTGTGAAGAGCACAATGGAAAGTTCTCCAGGCTCAAGTCATTTGGGGTCCCTCACATACAACAGCAGTAAAACTTGTTTTCTCAGGGGTCTCAATGCCTTCATTTCCAACAAAGTGACCATGTCAGTGGAGGCAATGCCTTGTAGCAGAACTCTCTTGAGTAAGCCTTGTTAAGCTATTGGAGTAAGCTGTGGATTGGGGAGACTCTGGAAAAATAAGGAGGACATTTCTTGTGATTGCCCCCTCTTTTGACAGATAATTCAGATTTGTCAGGAATTCTGCAGGATAGGGTTCAAATGGGAAAATGTAAATCCAATGGATAAATTCCTTCATATTACTGCATATCCAGATAAATGTGGAAACCTTTTAGAACTCAGCAGTGTTCTTTTATTCTGTCAATATCCCAGGATAATGAAGCATAATTTTGAGGAAGAGAATTCAAAGTACTTGGATGTTTGCTTATTTTGGTTCAGGGGAATGCTGGCACTCTTAGAAGATCAACCCTTAAGTATGCGACATTGGAATGGAAGTCAAGTAGGAAAAAGTGTTGGTTCTTCTTACATAAACTTCAGCTGAATATAACTTTCTCATGACATTTCAGACTCCCCCCCATCTTGGATCTTGGATAAAAATAAGTGAAAAGATAGTACCAAAAGAAGGGACAGTATTCCAAAGATTTTCCAGATGCTTTAAAACCTCAGAAAGCATTCAGTTCTGGTTTGATCTGGAGTATAAATAAGTCCACTTTTTTTCTTCTGAATCATACAACTGGTTCCTGAACTGAATGTTCATCCGTGCCCTTGTGAACAGTTCCACCACTGTGAGAGGTGAAATTATTGGAGACGCTTCCACAAATCTGAGTCACTGAAGGGAAATCATGTTACTTTTGTACTTTTCTCCTCTTCTTGATTAAAAAAATGTAATAAAAGCATTGTTTTTGCCATAATTTCCAAGAAGGTCAGAACATTTATGATCTTGGCAAAAGTAGATCATTTAAGTAACTATGTATTGCAACTTTGAGACAGATGTGGAGTAACATGCTGTAGGTGTTTCTTGTCTGTACTTAAGAGTCTCATGAAATAGAACCCATTCATTATTAAATTTAAGTCTTTTTTGAAGTTTATTTGAACTTATTTTTTCAATTTGCATGGAAAGTATAAAAATTGACTTGTCCAAACCATTCATTTAATTGCTTCTGACTGCTTGGTGAGTGCACCATGTACCAGGCGTGACAGTATTTTGTGTGAAATAGCAGAAAAACAGGGTGCTATTGTCATAGTTTAACACAAAACTCATCAGGGCCAGAACACTGATGTTCATTATTTTATTCTTGTATTCCTGAAAATACCTCTGTGCACCAGTCGCTTCTTTTAAAATACATATTTTCTTCTCTTCCATTTGCCATTTAACTGCTACATTCCACTAAGTACAGTATTTAGGACATTTTTTAATTGCTTCAAGAGCATAAACTATGGAGGTTCTACAATTTTAGAGCTATTCTTTAAATTTTATACAGAAAAATATAACATTTTTTCTGTACCCAAAAGAAAGGGTCATCTGTTATATATGTAGAGAATAGTTTCATAAGAGTTTATTTGAACATCACAAGCCATCAGAGAGACGCAAATTAAAACCACAATGAGATACCACTTCACACAGATCAGAATGGCCATCATAAACAAATCAACAAACAACAACCTTGGCAAGGTTGTAGAGAAATGGAAACCCTAGTGCACTGTGGGAATGCAGGCTGGTGTAGCCACTGTGGAAAACAGTATGGACTTTCCTCAAAAAACTAAAGGTGGAACTGCCTTTCGATCCAGCGATCCCACTGCTGGGACTACACCCTCAGAATCCTGAATCACCAATTCAAAAGAACCTGTGCACCCCAATGTTTAGGGCAGTACTATCTACAATAGCCAACTGCTAGAAACAGCTTCAGTGCCCATCAGTAAATGAGTGGATCAAAAAACTGTGGTACATTTACACAATGGTATACTAGGCAACAGAAAGAAAGAAGGAACTTTTACCCTTTGCGGAAGCATGGATGGAACCGGAGAGCATGATGTTAAGTGAAATAAGCCAGGCAGTGAAAGATAGATACCATATGATCTCACGTATAAGTGGAACCTAATCAACAATACAAACAAATGAGCAAAACAGAACCAGGAACATGGAAATAAAGAGCAAACTGACAGTGACCAGAAGGGAGGGGGGAGGGGAAGGGGGATAATGGGAGAAAGAAGGGGAAAGGTCAAGCAAAGGACATGAATAGAGGGCTCATGGGCACGGACAATGGGGGGGATTGACTATGGGAGTGGGGGTTGGGGGGTAGGCAGGAGTGATGGGGAGGAAGGTGGGACAACTATAACTGAATATCAACCATTCAACCAATCAAAAAAGGAATTTATTTGAGCCAAATTTTGAGGACATTCCCAGAAGGAAGATGTCATTGATTAAGAAAATACTCCAGAAAATGGCAGTTTTACAGCTTCTTTTATACATTTGGAATCAAAGGAGAAACATGAGGAGAAGGCTACATGGAAACATTGACGGTGGTTTAAGGGGGCTGGAGAAAGCAAGTGGGGAAATCTCTAGGTTTGGATGAAAATTATTGACAAATCTGTAGAGAATTTTTATGAATTTATTTATATGAGTCAAACTGACTACAGTTGCCCAGAAGCAAGCTCTCAAATGCCCCAAGAAAGCGTCTTTAACCAGCTTATCTCAAGGTAGGTGACTACAATTGTGACGAATCTTACATATATACTTTAAAAACTAAGATGAGCCTATTTGCTTATGGGTTCAACAATATTTACAAGAAAGATACAACTGAAATTGAAAACAAAATAAGACTTGACAAATATGCCAAGTTAGGAGTTCAGGTAAATCTTTGATTAAAGTTGTTTCATAGGTAAATTTTATCTTCCTTTGCTTTCCTGTCCCTCTTGATGTCATTTTCTCTAGCTGTGGACACCCTTATTCAACCAATTGTATAAACTAATTCACACTAAGGTGGTCTTGACTGAAATCACTAAATATTTGTTGAACGTCTCCCGTAGGCAGAACTCTGTACTCGGGACTATGAACTTTCTTACTTTTATCTTCAGACTATCACTCAACATATCAGCATTGTCTGCAAGCTTGTTAAAAATACAGAATCTCAGACCAACTAAATTGAATGCACATTTTAGCGTAATCCCCAAGTGATTTGCGAACACATTAAAATTTGAGACACAATGATCTAGTGCAATGATTCTCCAACTTTTAGCTTAATCAGATTCATCTGGGCAGTTTGTTGAGGGGTCCACATTTGAAGAACCTCTGGCCTAACGGATATAAGAGGCCAAATGTGATCTTTTCTCTTAAGCATTTGATAACATAGCTGGGAAGCAAATTTATCATGCATTGAATAATTAAAGAACAACTGAGTGTTAATCTGTATGCGTTTTTTTTTTTTACTTTAATGCAGTGGAGTTTTGAGAAGGGAAAGATTAGCATGGAGTTATCAGGAAAATTTCCATTGCCTGTAAAAATAGTGGTACCATTGATGGAATTGAGAAAGGTGAAAATTATGGCCAATCTGTGAGAAAAAAAATGATATGTTTCATCACAGATGCATTGAGCTAAAGAAGCTGATAGACCATCAGAGAAAGTTCATGCCATTGACACTGGAAATGTGTGATCTTAGTGCAACTAAAGCTAAGGATTAAGAAACTATATGCACCTTGAGGGCAGGAACCTCAAATTGCTCACTCATCAGACTCAATGCTAGTGGTATACCTGACACACGGGAGGCATTCAGTAGCTTTTTGCTGACTTATTGCATAAATGAATTTAGATGTGCTCCTTAAAGTCATGACTGTTCACAAATTCCATTTAGATGCATTTAGTCTTTGAAAGAAGACAGTAGGAATAAACAAAAGCTTGAGCCAAAACTATAAATCTTTCGTAGTGGATTTTCAAGCCCTGAGGAAGCCAGAAGAAAAATATTTTTGGTGGATGACATTTAACTTACTACACTACCTATGATTAAGGCTAGTATATAGAGAACTCTATATATTAGCTTTATTCTAGTTTTTTAAATATATTTTTCATGTGCTTTGTTAGGATAAAAATTGTTAGCAATCTTAAACACTCCCAGAATGCTTTTAAAATGAAATCGAACCATATTATTTTCCCATTATTATTACAGAAAAGTACTGGGAGCTACTGCATTCAAAGTCGTCTTCCCCAAGCCAAGAAAAACCTATATATTGTGGCAAGTTTTATAGAGAGAAATGTGGTTTCTAGCCAATTCTTCTATAACCATCCATCACATCTCTCGATTTCTATTCTTTCTCCTTGGAGTCTAGTTTTTATACACAATGCTGAGTTGGCTTTGCTGCTACCATGCAGAAGGCGAATTCTTCTACAGTAAACTAAAGTAGTGTCAGGGTAAGTATGTGCCATTGCTGTTAAACTAAGACTTCGAACCTAAGGTAATATTTACTGACTTGAGGATCTTGTGGCATGGTGTGACATTATATCCAGGTCATTCAAAGTTATAAAAGATCATTAAAGATGTGATTCAGTTTTCAACAAAATAGATAAATGAGTAGAGGAAAGGGAGGCTGATAGCACCCTCACCCGTTTTGAAACATAATGGATAAATTGCACACACAGTTTCAAAGAATCGGTTTTTATGTCTGAGTTCCAATCAAAGGTATCATGATTTATTATCTTGTAAGTATGCTGTAGTATATAAACAACTTGTGTAAAAAATGAATTAAACTTAAAATCTTTGAGGGTATTTCTGATTTAGTACCCAGTTTTCCTCTTTATTCTGTTATATTCGGACAGTTTTTATACCTATAAACACATACCATATACTCCACCCCTACACAGAAATGAATATCTCACCCCTATACTATTGTACCTTCTGAACCAGAATTACCCACCTCTCTTGCTTTGAGAGCCATTATGGGAAAAATCTGAGGCTTTAAAATGCTTTATAGGATGAAAGTGGTGAAAAAAACTAGAAAATAAAACCTGTTTAAGAAAACTGACCTGTTCCCCTCATCAGAATGGCATTAATCCTAGATTCATTTAGGTTAAAGAAGTATCTTCTTTTTAATAGGTAAGTATGATTTTGAAGGTTATGTGACTATTTGCCATAGGGTCAAGTATGACTTGCTTGACCCCACGACTTTCCCCTTTAAGAGAGTTAAGGCAAATTACACTCAGGATTGGGAGTTTTGACTGAGTTAGGGGAGGAAGGTAACCATGACATATGGAACCATGGGGGAGGGGGAATCTATGTACTAATAGCCTGTTGCAATGAAGCACCGAGAGCAGCACAGAAGTATTAGGGTTGAGGCTGGATGGCAGGAGAGAAGTGTAAAAAGCAAGGTGAGTAAATGCCAAAACTAAATTTCATGTGTTTCAAAATTTTGTTAATCCAAAAACAGGAAAAGAAACATTTTGTTCTTCTTCGCATACCCCAAAGAACTTTTCTCTTGGGATCCAGATTTCTGGTTAGTATTCATTTGAAAAAAAAAAAAAAAAAAGGATTTTGTCTCGCCTGTCTTTGATCGTTAAACTGTTATGCACAGATCAATCATTTTGAACTTCTATTTCTTGACAACATGCCCATTATCCACCTAAAATAGCTTAAATGCAGAAAGCTCTCTTTCCATATTTACAGTTCACAATATTATGAAATTATATACATGGAGGTTGGGAAGATAATTGTTTGGATGCACATACTAAAACTTAGAAGTAAGCCATCAATGACAATTATCAGGATTCTAATTACAAAGTGGGTGGGATTGGGCTCTGTCATGAGTTGTCTATCACTTTCCAAAAGGTAACAAAAATAATATGCTGTTTTCAGTTTAAACCCTGAAGTAACATGAAGTTGCAAAATTCCAAGAAGATTAAAATCAGTTGCATTGCTAAATTGAAAACTAATTCAACAGGAGCCAGCTGTACATGAAACAAGTTTTCTCCCTACCACACCGCTCTGCCCCAGCCCCTGAAACACGCTGCACGAATCGTCTGGCTCAGAAAGAGGTGGTGCTATCCGCAACTGCCTTATCGCCAAGGAAAAACTAGGGACAAACTTCGCTCTTTTAAAATTCAGAACCCCGTTTTGAACCATGGTAGAAGACCTCACTATACCCCTCAGAAAGTCTTGCCTACGGCTTATTGCCTGCTGCCTACTGAGTTTAGCTAAATTGAAGAAACCGGGAAAACCTATTGTTGCTGTGTTGCAGAGTTAAATAGAAAGCAAACTAGGAATTTTAGTTCAAAGAGCCTTAGAGTTCATAAAATTAGCTGATTTTATATATTTATATACATATAAATGTAAATATGTAAGTATATATACATTTACATTTATATGTATATAGAAATATATATATAAAGGTACATAAATATATATGTGTATATTATATATGGGAGGAGAGAGAGTCAATGTTAACAAATACAACTCGAAATTCCTTATCTTAGAGACAGGATTTCTGGTTTGACTGAGCAGCCTTCAGACTGGAAGCACAAGTCACGTAATTACTTTTGCTAGCCAGCCTTTTGGGCCGTCCATGTGATGGGAAACAAATGCTTCCTATGGGAGTCTCCTCTAGTTTTGACAGGATAGACCAAATAATATTTTTGAGAAATGTATCATTGTGGTCTACGTTAAGCAATAAGGACCCGGACACTCACCCACACCCACTGGCATTCTCTGCGCCCTTTTCAAAGCCATTTGTTTGCTTTTATAAAAACACAGACTGACTATCAAACCAAAGTAATAATAGACTGTTATTTGGTGTGGCAATTAGTGGACACAAAATTAAGCTGTTGCAGTATTTTACAGAGACTACATGATTAGAGAGAGGAAAGAAGAGAGAACTATTTTAACACTGTTGGGGTTTAAAGTTATCATGGCCATTTTCAGAAGCACACATGCTCAAGAGTCTAGTATACCTGAGAAAATGATAATCCCAAAAGGAATTTATTCAGCTTCCAAATGATCCATTAAGAAAGTTATAAAGTACAAGAAATGTCCCAACTACTGTTTAGCAAACAAATTTTTTTGTGCTTATAACTGAGCCCAAAAGACACTAGTGTTTGACTATAATAAAAGTTTTGTGTCCCAGGACCTTTTGCCAAGATCATTTATATCTTATTTTGTTAAGCATAATTTTAACAATTACCCAGGTTTTTTGTTTTATGCACTTACTTTTCCCTCTCCAGGAAATGGAAGGAAACATCTCCTCCAGGAAAGAAATTTTCTCCCCTCCAGGAAAAAGACTAACATCTTATACATCCATATGTCACCTTTCACTGAATTTTAAAGATGGATCATAAACCCATTCACCAGCTGGGAGTCTCTGTGTATATTAGATGGTAAAGATGTTCCAAATTGGGAACATTTTAAATTATCTCTAGATTATTTAGTTATATGTATTTCTTGTGGATAAAAAGTAATTGCTTATTCTTTTAAAACATCTTTGTCTTTATTATCCACTAGCTCTTGAACATTATTTTAAGGTTCTTACAATTAAGTAATTAGACACGACAGTTTCTCATCAGTCTGGGGAATCCCAAGGGATAAGCTACTTCTTGTTATTTAGAATGACTGGAAATTCTCCCCTTAAGCAAATCACGAATCTCCATTTAACTAAGGCCAAAAGAAATTCAAAATTATATACTTAAATATGACCAGGAATTAATTAATCTTACCTAGTAACAAACTACCAAAAACGTTTTTATATGCAAACACAGCTTTTAAAAATCTATAACCAGCACCTTCCTGCCAACATGTTCCTGAAGAAAATGGCGCCCCACTCCAGTTACACGAGTCAGCAGCCTGGAAATCCGGCATCTTGCTTTGCTGCCCACGTCCCGCACCAAGTCCTGTAGATTTTATACCCTGACTATTTCTGGAATGTGCCCAGGGACACACTGCCCATCCAGGCCACCACTGACTCCCACCTGGTTACTCTGCCCGTCTGTCTCCAGGCTTGCCCTCCTCTTGGTTATTCTTCACACAGCAGTGAGAATAGTAAGTCTCAGCATGTTCTTCTCCTACTAAACAACCATTAAATTACCTCCCATAATCCTTGTGTTAAAAGCCAAACTCTTTAACGTAACTTAAATCCACCCAACCTTGCCTCCTCTGCCCTCTCCAGTCTCCTGTGCTGGCTCCATTTTCCATTCCCACCTCTTTATCCAACTGCATTTCCTCGATCCCTCTAAATTGAGTTAGATGGTCTGTACAGAATACCAATAACTTCCTGTTCCTAGGTCCTAATCTAGCACATATCATATGTTTTTGATAACTGCTTGTTTAGTTTTCTGTTTCTACTGATACACTGTACAAACTACAATTGAACAGGAATTGGTCTTTGTTCAAAAGTTGTCCTCATCTCCCAGCACTGAGCCTGACACAGTGTAAGTGCTCTGTAGATGCTAGTTGAATGAATGAATGATTGAGGTAAAACACAAAGAAACAAGAAGGAGGGTTCAGCAAATAGAGGGAAATAATTGATTGTAATACCATAGATCAAGTATAATTTCTTTATTAGCTAACAGTATGAAAAAACACCCAACATATAAATGTGTAAAGGAAAGGAAAAATAGTTCACCAAAGTATAAACAGGACTCTATAATAAACATATGGGTAACTATTTAGCCACACTTCAGTAAAATATCCTATTTTCTTATAAAATGATTGGAGATTTTGTTCTCTAAGAGAAGGCAGTGCAGTGCTAGCCGTTTGAGCAAGGGTGTGGTGAAAGCAGTAATTTTGTATAATTTCTGTGGGAACTGGAAACTGACATAAATGTTTTTCAAACAAATTAGTTAATATGTAATTTTAAAGATTTTTTTAAATTTATTTTTAGACAGAGGGGAAGGGAGGGAGAAAGACAGGGAGAGAAACATCAATGTGTTGTTGCCTCTCGCGCGCCCCTGACTGGGGATCTGGCCCGCAACCCAGGCACATGCCCTGATTGAGAATCAAAGCAGTGACCCGTTGGCTCACAGGCCGATGCTCAATCCACTGAGCTGTGCCAGCCAGGGTAGTATGTAATTTTAATGGGTGTACCTTGTAGGAATTTATCCTAACTGAATAATTCTAAATATAAAAAATTATAATACTGCACAAAGCAGCATTATTTTCAGCAGTAAAAAATTTGAAGCAATTTAAATATTTAGTAGAATAAATAGACTATGTAAGATATGATATATCCTCTAGATACATTATTATTTAATTTTTATGAAAATGATTAAGAAGCAATTGAAAAATATGCTTATACTATAAATGAAAAAATAAAACATATTAAATTTTAAGTACAGCATAATTAAGTATACCAAAAAAACTATGAATAAAAAAAAACTGTAAGTATTTTTGTTTAACTATCACAATTATTCATTAATTCAGTGAAAACAGAAGTTGTGTCTAAATTCTTCTTAAATTTCCACTTTACTCTGTTCATGCGAGCTGGTCTAATAATTAGGTCTTTGTTATAAAGAAACAAAAACACTTTCCCTTGGCTTTCCTGTTGCTATTTTGATGGGCGTTTTGGGAGAAATGAGAGAAAGAAATGGTCACAGCGACTCGAAACCATGCCATGTATGCAGGTTTCCTTTGTTTGCAGGCTACCCTTATGATCCTTAAGAGGATAGTTACTCAAGTTCTTTTGAAATAGTGTCATAAAAAGCATCAAATGTGTTTCTTGCAAACCATTGCTATAATTCACAAAGAAAAAATTTAGTAGTTGGAAATGTCTGTGTTACACGGGATAAAATAGGTTACTGTTTATCCTTATGTAAATGGATAATACAGATTGATAGGAAATTACAAAACCATAGAAAAATTTCACAATGCAATGCTCAAAGGGATCCTTCTTTTAAAAGGGACTGTGTAAAAGCAAGCGGAATCAAGATGGGATTAGTCATGCAAGAGATTTACTGGAGGAAATACCTGGGAGGGAAATGCAGAGGGAGCCAGAGGACGCTCAGAAAGCCGTCAGATCATGATGCACGTCTAACTCCAGTGAAGGAAAAAGGAAGGATGGAAGGTAAGGTAGGAAGCATCTTAGACTGCAGTGCAATTCTAAGGAAGTTCAGTGAGGTTTCCAGCGTGCCCTTGAGACAAAGTCATCCACCCAAGGAGTCCTTTCTCTCTCAGGAATGGCCCTCACTTAGTATTTCTACCATGTTTGGTCAGACCAACCGGAAGCGGCCCATGGTAAGTGTGGCTTCCACATGAATGCGTGGGTGGATTCAGAATGCAGGACTGAGGATCATCAGTTAATTATGCCCTTTGCGATGGGAGCTCTCAGGTCTTTATCATGGCTGCAATGAGCATCGGTATTTAATTACATTCAGAATACAGCATCTTATTTTATAATGGAGCACCATTTCAATGTTTACTCAAAGTAGCCACCCAGTTATCTGATGGAATTTTTGCTATAAGATGACCATGAGTTTCTCATGACAACAGCCCAGGCAATAATAAGGAAGGCATACACCTCCATTGGTTTGGTAGGGAAACTTAGGTGCGGAAAAGCTAAACAAACTTACCAAAGTTAAAAATAAGTAACAAACCAGAATCCAAATCACTGTTGTTTTAATATAAAGAGGCTCCTTCCCTTTCATATTCACATATGTAGAAATACAATAGAGGTTTTAGGACGTTAGCATAGATAACATGCAAACATCCAAGGTCAGACGGCGCTCTAGATCACTGTTACGCGATGTAACAACAGGGGTCTCACAGTTAAACATGCTTATTTCAGAGCAAAATCAAAGGGCCCAGCAACCTGTTCGTAAACATTCCTGAGGGACATTGATTTTTCAACAATTATTTCATTTTCTGACTTAGCAAATTAGAGAGAAATATCAACCAATCTTGAGACTACATACTCAGTTCTGAAATTCGACCAAAGAAAAGGAACCTAACATGTCCTTCAGGCCACTGGGCACACAGATGTTATTTAATGAATTGAAAATAAATCCTAGCTCCAAATATTCTGATCTGACTCACATAGAAAACAGGTTTTTAAAGAATTTTATACATGTAATGATATGATCTTAGATAATTCACCTTTAAGATGAATGTTTTGCTCTGCCAAACTATTGCGAGAATGCTTTCTTGCCCTTTAGTAAACCAAACTTTGAAGTGAGCAAATTGGGGATATTTGAAAGCTGCATTAGGTCACTAATGCAAAAGAGTTATAACTTTCTTTACAACGGTCTACTCGTCTAAAAGGCTTGTTGATGCTCAAGGAGCGGTTTATTGTTGTGAGATATTTATATCACTTCAAATACATTCCATAACCATCATGAAGAAAGAATTTTATTTTCTAAAGATCAAGCACATGTTTGTCTCAACATATGAGCCTCATCATAACCAGCTCTAACCTTACCTTCTCTATTGGTAGTTTCTCTTAGTTCCAGATTTTAGTGTTTGAAAGTTTCCCAGGATCTTGTGATTATATAACAGGTTGTTGAGGGGGGAGGGGGGAATGTTAAACTCACTAAAAACATCATTTCTAAGGTACCTTTTGAATAACATTCAAAGTTGGTTTGTCTTGGATTTTTTTCTTATCCTGAACAATCCATAAATTTTGGTAGGAAGGTATATATATTTAAAATTAGGAGTTACATTACTAGCCTCTACTCAGGTACAATATTTAAAAAATAAGATAAAGTAAGATTTATGGCCATAGAAATTTTCTGTTTCCTCAGACTTCGAAAAATGAAATCCTCTGTTTGTTTGTAACAACAACAATAGCAGGCCAAGTTTTAGGGACCATCATCGCCAGATTTTAAATTGAGCCTGAAACAGCCTACCTCAGAGATCTCTCTTGGGCAGCTTAGTAACTTTATCTTGTTTCTACTCTAGCCATCTATGTAGTTAAACAGAGAAAACTCACATCATTTATTTTGCACATTTGACTCCACTCCCTTGAGACAAATTCATTCTCTGGATGAAATGGAACTGCAAATGATGTCCTTAACACTTGATCATTTAGAAAGAAACAGACGATACACTCCCTGTTCAATATATATTAGGTCACTGGCATTTTTGCAT
This sequence comes from Mormoops blainvillei, assembly GCA_004026545.1. Classification (NCBI taxonomy): domain Eukaryota; kingdom Metazoa; phylum Chordata; class Mammalia; order Chiroptera; family Mormoopidae; genus Mormoops; species Mormoops blainvillei. The sequence goes on along the minus strand of PVJD01000874.1, from coordinate 237,417 downwards.
AATGATTTCATAAAAATATAACCATGTGCATGACAGAAAATAAATTTTAGTTCCACTCAGTAAAAAAAGCATTGAAGGAAGTAATTCAAAAAGTTTAAAACAATAATTTGTCTTTTTTCTGTCAAAATTACAAAATATTCAAATTCAAAATCAACCAGGGGTAAAATAATCAGAGAATCTTGGACCTTGAAAGAACCTAAGAGGTGGTTTTAATTCAGATACAATTTCAGATGTGTGTAATAGAGACCCAAATTAACATTGGCTTAAGCAAGATGGAAGTTAATTTTTCTCTTATGTAACACTGCAGAAGTCAGCAAACACTGCTCGTAGGACTACCCTGGCCTGTGAGGTCACCTAGGGATCCAGGGCCCCTCCCTCGTGTTGCCCTGCCATCATTAGCTGCTCATCACCAAATTCCTATTTCAGGTACAACCTGAATATTATACACATCACTTCTATCCTTCCCATTGAAATAAGTCACATGGCCACAGCTAGATGAAAAGTAGACTAGGAATCACAGTGTTTGCTTTAAACATTTATGTGCCCAGCTAAAATTTACTTACTATGGAAGGACGGAAGAGATTTTACAAGATTAACTGAAAATCTGTGCCCCAGAGTCATTTTATATCCTAATAAATAAAACAAATAAAAATTAAACTCTTTGATTGAAAGCAGAGTACGGTGAGGGGTTGCCCCACCCCCACCCCATCCGACCCCTTGATGCCTCGTGAGGTTCCCCTAATGGCGAGGGCCCTGCAGGCACTTTTAGAAGCCATTGGTCTAGACAAGGGATAGAATGCTAAAATGTCTGAAAATATCAGGCAGGTACAGTAAATAAAGGTAGTAATTTGAATGGGTCCCGTGGCTGGCAGCGGGATCACCTAAAGAGAACATTAATCAAATCAAAAGGAGTCTGCTGCACTCCGTGCTGACACAGTGCCGAGCTGCCGGCCTGTGGGGCCAGAGTTACCAGACAGTTCAATTTTTCCAGAGCAGCCAGAAATCTATATTGCAGTGAATCTCCTGCTTTTTTTTATTATTAGTATTACTAGTTAATACATCTTATGATATTGTAAAGGCCAACAATACATCTGCAAGCCAGATTTACGGAAGGGCCACTCCATACAATCTATACTTGGCTACACCAATCATTTTGTGTTTGGGACAAGCAAACAGAAGCCTAGAGTAGCTGAGACTAGCCCATGGTCACCTACCTGGCCATACCTGGTCAGTTCTTTTGCCTTTCAGTTTAGTATTCTTATGCTACACCATCATAAAATGTCATTGTGACATTCAGAACAAGCAAATAGGAAAAAAAATTATTTTAAAGTGACCTAATTTTATACTACACTGGTTCAGTGTTCAGCTTTGAAATGAAATATTTAACGGCAGATCCAGAGTGTGTTCTATGCCCCACTCCCTCTGAACCACATAATTGAAAATAATATCTGCTCTGTTTTCTACCTTCCCGGCCAGAACCCTGGCTGCTTGATCAGGAACAAATGAGAAGCGTCAAAGGATATCCCTGGCACGCACCCAGTAGCCAACCTCTCCTCCATCCCGCATGGCCCATTTAATTGTACATTCATATCACATTGTGGCAGATTCATTGCAAAACACATTTTTCACTTTTATGTGTACTTTTTCTGTATGCTGTAAAGTTATATGGTTAAGTATTTCTGGCTGAAAATTTTAAATATATGGAAATGAATAACCTTTACCTTCTAAATGCCTGAGTGGAACTAAATTGCTCATGGATTAATTATATGGCACTTGCATAAGCTGTTTTATCAATATTTCTATTGTTTAGTAGTTCCTTAAGGAAGAATCTGATACTCAAATTGTGCGTCAAGTATAAAAACATACCTCACACATTATTTCTACTTTCAGGGGGATCTTTGAGTCCAAAACTTAGATGAAAGGATGCGCTTATTTTTTGATTTTTTTTCTATAACTTTTACTTTAATCAATCTTTCCAACACTTAAATTAGACATTTTTTTGATCCAGTGAATGTTATTCTAAATGTGTAGTAAGAGAAAATGTTGGAAATATAAATAGTCTATAGCCATATGATAATTCAAAAAGATATTTAGTTTTCAAATTTGAACTTTCTTTAATTTAAAATTGTTAGAGCACTTTTAAACCGGAGGTTTTGGTGTTTCTGTGGTATTAGCATTTGGCAAAAGTAATGTTTATAGGGGGCCAACCTCAGAAAATAAGAGTCAAGGGGTGAGTTTGGTTTGGCTGGGAAAATATAATATTTTTCCATTTCCTATTTCTAATGTCTTAAATCATCAGATTTTATTAATAGAATAAATCGAACCACATGAAACAATTCCAACAGCACTGTTAGAAAAACACAGACACAAATGTATAAACAAAGCTGTTCTATTTCCTGGTCACTTTCTGCAGTCTTACCTTTTTTTATTTTCCATCTTTCTTTATTCTGCATCCCCTTTTTCTGTTTATGTCTATCATAACTGATTTGTTTCCTCTTTTAACTTTCCCTCAACATTCTATCTAGTCCTGCTTCATTATTGCAAGTGTATTCCTAAAAAATTTAGTGTAAATTATTTTAAATTCTGTTATATTTTATATATAAATTCTATTTTCTTATAGATTTACCTAATACTTTTATAAATGTCTTTCCACATGAAAATATTTCTAAGTATTAGAAGTACTGCATAAGTATTGTTATGGGCTGAACTTGGTCCCCTCCCAAATTCATGTGTGGAAGTCCTAACTCCCAGTACCTTAGAATGCGACTGTTTTTGGAGATAGGGTAATTAAAGCGGCAATAAAGATTAAATGAGGTCATTAGAGTGGGTTCTAGGCCAACATAACCCGCATCTTTATAAGAAGAGATGAGGACACAGACACACAATGGGAAGAACATGGAAAGACAAAGGGGGAAGTCAGCCTGCTGCAAACCAAGATGAGACCTCAGAAGAAACCAGCCCTGCCGACGGCTCGATCAGGGACTTCTAGCTTCTGGAGCTGTGAGGGAATAAATTACTGTGGTTTAAGCCACCCTGTCTGTACTATGCTATGGCGGCCCAAAACAAAGCAATGCAAGTATTACCTAAAGATCACATTTAAGATAATAAACATTTGCAAGTTATATATTTTTAATGGAAAGCTCCCTTCTGATATACCATTCATAATATCAATATATCAAATATAGTATTGATAATACAAGTTTCACACTTTACAGTCAATACAAGTTTCATACTTTATATAATTTTGTCAGACCCATGGTAATTCATTTACATTATCTTTCCTTCAGCTTTTTTATCTATCAAATAAAGAAAAGAGAAAAAATAAAAAGTTCTCTGGTTCTAAAAACCTGATTCTCTCTGTTTGTCTCCCCGATGACAGAGTTAAGCATTGTTTTGAGCGCCCCCCTACCCCCCCACACACAAAGATGCATTAAAACATGGTGAACTTTTTCCGTTGCTTATTGTCTTTGTAAAAATTGGACTTTTTCCCATCCTCTGCTGAAGAGAACAGCCTGACTAGTGTACAGTTGGCAGCATTCATGACAGTAAATGGGGAGCAAAGGTAGGAATGTGATAGAAAGACCAAATCTTAAGTGATGAGAGTCAAAGAAAGTGTGCCTAACAATGAGGCAAGAAGGACGATTATTCAAGAAGCATAGCAAAGGGCAGAAGTATTTCAGCCTGGATCACTGGGAATCACTTCATACACATGACTTTGAATGAGTTCAGAGTTAAAGCATTTAAATGAATATTAGTCATTGAACATTCACGCCCCCCAAAATAATGTGAGTCTTTACTTTTCTTTCCTCGATTTCACTTACCGCCTTCCTCAAGGACAAGCAGAATGTCAAGGATAAACAGGAAGCTAAAAAGTTGAGGAAATAAAATGTTATCAACAATTGAGTGAAAATGTCTCTGGTTTGATCTTTTACTGCTGCATGCTTCCCTTTTTAATACAGATAAACTGAGATAATTACATTTACCATGTGAAAGGCGAGAAAGAAGCAAAGGAAACAATATTGAGGACAGCTGCAGGGGCAGTTGAGCAAAAGAAACAAATAAAAATATAGAGCAAAGATGGAAAGTAAACAACAGAAGGGGATTTCTCCCCCTCCCCTTTTCTCTTCTCCTCCCCATCACTCCCTCCCACTCCTTTCCTTCATCTTCCACTTGCTTCCTTGTTTCTTTCGAAACTTTCAAGCCATCTCTCTTCCACTTATGGCACCAACCTAGTCCCTTAGGGTGCAATTCTTGTTCTCTTTTCACTCTTTGCTTATGACTCTTGGTGCTTTGGACGTAAGGAAGAGGGTGCTGGTAGTTTTTCAAGACAGCTTCTTCTCATCTAAATTTCTGTAATTCTTAATTGATTTATGTGCCACCAAATTGACCCCTTGTTAATCTGTCCACCATACCTCTGCCAGAAATTTCTTTCTAAAATACAAATAAACCACATTGTTACTATGACTCCCAAAGTTCTACTAAATGCTGTCACCTTAATTAGCTCAGCACAAAGACTATCCCCTCACCTCCAGCTATCCCAAAATACTTATAATCCCCAAACATGTTATGCAAGGTTTCGTACTGGGTGTCCATATCTGGTTATTTCCTGTTCATCCTTAGACATTCACCCTGAGCCATCCTCCTCCAGGACGTGTTCTCTCACCCATATGATTTAGTTAATTCTATAAGTGTCACAGTGAGTTTTATATGGAATTATAGTTGGTCAATCTATTTATCTGCCCCCTGCTCTATAAAACTCTTGGCAAGAAAACAAAATATCAGCATTAAGGCAGGCATTAGGTATTAGGAGGTGCTATCACATAGCCTTAAAGTGTAAATGCTCCAATACATACCATCACATACCAGCTCTACGTGGTATGTGTCTAGTGGTCACATCTTTTACCCCATTGGTACCTTAATTGCATCATTTGTATAGCTGAAAAAAGCCTGGCTCATAGTAAACACTCAAGAAGTTTTATGATAGTTTTGAATATCTATATTTATCTATGTTTATTTCCCTATCTGTATCCCATTCTTGCACCTGTGTAGAGTAGAGCAAGGCCCAAGCCCTGTTGCGACTCTCCACACCAGAGAGCCTGTGGGCTGCTCCCTAAGGTAGAGCTGTATTACCTCCAAAATGTGCTCTAGAAGGCAGTTTTAGATAAATTTATCAAATACTCTAAAAAGAAAATATGCTCACAAGATGCATAAAAATGTTATAAAGTTGAAAAAGACCCCAAACCAAACTTTTAATTTTAACTAACCACTTCACACCAGTAGAATCTTAATGTTTACTTATGGCTACAGTGACTACACATCCCAGTTTGCTCGGGATAGTCCTAGTCTATGCCTCTCATTCTAGTGTAATGAAAAAATTACGCATGTCATTCTCAAAAGAGTACTCATTTGGACAATTAATTATATGACAACGCTACATGTCTGGCACAAATAATGCCTCTTTTCATTACAAAATCATAAACATGTAATTTGGCAACATAACAATATCACACTCAAGCACACCATATAACACTTTAGGTGAAACATTCAAATTATAACTATAAATTATACCACCCATATTATTATCCTACCAACCACACTCAAGCAGGCATTACTTCTGCCGGACCCTGTATTTGTGGCTTGTGATCATTCTGATTGATGGTAGTGTTTTTTTCATGCCGTACCAGTTGTGAAATATTTTTAATATCAGATATGCCTATAAGCTAATTAAAACATAGAGAAGTGATCTGATTTCTTCTATAAATTGAATTAAATGCATATACATTAAGCTTTTAGAATAAGAAAAATGAGAAGGACAAGACAGGAGAGAGCTAATTCCCCACCCCACCAAGGACTGACCTGGGAAGAAAGGAAACCTAGGCTCATCTGAATCCCACTGGTGATGCCTGAGCCCCTCAGTTCCTCCCTCTCCCACCTGGACCTTCTCTTCTTCCTGGTTTCTTTCAGGTGCAGCCACTGTTCAGAATATTTGTCCCTTATTTCTTCCCTTTCTAACCCCATAGGAACTAATGATGCCCAATAGACAGTTTTTGTTCCAAAGTGGGGACTGTAGCTATTGTTCCTCTTTATATGAGCGTCCTCCACAGGTTTCCAGAGGGGTTAGCTAGAAATGGCTTCTATATGACCAGCCATAGAATTTCTTCAAAGAGTACATTTCCTTCCAAGGCAAGCTAAGGACAACAAGCTCTGTAGTTAAGAAAGCATTATCCTTGCCATATCTGTAAGCCTGACTGCCATAAATTAAAAGGGTGATGAGATTGTACCATCCCATCACTTGGCAAGGAGGAATGGTTTCTGCCCCAGAATTTCTAATGGAATTTATGCCCATTGCATTTACATGGTAAGAAAAACTGTGCATATATGCAGAAAAAGTGCTTTCCAAGACTGATATGATCTTGGAGTAGAGCTTTTTTTAACCTTCACTAGGATTTTTAGGAGTTAGGAGAACTAGAGCAGTGAGTAGCCATTGGTATTAATTTCATGATTTCCTAGCTAAAGGAAGAGCTATAGTAATTCAGACTGGAGCTTAACTAACTTAGCATTAATGAAGACTGTCCTTAAAGGTTTACTCATCTCTGTCTATTTATTGCCACCCATTTAAAAAAAAAAAAGAATCTTCTGAAAAACACAGTAGAATTTAGAATGGCAGGGAGGAAGGGGGAGGTGTGTCAGTAAACCATTTAATTCAGTCTCCACTCTGAAACTGAAACAGAATCTGTGTGTAGAACAGTTGCTTTGTGGTGCAGCAAAGTTTGATGTCAGACAAATTGGTGTACTAAGAAGCACACGATGAAAGGTTTTTATTCTGCTTTGAAGTAAACAAAAGGTCAGGCGCTGCTGTGATTACAAAAGTCTGTGAAACCAAACCACATATAATCATTTTTTACTATCATGCTTCCTAGACTAGGATAGTAAAGCAGATAAGGGATTACTTAAAAGAAGACTTCTCAATAGCCTCAGTCACTAATCACAGGTCTAAATTTCAAAATGGAATCAACAATTAAATGAAGGAATTTTTGCTTGTCTTTCAGTGCATCTGCCTTAAAAGTACACTTTGGGGAATGAATGTGCAACTTAAGGTGTCAGTGTGCAAACCGCTTTCTACTGGTTCATTATGAGATAAAGAGCTTATAAAAGAATGTAAATCAACGTATTGCTTCCTTTGTTGAGAACATCTTGCGACCTAAATAAATACATAAGTTGAACTAAACACTACATTTCATGAAGAAGTTGGTCTATATTTTCTGGTGCTAGCTTCTGATTTTCTTGCCACTGGTAGCAGAGTTTGTGAACTGACAATAGTTTACACAGTACAGTTTGAGCAGCCTGATATAAGACACCAAGCTTTCTGTGTCAGAAATCATAGTCAGCCACTAATAAGAGAGGCGCCATTATAGAAACTTAAGTAACTTGCAGGGCTGTCCAAGCTTTTGGTGTTTCTGGGCCACACTGCAAGAAGAGTTGTCATGGGCCGCACATTAAATACACTGCGACATGTAATCACAAAAAAAACTCAGTGTTTTAAGTAACTTTACGGTTTTGTGTTGGGTGACATTCATAACCGTCCTGAGCCGCAGGCAGCCTGTGGGCTGCAGGTTGGACACCCCCCATTAGGGGGTTCTTCTCTCACAGAAAAGATGTGAGATACTGTACAGGACTTGTATGTCCATCATAAGTTGAGTTTTATCACACCCACTGGGTCATAAGGTTGGATGAACCCGACAGCGACCCATAATAAAATGCAAATGCGTCTGGGATCAGGTCCTAGCAGGACTGCAAATAAAGCTACACAGCAGCTGCCCCAGACCCTCACGTTATCTACCACCAGGGCTCCAGCACCTCTCCCTCAGCTCATACCTGCGGCTCCAAGGAAAGCCCAGTATGATCCACCAATGGAGAAGGAAAATGGGCAAGCGTGTTTCATAGACTGAACAACTCAGTATGTGAGTGCAAGCCAAAAATGGGTGGTTGCCACTCTACAGCCCCAGTTAGGGAGGCCCTGAAAGGAAATGGAGTGGGAAATCCTCCCAACAGACAGGGCGCCAGATAATCCAACTTTTGTTTGTGAAAAGAGAAGGGGCTAGAGGCAAGAATATGTACACCAAAAAGAATAAATAATAAGATTAAAGACAAAGAGGTCTGGAAGAGGTATATGGATGGACTCATAGGAGTGGGAAAGACTATTGCATGTTATCCTTCAGAGAGCATCTATCTCAGGGAATATAATGAACAAGGGAGAAGACAGAATGTCTGCCAATGGACATCAGCATCTATTGTCCTTGATGCAATAGGCATATGAAGGGATAACCATGGTGGTAGGGATGGAGGGGTGAGCCTGAATGCATGAGTTCCCACTCACCAAAGCTTATTTAAATATTGCTTTTGCCACAAGTCCAAACCTGCAAGGAGCAGAGACTAATGAGGAGCCCCCAGTGAGGCACCACCTCTCCAGACCAACTTGGTGCCAAGTTGATTACATTCCTTTCACCCTGGAAAATGCAGTAATTTATCTTGACTATAATCAACAAATTCCCAGTATGGGTTTGCTGTCCTCTCCTGAAGAACCTCAGCCAGCACTATGACCCCAGAATGGGTAACCAGTTGACTTTGGATCTCACATAATATTTCTGGACCCACTTAAAAGCAAAGGAAGTTAGACAGCAGATACCTGATCATGGGATCTTCTGTTTAAATATAGATATTTAAGCTTTATACTGCCCACTGGACCAACATATACTGGGATTTCAAATAAGACTTGATCCATCATTGTGTCTGAAGGCTTTTCTTCCTTTTTTTAAAGTATATTTTATTGATTATGCTATTACAGTTGTCCCATTTTTTTTCACCCCTTTATTCCCTTCTGCCTGCACTTCCCCCCCCTCTCCCAGCATTCCCCTCCTTAGTTCATGTCCATGGGCTGTACACATAAGTTCTTTGGCTTCTCCATTTCCTATACTATTCTTAACCTCCCCCTGTCTATTTTGTACCTACCAATTATGCTTCTTATTCCCTGTACATTTTCTCCCATTCTCCCCCCACCCCCACTGATAACCCTCTGTGTGATCTCCATTTCTGTCATTCTGTTCCTGTTCTAGCAGTTTGCTTAGTTTGTTTTTGTTTTGTTTTTAGGTTGAGTTGTTGATAGTTGTGAGTTTGTTGTCATTTTACTGTTCATAGTTTTGATCTTTTTCTTAGATAAGTCCCTTTAACATTTCATTTAATAAGGGCTTGGTGATGCTGAACTCCTTTAACTTTGCCTTATATTGGGAAGCACTTTATCCGCCCTTCCATTCTAAATGATAACTTAGATATCTGGATAGAGTGATCTTGGATGTAGGTCCTTGCCTTTCAGGACTTTGAATACTTCTTTCCAGCCCTTTCTTGCCTGTGAGGTTTCTTTTGAGAAATCAGCGGATAGTCTTATGGGAACTCCTTTGTAGGTAACTGTCCCCTTTTCTCTTGCTGCTTTTAAGAGTCTCTCCTTATCTTTCATCTTGGGTAATGTAACTATGATGTGCCTTGGTGTGTGCTTCCTTGGGTCCAACTTCTTAGGGATTCTCTGAGCTTCTGGGACTTCTTGGAAGTCTATTTCCTTTGCCAAATTGAGGAAGCTCTCCTTTTTTCTTTTCAATAAGTTTTCAATTGCTTGCTCTTCCTCTTCTCCTTCTGACACCCCTGTGATTTGGATGTTGGAACATTTAATGTTTTCCCAGAGGTTCCTAAGCCTCTCCTCATTTTTTTGAATTCTTGTTTCTTCATTCTATTCTGGCTGAATGTTTTTTTCTTCCTTCTACTCCAAATCATTGATTTGAGTCCCAGTTTCCTTCCCTTCACTGTTGGTTCCCTGTATATTTTTCTTTATTTCACTTTGCACAGCCTTCACTTTTTCCTCTATTTTGTGACCATACTCAACCATTTCTGTGAGCATCCTGATGACCAGTGTGTCAAATTCTGCATCTGATAAGTTGGCTATCTCTTCATCACTTAGTTGTATTTTTTCTGGAGTTTTGATCTGTTCTTTCATTTGGGCCATATTTCTTTGTCTCCGGTGCTCCTGTTACATTGTAAGGGGAAGAGCCTTAGGTATTAACTGGGGCAAGGCAACCCACTTCCCTGTGTTGTGGCACCGGATGTGGGGGAGGGATCAGAGAGGAAATTATGCCACTTGCTCAGGTCTCACTGGCTTTCAGTCTCCACATCCTTGCCAGCACTTGTTTTTTGTTGATTTATTAATGATGGCCATTCTGACCAGTGTGAAGTAGTATCTCATTGTGGCTTTAATTTGCATATCTCTGATGGCTAGTGATGTTGAGCATTTTTTCATGTGTCTCTGGGCCCTCTGTGTGTCCTCCTTAGAGAAGTGTCTGTTCAGGTCCTGTGTCCACTTTTTTAATTGTATTGTTTGTCTTGCTGGTGTCTGAAGTTTTCTAAAGCCTTTCCCTGATGATTTGCTGCTCAGTCAGAGTGCTTTCCGAATGCTTCACTTGAACTTTCATTGTCCTCCCCTGAACATAGTTGTCCATTTTCATTATTTCTCCCTTCTTTTTATATCTTAAATTACTCTCATGAAATCTTGCCCTTGTTATATTATAATACAGTTCTTGGGATCTATGTCCCAACATAATGTCAGCAGCAGGGCTGAGTTATAGCAATGTCTTTTTGGTTCATCTAACAGCTAAAAATTATGTTAAGACAAATAGTAACTTCTAGCAGGTTAGTGGTAACAAACTAAGAATCAGGTTGATGTATCATACTGGGAATTTTTTCTATGCTTATGTTCTGCAATCCCTCTAAATAATTATTCTCTCTTTAATTAATAAAAATATTTTTCTCTTTCAGAGATCTTTTACCTATTTCTACAAAATACAGGCAGGATCAAATTCGGTTACCTCTGATTTTTCCATCTTCTGCCTTCAATTTAAAAGCCTAGCATAAATATGTTTCTCCTCAAGATTAAGATTCTTATCCCTATATCAAATACAATTTTTGTAATATTCTTACCATGTGAGCACAAGTCACCCAATTCCTCAATATTCACAAATTCACTTATAAAACCAGTACACAGTGGTTTCATTTATCAATATTATCTGCTATCTGTTCCCAGAAGAGAATTTTCTTCATCTGTTTTTTTCTAATCCCCATTTCTATGCCTCTTATTCATACTTTCATTGCCATATTCTATTTGATTCAGACAGCTTAAAACATCACAGTGCCTCTCTACCCATGCAACATTGTCTTCTTATTTTTGTAATATGCACTTTTTTTGTTTTAATAAAATCTTGGCCCACTTAGCTGTATTCCTGGAACATCAAGCCAGAAGTTCTTGTTATTTTTTTCCAGTTATTTCTTCCAAAATATATCACACATTACTTTACTCTTAAAGCTTACATCATCTACTTTCATCTCTAGAAAGAAATGACTACAAGTATGCCACTTGGAGTAATTCTTAGTTATTTGATAATCAAAATTCCCATAACATAATCCCCAGGCAGTTCACGCTGATTTATCTTTTGAAACATTTTCTGACAATAAAAAGTTGCTGAAACAGTTCTGTGATGTCTGTGTTTCATGGCTTCAAAGAGGCTTTCCCTCTCCCATTTCGGCATCCCCTTTCTTTACTTAGATCTCAGGAGAAACAGGAGGGACCCAACAAAGATCAAACCCTCATATACCTATTTCAGATAAACCTTAAATAGACCTCTTTGCCCATCACTAACCTTATTCTTTCCTTTGTTCTCTCTCTCTCTTTTTTTTTTTTAAAGTATTAATTCTCCCTCTCCCAGGTTGTTTTACTAGATATGAAACCTTCCCTGACTCCTCAACATCCAGCATTTCTATCTAAAATACAGAATACGCTGCTATGTGTTTGTGGTAACAACATTGCGCGACGTGTGTCTGTGTGTGTCTGCGTGTGCACACAGATGGTTGCTTTGGCTCATCAGGAACTTATTAAATTGGTCATTAAACCCATATACCATTTATTGAACACCTCTTCATGACATTCACTCTGCGAGTTGTTCAATCAAGTGGTCCAGCTTCTTACAGCTCATAAACTGGAGAAAAAAGAAAAACGAGAAGACAGGTGGTAATGACCTAGTGCAGCAACGTTCCATGGATGTGCCATGGCAGGCACTGACATGCTGCAAGGATTTTTAAGGCAGGCATTACCTGACTATTAAGACAGGGGCACGACCACTGACCTCTTTTCCCTTAGACTGTCAAATTAAAAAGTGACAACAGCCAACACAGCAATAGCCATTTGGCGTGAATGAATCAAAATTATACCCATTTTTTGTCAGATTGGCAAAAAATATATTTTTTTGGTGTGCCACAGAATTTTAGTAATGAGTGTACCATGAGATGAAAAAGGTTGAAAATCTCTGCCCTAGCGTATAAAATCTTACAAGGTGGCACGGGATTATAAATGCAAACCCCTAAATCAGAGTAAAAAGAAGGTGGGGGAAGGAGAGAGCGGAAAGCGGAGGACAAGCAGAAGTGACCAGGCAGAAGAGAAAGGGGGAAGCGCGCTCCAGGCAAAAGGAAAGCAGAGAGGGGAGGGCAGTGGGGCGAGTCTACTGAGATTTTTACCAAATGGTTGAAGTGATGTGCATGTTTCCACACAGCTGTAGAGCAAGTCTGGGGAAACAGTGGGAGATGAAGCTAGGAAGTTGCCAAGAGCCAATTCACCAGGGACCCGTATCATATATTGGAGAGTTTGCCCTTGTCCCACCTCTCTACTTGTCCATGATTATAGTCATTAGACTTCTGACCAGCACCAGGAAAGAGCTTCTAGGCTCTGTTATCTGCTTTCTGCTTTTCAATACCCGACTCTTTTGATTCTACGCTGCGAACTCAATCTCACACTCTCTCTCTCCAAATTACCCTAAATGCCACTACCAGATTAACTGTATTCTTGTATCTTATCTCTTATATCTCTGCCTTAACACCATCAGCTATAATTGCCTGCCAAATACAGCAGAAATCCCTGCAGAATGTGACCCCAAATGGATATCTCCACTATCATTTCCCATTTCTCCCCTAAACACACTATTTACACATGGGTGCCATGGTCCCTCAACTCCAAACCCTTGCTTGAGCAGCTCTTCTCACAATATCCTTGCTCTTTTCATCTGCTCAAACCTTTTCATCTTCCAGATATGTCTCTAATGTTAATCTCCTTGGAATCAACAGTGCATCTTATTTCTGTTATCTCGTAGCATTTATTGTATTCTGCCCCATAGTTTTATGTATTTGCTTTACTCATTTGATTACAATGATCACCCCTTGATGGTAAAAACTGTGTGTAAGGCATTTGTTTTTCACTTCCCATAGTACATCACACCTTTTCCAGAGCAGATCATTTCTATAATAATCACAGTAGTTACCACCTTATCACTTCCAATTCCCTTATTATGTTATTTACAAGGAAAGCAGAGGCTGGTACTTTACCTCTGTTTTATAGAAATAAATATTTGAGTATTAAGAAGTCAAGAAGTTAACTTAAGTGTATCAGGACTAGAGTCTAGGCCCCAGACACCATGTCAGTGCTTGTGTAGACCTTACCAGATCCAGGACTCTTCCTTAAGAAATTATAAAGTGAGCTTTTAAAAAATATCTTAAGAATTATTTTTACTGCCATTTTTCAATACCAGGAGGAAAGGTAAGTTAAGTGTCACTATAAAAATAATAAGTTAGGTGATTTCTGATTTTGTGCTTTAGAGATATGAAGACTTCACCTAAAGGAACAGAGTTTAGAAATAATTTGGGATGCTTTAGATTAATTGCAACTGCTTTGGGTTAATCTGCTAGAAATAAATTTATTCAAAGACATTTCACCACATGGCCAACCTACCCACAGGCCACCTTTAAGAAAATGTTGTCTCCACATCCTAAGCTTTTGGAACATTTGTTGCAACCACGGAGGGCAGTGTCAGGGGTAGGACACAAACCCACCAAAATAGAGATGGTTATAAACAGGATTTAAGAAAGAGACCACCCACTCACAAATAAAGCAGTGAGCATTTGACAAATACGAGGCATCCAAATTGTAAAATATGCATAAAAGTAGCATCCAGCTAAACTGGACAGATAAAATAGCTGAGGTAAAAATACTACAGCAAAACTAAAACTTGGAAAAAACCTTCCATAATTCATCAACGTTATAAATGGGCTTTTTTGGAAATTGGACTGTTCTGAGTCTAGTTTGGAGAAGTGTCTAGCCCTCATTGATGACGCATTCTTCTTCCGTCAAGGTTCCGGGTTTGAATATCGGCACAATAGCTGGTCTCTGACCCAAGGCCTTGGTCTGCGCCTTAATTCTATCCTACCTAGTGTTACTTTTTCTTATCTTACATCCTTCGTTCAAGATTTTGAGTTCTATGATGGTTTGGTCCATATCGCACATCTTATGCCTCTTTATGTTCCTAATAGCTAACACTGCCTCACGTTTGGTAGTCAGTGTGTTAGCTATTGAGAGACCAGATGAAAGCAAGGCATCAACCTGATTACCTCACCTTCAAGGGGATGGTGAGGGGAACCCTCAAAAGATATTCTCTCCTAACGGTGGTTCAATAGTTTCATCTTCATATTTGACAGACAATGTTATTATTACAACTAAATCATGAGTATTCTGGAACTAAATGAAGGTTTCCTGCCCACTCTTTGACTCCCTTCAACTTGACTAAGGTCTTTCTTAAGTGGGAACTGGAAAAAGAACCATATATTATCCCTTTAAATCCTACCAATTATGGGATAATGTTCCTATAATAAACTTGGAATTGCACAGGGTCTCTGTTATCGATAATGCTTACTTTTAGTAAGAATCTGAATTATGTTAACAACTCATTCTTCCTGTTTCGCCGTGATGCAAAGCCCAACCAGAACGCAGTTCCTTGAGCTATAATCCTGGGCTTGGTTGCTTTATTATTTTAGAAATGCCCGCACCCTGCCCCCAGAGATACTGACTCCTACATGACCTGCCTCCATCTCTGACGCTCAGGGAGAAAGGTCCTCCCAGATCCGTTGTCTGGGGTTCCTCTCCTATGTTTCCTATATCCTGAACTATCCTGTAATTACTTCACGATGTCTCCTTGATTCTCAGCCCTGGGAGTCATTAATCTTGCCCAGCCTTGGGCTGAAACTTACTTAACAGCTTGTTAATAAAACCTAAATTTACCCTCTTGTGAAATCTGATAGTACCCATTGTTCTTGGCTATACTTTGTGTGCTTCATAGCATTTTTCATATTGTATTTTAGCTCCACCCACATCTGACTTCCCCATGAGATTCTGAACATTCTTTTTGCCTGTCCTCAAATAGAGGGCTGCCTTTCTTAATATATGTTTTCACACCGGGGAAATTGGCTTGCTCTGGGTGTGCAATGGCATGACTCTGAAATCTCCTGAATGTAGTCCAATCAATCCTAAAACTACTAGAGCTTAAGCTCCATGAGACCAAGGAGGTGTCTTGTGCTCATCAACATATCTGAGTTTATATTTCTAACGGTGCCTGGCAATATCACTACCAGACTCAAATGTTTGTTGTATAAAAGAATACTTGGTTAATATGTAACATTATGAAGGGAACAGTTTAACATGGGTCTTTTTAGATATTTGTAAATCATAAATATCACTCCAGTTTTCCTTGCATACCTTAGACACAGAACCCAACGTAGGCTTTGCATACAATTGTGGTTTGAAATTTTTTTTATCACAGATATTTTTCATTCATGTGGTTTCACAAGAACAGTTTCATTTGAATACTCAAATAATTGTTATTTTTTTAATCCTCACCTGAGGACATTTTTAATTGCTTTTTTAGAGAGACAGAAAGGAGAGAGAGACAGAGAGAAACATTGATGTGAGAGAGAAACATCAACTAGTTGTCTGCCTGTACTCACTCCAACTAGGGATCAAACCCAAAATCCAGGTATGTGTCCTGACCAGGAATCAAACCTGCAACCTTTTGGTGCATGGGACCACACTCCAAACAACTGAGCCATGGTGGCTGGGGCTAATTGTCCTTTTTTAAGCTTTACAGGTTCTGGGTTTTCTGCTTCCAAACCAACAACCATACTCCCATGGAAAATCAAGCCGTTTGCTGTTAATTTGGGTATAAAGTGTAGTCCTTCAGGATGACTTGAAAAGTCAGAACACCCCACCCCCAAGAGGTCTCCTGTGTGCTCTGAGCAGTCCAGACTACTTCCTGACATGGAATGTCCAGGGACCTTAATCTGAACGCTATATATTCTGGTCTGGAGTCAGATGCATTACCATTGTGCCACAAGGTGCTCTCAGAGACCTTAATCTGCACAGGACCCGGAGCTATGTAGGAAATAACTTAAACCTGGCCAGCAACTGGGGTTTGGCTATATGCTAATTATATGAAACTAGAGTTCCCGAAAAGAGATCAGCCTAAAGGAAAAGAAAGTGGAAAAAAAAAAAAAAACTGTCCTGTTGGAGACAAAGCCTCGCTGAAGAGGAGTTTGGTTTCCAGGGACTCTGTCGGATCTGGGTCCCTGCCTGGGTCTGAGCCTGGGGGGAGGGGCGCAAAGCATCTGAAGGCTAAGAGCGAACAAGGGCGGCGGGCAGCTGATTAGTGATGCTCACGGAACAAAGGTTCATAGAAGAGCGGTACAAGGACAGAGGACATCAGGTGGCAAGGCAGTGCCCGGCGCCCCAGCAAGAGGAACTATGAATAGCGTGAGTAAGGAGCATGAAGCTGAAAGAAAAGGGACAAACCTTTAAAAGTTTAAGGCTTGTCACTAATTCGGCTCCTAGCAGCTTTTTCGACTAAAATGTAAAAAGAAGACAACAACATCGATTTGCAAGTCTCTACGTGCTAACACTTATGAAGGTAGGTGAACGGATGCAGATGGCCTCACTTAGATTGGAAGTAGAAGTGTCTTCCCTTGAGGGTGCCAGGTAGGCATGCTCACCCTCAGGACATAGGATTCGGCACCACTCGGCAGGCGGGCGTTAAAGGTAAACAGCAGTGAAAGGAGTGACACCACCTCACCGGTACCTCCGCGAGAGCTGATGTGGCCAAGTTCCCAGCCTGCAGAGAGTGCAGAGCCCAGAGAGCACAGGGCCTGGGCAAGGGCTCAAGGAACCTGAGCACCTAACTACGGTTTTATGTTTCTCGCATATTCTCATGTACTCATTCAATACTCAAAACAACTCCGTGAGGTAGGGACTATTATACCCACCCCCTCATTTTCCAGATGAGAGAATCGAGGCGCAGAAAAGCTGAGTAACTCGCCCAAAGTCACACAGGTATGAAGCAGCACAGGTGAGATTCAAAAGCAGTTTGGCTACTCACCTTATTGACCCCGTGCTCCTCACATGGCGCTTCGCTAGAGCTAACTCAGCGCTCGTGCCCTCCCAAGCACTTTGCATAGGTTAATGCATTTGAGGTAGAAAGTGAGGGTAACAACAACATTAGATAAAGCTTACCTAGGTCTTCTTCTGTTGAGGGGTAATTTTGAAAAAAAAAAAGAAAAATTGGAATTCACTAATTTCTGCTACCGCAGAATGCAACCTGATATAAAAATGAACTAGTGTAAAGAAAAGCAGGGCTACAGAAAAGATTCTGATTTCTGGAAAAAAAAAAACACCGTAAGATTCTAATGTTGGAAACAATGTCATAGAATACTACAGAGCAAGGAAAGTGAATAAAAAAGAAATAGTACTAAATGTATCAACCTGAGTTGATCCCCAAAAATAAAAATATTGAGTGAAAAATATCAAGTTGCAGAATGATGCATGCAGTGTGAGATCATTTATATTAAACTTCTAACAGCTTTATTGAGGTATAATTAATGTACAAAAGCTGCACATATTAAATGTACACATTTTGATGAGTTTCGACATATGCATGAACCTATAAAACCATCACCACAATCAAGGTAACAGACATGCCCATCACCCCCAAGTTCCCTTGTATCTTCCTTTCTCTTGTTCTCTTTTCTCTTTCTCTCTCTTCCCTCTCCCATCCTCCCTTCCTCCCTTCCTTCCTTCCTTCCTTCCTTCCTTCCTTCCTTCCTTCCTTCCTTCTTTTTGGTAGCAAGTACACTTAACATGAGATATAGCCTCTAACAAAGGTTTAAGTACACAATACAGTATTGCTTTCAATAGATGATATGTTGAACAGCAGATCTCTAAAACTTATTCATGAGTGCGTAACTGAACTTTATATCAATTTATCAATAATAATTATTGATATCGTTTGGGTGGGTAAAGATATACAGTAAGAGCCCTGACCACAAAGCGAAAAGCTGCTAGTTTGATTCCTGGTCGGGGCACATGCCTGGGTTGCTGGTTCGGTCCCTGGTTGGGGCGAGCATGAGAGGCAACCGATTGAGGCTTCTCTCTCACATTCATGTTTCTCTCCCTCTCTTTCTCCCTTCCTTCCCCTCCCTCTAAAAATAAATAAATAAAATATTTTAAAAATATACAGTAACATTTAGAAGACATGAATGAGAACGATAATCACCACATTCCGGATGCTGGCTACCTCTGGAAGAGAAAGGGAATGCAAATGGGGAGAGCACCAGAAGGGTTTCAACCTGTTTTTCATAATGCTTTATTTATTAGGCTGAGTTACAGGCACGTGACTGTTCTCTTTGTCTAAACCTGCTTATATGCGTCTGAAATATTTCTTAAAATGAAGAAATTATTAAATAGCCTCAGAGTACATGGTAATGCTATATACAGAGAGACTTTCACACAAATAAATACCGTATGTCTCTCTTTTCATGTATGTCTTTTAGAAACCCTTTCCTTCAATGGGCCAAAAGAAAAATCTCTTGAAAAGGGCTATCGTTATATATAATGAATCCTTCATTTCACTCACCATACTTTTGCCTTCTGCTCTGTCCCTTGGGGATCTCACCTGCATCGACTGCATCAACAGGATTTCCACACCCTCTGGCTCAGGTTGGGTTCAGCCGAAGGTAAGCTCCCAGGATATTAGACAGAAGACGAAAAGTGAGGTCAAAATATTTGTTCTGTCTCCCTTCTGCTAGGTTGCCATGAACTGGCCCGCTCTTCCCCACAGTTCATCGCTCAACGCAACCTAAGACCATTCTCTCACCCTCGTTTCCTTCCGGTTCCAGTCACGGCTCTCTACTTCACCCCTTCATGCCTCTGAATTGTAAGAATTAAGCAGATATTAGCCTTTGTTTCCCATATTATCTCTTATAAATAATCCATTTTTAAAATAAATGCTCTTTGAGCTGTCCCTTGTAAAAGTCATTAGTTTGTTTCTCTTACCTTTAGATATTTCAACTAGAATTCCATTCTCTCAAAAACAGTGAGAATCTAATAGGTTTGTATATATTTACATATTCATTTGCTGAACACATATTTATAATATAACAAAGTACCTAAAAGTATATGATTTGTTAAAAATATATTGTTGTTATCATTAGGCCACAGACTGTGTTCAAAAATGTGATAATCAATGAGAAGGACAGAACATGATTAACTAGTTCTTATTTATATTGTCATATTACATATTACATTATCTTTAAATTCTATATTATTATGTTTTATATAGCAATGTAAGTATTATAACTGATAAATGGTGATAATAATAACTGATAATCTGTTTGCTCAATGATGTATTTGACTTATATTCTGACATCAGTGTCTTATCTTGTAGTGGACCCGTAATAGTTTGTAGACTAGGAATGGACCAATTATTTCATAAAATACAACAAAACTTAAAAGAATGAGAGAAGCGTCAGCCATAAAAGTTTATCAATAACTTCTTGTATACATATGTACACATTTATTTATTGTAAACGCATTTATTGTAAATATAAATATAAATATTTACAAAGTGGTTGACAATTCTTTTATACAATAATTTTGATGAACTCCTATAATAAGGCCTGTGGTCACAAAAAGTGGGAATTAGTATGGCTGTCAATGGTCTGCAGATAAGAAGAAAAAGAAGTCCATTTTTGTCCAGTACCAAAGACTTTACCAATGACTGGAGGTTCAGTCTGAGAGTACTGACAGGAGTGGGGTGCTAGCACACACACAGGAACAGCACGAGAAGACTGATTCTTTTTACCTTAGCTTAGAGTCACTCGCTTTGGCTTATTGGCTATATCCTACATATCTCCATTGCCATAAAAATGTGATACCATCTTGTCTGGGTGCTACCATCTTAAAGAAAATAAGCTCTAGTTTATACACCAGAGAAAAACTTTCATAAACAATATCTGTCAGTGTACAGTCAATGTAACAGAAACCATCCTGGGCATTTCAAACAGGGAAAATTTGACACAGGAAACCAGTTACAAAGACTTTAGAAAAGCAGCAAGAGCCAGAAGAGATAAGCTCGCCCAAAGATCAGTAACTGCAGGGAGTCACTGTCATGCCTAGGGTCAGAGGAGTGAAGGGGGAAATGATTTTACCCAGAACCCACGGCGTGGGCTTCGGAGGCTGCTGAGACCCCCTGCTTCCGAGGCTGCTGTGGGGCCCCTGGTGCCACGGCATGCTCAGACACCCACTGCTGCTGCCACACTGACCGAGCAAGAACCCAGGGCTCAGCGGCCTCTACAGCCTGCAGGAGGAAAACCCAGCCTTTCTGTCCTGTGAGTATCTTTTATTTTCATACAGAACACTACACTGCTGACACTTCTGGTCACCAAATGTATGGAGCGGGGGTTTCTCCCACCCAGCAATTCTCCATGACACTGGCTGGGTGTCCTACAAATTAACCCAATTCTAACACTATCTACCTGGAGGTAGCATCAGATTCCACAGGTTAAGGGCTCAGTCCCAAAGATTGTTCCCACCCACTTCAGGTGCCAATCACAAACTATGCTTCTTACCTGTCAGCTGCACTTCTGAGATTCCCCAAACCTCAGATTAATATGCTAGAGTGGCTCACAGAACTCAAGGAAACATTTAACTTATGTTTACCAGTTTATTAAAACATACAGATGAACAGCTAGATATAGGGCAAGGACTGGGAAGGTCAAGAGCACAAGAGCTTCTGTCCCTGCGGAGCTGGTGTGTGTCAACCTCCCAGTGTGCATCTGTTTGTCAACCCGAAAGCTCTCCAAACTCCCTACTGTTGGGATTTTATGGTAGCTTCTTCACATTAGGCAAAATCAAGTGTTAATTCCATTTCCTTTCCTCTCTCTAGAAAAGGGGTTTGGGGCTTAAAATTCCAATTTTAATATGGAAATTCTAATATGGCTTGGTCTTTCTGGTGACCAGTCTCATCCAGGAGCCCACCCGGAGTTGCCTCATTAGAATAACAGGTGCTCCCAGTGCTCTCATCACTGAGGGATGTACAAGGGCTTTAGGAGCTCTGTGCCAGGAACCAGGGGCACGTATACATATACATGCGTGTATGTTATCCCACACTACCAGAGACGCCTGCCAGAAGTCAGGAGAAATTAAAAAATGCCCTCTTCCCAATTCCCAATGACATGCCAATGTCTCCCATTGGTAGGACTTAGGAACACAACTGCCAAGGGGATCTGGAGAAGCAGTTTGTAGGCTTCCAGCCCCCCAAGCGGGGAGGAGTATACGGAAGGGAAGGGGCAAAAATCAGACAGTCTGAGCAGCTAACTAATGAATATTATACACTTTCAAGGGGAATTCAAACGAGAGTTTGAAACTATGGTCAATTTTTAATTACTAGTTAACATATTATTTCCTCAATAACTAGATTTTATCCCTCCTTCTACCTTCCACCTAACCATGGAATTTAAAAAATCAATATAGTCTATATTTATTTACATATTACCCTTTATCTGTTAAGATTAAATCTAGATTTGAGATACTGTAACTAACTAGTTATCTTATTGATTACCTTGAATTTTTAAGGCCAGGCCAAAAAGTTGATGTGTAATGTCAAAATTTTACTCTTACAAATAAATACTGCTTAAATAATTATATGAGCAACAAAGTATAAATATTTAAGAACATGATAAAAAATTTCCTTCAATTAAATAAATCATAAAAATAATACATTTCCAAATTTTTAAATCCTTAGCTTTAGTAGAGACTTTTACAAATTTCTGACATTATTATTAAATAGGAGGACATTTTTAAGACCTCTTGTTGACACTTTAATCTTTTATTCAGGGGCTTTTTCACCAAGTCTAAACTGATATACTACATGGCATTTTTCTTCCTAAATAATTTTGGAAATGACACATGTTTTCTTTTGTCTTTTCTACTGGTATTAAAGACCTAAAATAGCAATAATGAGGGGTAATTTAGGAATAGCTCTTCAAAGAATGTCATCGCTTGCACTGAATGAAACCACAAGGTTGAAAAAGATGAGAACGAGAACTGAGAATAGTTGGATTTAAAATTAAGAAGGCCATTGGTCACTTGCCCACTTTTGGTGGGGTAGCAGATGTGACAGCAAGAATGCAAGTTCTAAAATCAGGCCTCCAGAGTTTGAGTCCTGGCCCTGCCACTTGAAATATCTGTGATAGTGTTCAAGTTATTTGTTTTGGTTGCTCATTGTCCTTATGTGTATAGTAGAGATAATAATATCTAACTCATAGGGTAGATTAAATACAATAATACACGTAAAGCTCATAAAATAAGGCAAATAGTAAGCACTCATTAAATATTAATTATAATGAGTATTAATACATGGGATAAAGATTAGATATACACTGCTCTTGGAAGTCCAACAATGGTAGCACTCAATGGAGGTCAGTTTGGCGTTCACTCATTAACTTGGCGATCCTGAGTCTGAGAATCTGTCCAACAGATATACATAGTTGCACACAACATAGCAGGCACAATATTGGTAATTGCAGCATCTTCTGAAATACAGACTAGACCTAACCCAGGAGACCAATTATATAGCCAGCCTATATCACCAAAAGAATACTCTATCACTTATAAAAAGACTTAGGAGGGCTTCAGTGTTCTGATGTAAAAGACCTTTTAAGATATATGATAAACTGTGAAAAACAAAGGGCAGACAGCTCTATATCATATGCCGCCTTTTTGTTTAACGAAAGAGAATGTGGTACAAAAGAAAAGACTTGTTCCTCAAGGGGTTCATGATTCCATCAAGGATATCATTCAATGGTCAAATAAATTCTACCACACCAGTGTTTAAAGAAATTAAACTTTGCATTGGTATGTGCCTGAGACAAGTAAGTTATTCCCACCATGAAGACAACTTTCTTCTGTTGGTCTCCTTTCATCCCATCAATCTTCCCCACTTCCAGTCCCCCTTCCTCTTTAACTTCTCCCCTTTTCTGTTCTGCTCTCTTTATCCTTTTCTGATCCTCCCACTGCTTCCTTTGTTCCTTGTGCCCCAGGCATTCCCAAGCCACTGGGACAGTACTCAGGATTAGGCCCGGTTACATTTACTAGAGCGGTTTCACCCTGTAAATACACAACAAAAACAAAACTCTGGCTTCACTTACTACATCTGTCACTTCCACATCTAGTCTCTAAACAAGGATTCAGCTGTAAAACATTCTTATCTTAAAAGCCAAACCCTGGAGGATCTTTTGGCCAACAGAAACACCATCTAGTTCACCACCTGAATTCAAGAACTGTGTTCTTATTCCTCCTCCATTACTTACCACTACCTATTAGCTGAAAACTCACTCCAAGACTGAGGGCCACAGGAAAAGGGGTTATTTGCATGGTTTGCTCATTTCTGGGCTGAACAGAATTTTCTGGTTTCAAAGTTGGTAGGACAGCTTGAAAAAAGAAGTTTTACAGATCAAATAAAGCAAAGCTTGAAAGAAAAGTCATATTGGCCCCATCACGAGCTAAAACATGTTTGTATACCCAGAGAGGAAGAGGAGGCACAGAATATACCAGTACCTACCGAGATTCTTCTTAGCTTAAGTAGACAGCTACCAGGAACAATGTTTGTTCATCACTATCTTATTTAATACAATTGTTCATATGTGTTCTCTAGAGATTTATAAAAATAATTATATTTAAATAAATGGGAAGACAGTCAAGTGAGGTAAATGATAATATAGGTTTTGGAATCAGACTTACTAGCTGCATGATTGTAGGAAAGCTCCTTAACTTCTTTGAGATTCAGTTCCTTCTCAAAATGGTGATGAAAATGATTTCCATCTCCACAGGGTTGTTGTGAAGATTACATGAAGGATAGGTCAAGTATTTGGCACAGAGCCTGACACATAGTAGACATCTACAATCAGCTATTAATAGTATTACTATTTTTTACAGCCCAAAGTAGTGATTACGACCTTATCTAAAATGGCCGACCACAGCTAATCTCTCAGGTAGAACTGCATGCCTCTGACCACCTGCAAGTACGCATTTCACCACAGTTCCATCAAAACTGATATCTTACATGTGTTCATCTGACAGCAGGCTACCACTAGAGCCGTGCTGGAAATGAAGCAGCCCCCTCTCAAAAGAAGTTTTTAAAAAATCACACTTGTAACACACTATTCCCTGAAAAATTAAAGGTCACTTCTTGTCATCATTAAAGCTTGCTCCTCAGTAGCCACCACTCAGACCTACCCTGGAGGCGGGTAACCCTGGGGAGGCAGGAGGACCTGACGCCCACAGGGGGTACCAGCCAGCCAGGCACCTATGACAACTTCCCACCGGGTTCGGTGAAACTTCTCAGATGATGTGCTTTTACTTGATAGGTATATGAAACAGAAGTGCAAAAACCATGCTATAAATTTCATCCAGTGAGGACCTGATGTACCTTCTGGACAAACAAGGAAACTGTCACAGACAGGAGGGGACCAATGAAACTCAGCAACTAAATGCAAGGAGGGATCCTGGACAGAATCTTGGAAATGAAAAAGGACATTTGGGGAACACTGGTGACATTTGAAAAAGGTTGCACGTGTGAAATAGTATTGTACCTATGCTAATTTGATAACTATGCTATGTAAGCTGTTAACATGTGAATGCTCTGCCTTATTTTGCAACTTTTCTGTATGGCTAAAATTTTTTCAAAATAAAAACTTTTTTAAAAATCTTATTTCTTACTGTCTAAAGGCTGTAAGACTACTAGTTCTGTAAATGCTTAAATTATACATTTATAACAATAAAAATGGGAGAGGGAGCAAAAGAAAGTAGTAGCAGGGAGAAAACAACCCCAAGTAGGATTGAGAGCAAGAAAAGGAGAGCAAGAGAGTAAATCAATTTAAAATGTTAAAACTAGGAAATAAAAGGCAAAGTAGCTCTTCTGAATATAATCCAGACCCTTAAGTGCATCATTGGAAGGAAGAAAAAGATAAATCCCTCAATCAAGTTCAAATCATGCTCTAGCCCTGGCCAGATCCCATGGTCAGCTGATATGTTTACAAGAAATGCGCAAGCCTGTGTTAGTTCCTAATTAGGTTAGGATGGCTGCCAAAGAAAGTAGTTGTATTTTTATGAGACTGACACACTGCCTGCTGAGCTGAGAGGGCAACTATTAGTAGTATTTTTAAATGTAAGGTTATGGTGACAGATGGGTATGTTTTCCTCTAGAAACACTTAAGTGTCTACTTGACACTTAAGTGGCCATGACAACAGCTGTCAAATGAAGCTACATAATTGGTCCCCCAAGGTTGAACCAACAAATTAAGTTTTATGCCGATGAGGGCTGTTCCTCAAAGAATCAGGGCATCTAGAAAATCATACAATGTTGGCTAATTAAGTTAATTGATATTATTCACCTGGATTTGTGTAAAGGCAAAAAGTAATTGATTTAAAATAATTGACAATGTTATTATGCTATTTATCTCTAGCACTCATCTGGCAAGAGGATCCATTGATAGTAGTTTCTTTACAATTAACAATTAACTACCACTATACAAAATGTGGACCACTTTTTGTTCCACACAAACCATTCTAAGAATTACAATGACTGACTGAGTTCTACAAATCAAGTTAACTAGTTCTTTCAGTTTAATTAGCTTTTGTTAAGCAGGTAAATAAATAATAAGAATGGACCATTTGGAATCATCATCAGTGACATTGTCTCCAGGGAGTGGTACAGATAGAATTCTTGCAGATCACAAATCTAAATGCAATATGCCTTGGATCCAAGAGGGCAGTAGAGTATGCGGAAGCTACACTCACCTCCTCCCAAGACCAAACTGGAATTACAACTAATATATAGAGCAATCAGACTGATTAACCAACTGAAGACTAGCCAAAGAGAAGTTTACAACCAAGGATTTACAGAAGAAGCCACATTGAGACTGGTAGGAAAGACAGAAATGAGAAAGGGGCTGGCCCCACTCCCATGGGCAACAACTGAGATTTTGAAAGTATATCTCAGCTATAAAGTTTCCCCCTGAGAAAAGTAGGATCTCAACCCCAAGCCAGGATCCCCCACCTGGAGCACCAGAGCTGGGCAGAGGTGCCCACATAATATCTGGCTGTGAAAACTGGCAAGGATTCAGTCTGCCAGGAAGAGACAAAAAGAAGAAATAAAAGGCCTCCAAATTGGAAAGAAACCAGTAAAACTGTCATTATTTGCGGGTGACAGGATACTGTATATAGAGAACCCTAAATAATTCACCAAAAAACTACTGGAACTGATAACTGAATTCAGTAAAGTAGCAGGATACAAAATAAATATCCAGAAATCAGTTGCATTTTTATACACCAATAATGAACTATCAGAAAGGGAAACTAAGAAAACAATATCATTTACAATTGCATAAAAAAAAATACCTAGGAATAAACTTAACTATGGGAGTAAAAGACCTGTCCTCATAAAATTATAAGATGCTAAAGAAAGAAACTGAAGATGATACAAATAAGTTGAAGCATTCGAGTACACTGTGTTCATGGACTGGAAGAATTAACATCATTAAAATGCCCATACCACCCAAAGCAATCTAGAGATTTAATGCAATTCCAATCAAGATACCAATGATGTATTTCACAGAACTAGAACAAATATTCCAAAAATTTATATGGGACCACAAAGATCCCAAATAGCCACAGCAATCTTGAGAAAGAACAACAATCTGGGAGGAATCATTCTACCTGATATCAAACTATACTACAAGACCACAGTAATCAAAACAGAGTAACGGTATAAAACCAGACATATAGACCAATAGAACAGAATAGAGTCCAGAAATAAACCCACAACTTTATAGTCAATTAATATTTAATAGAGGGGGCAAAAACATATAATGGGGTAAAAATAGCCTATTCAATAAATGGTGTTGGGAAAATTGAACAGATATATGCAAAAAATAAAATTAGATCACCTTCTTACACCATACAAAAGAATAAATTCAAAATGGAATAAAGACTTAAATGTAAAACTCAAAACTATAAAAATTCTAGAGGAAAACATAAGCAATAAGATCTCAGACATTTCTTGTAGCAATATTTTTCCTGAGAACTCTCTTTGGGCAAGGGAAACAAAAAGTTAAAAAAAAACAAATGTGACTACATCAAACCAAAAAGTTTTTGCACAGCAAAGGAAATCTTCAACAAAATGAAAAGACAACCCACTGAATGGGAGAAGATATTCCCCAATGATACATCTGATAAGGGGTTAATATCCAAAATTTACAAAGAACTTATACAACTTAACACCCAAAAATCAAACAATCCTATTAAAAAATGGGCAAAGGACCTGAATAGACACTTCACCAAACAGGACATACAGATGGCCGACAGACATATGAAAAAATGCTCCCCATCACTAATCATCAGAGAAATGTAAATTAAAACCAAAATGAGTTATCACCTCATGCCTGTGAGAATGGCTATGATCAATAAAGCAACAAACAAGTGTTGACAATGGTGTGGAGAAACAGGAACCAGGAATGCAGACTGGTGCAGCCACTATGGAAAATAGTATGCAATTTCCTCAAAAAATTAAAAATAGAACCTGCCTTATGACCCAGCAATTCCACTACTGGGAATATATACAAAGAAACAAACAAACAAACAAAAAAACCTGGAACATTAATTCAAAAGAAGGTATGCACCCCTATGTTGATTGCAGCATTATTTACAACAGCCAAGATTTGGAAGCAGCCCAAAGGCCCATCAGTAGATGAATGGATAAAAAAGCTGTGGTACATTTACACAGTGGAATACTGCTTATTCTTAAAAAAGAAAGAAATCTTACCTTTTGTGACAGGATGAATGGACTTGGAGAGTATTATACTAAATGAAATAAACCAGTCAGAGAAAGATAAGTATTATGATGTCACTTACATGTGGAATCTAATGAACAAAATAAACTAGCAAACAAAATAGAAACAGACTCAGAGATACAGAGAACAGGCTGGCAGCTGTCAGAGGAGTTGGGGTTTGGGATCTGGGTGAAAAAGATAAAGGGGTTAAGCAAAAAAGAAAAAAAAAAGCTCATAGACACAAACAATATGGTGATTGCCAGAGGGAAAGGAGATCAGGGGAGAGAGAACAGGATAAATGGGGGATGATGGTGATGGAAGGAGACTTGACTTGCTGTGGTGAACACACAATATACAGATAATGTATTACAGAATTGTATACCTGAAACCTATATAATTTTATTAACCAATGTCACCCCACTAAATTTAATAATTTTTTTAAATAAATGCAATATGTCCTAAAATATAAAAAAAAAATCATCAAGAGGTTCAAAGGATCCACTTTTACATTGCACTGCCAAGGGAAAAACTGGGCAAAGTTCAAAGTGTCTGGAAAGCAGAGAGGTCCTTTTGAGTCATTCTTGCCAATTAGCACATTTATTTTATGTGAATAATATTCTTCTGCCATTTATTTTCCTTAGTTCAATGTTTTGACTCCAATAATCCTAAGAATATTTATTGAAAATGGCATTTTTGTTCATGAAAATTCCTTCTCTCCTCCTGCAGAATTCAGCACTGGATCAAAAGTAGCAAGTGAAATAACATGCAAATGTAACACACCATTATCTTCGACTTCAGAAGTACACCAGGGAGCCTGCTGGAGTGTTGCATTTGTCTCAGAAGGGTACAGCGTCAGCAATGTGAAAACATTAATCACATTTCCAAAGAACATGCCTACTTAAATGTTATAGACATCCAGTTCGCCAAAGCCAAGAGGATTCCTTTAACCTTAATTTCACAGCATTCAGGAAGGACAAGGAGAGGGGAGCTATGTGACTCTAGGAATGAAGAAAGTGACTTATGATCATATTTTGCCTAGAACAGTGGTAATCAATCAAGGGACATTTTGTAATGTCTGAAAACATTTTTGGTTGTCAAAGCTGGGGAGAGGCCATGCAACTGGCATCTAGTGGGTAGAGAAAAAGGTTGCTGCTAAATATTCTACAAGCACCACAGCCCAACCCGCCCCCCCACATACACACACGCACAAAGGAAGAAAATTATGTGGTCAGATATATCGATAGTTCAGAGAACAACATCCCTGAGACATTATTAGAAATATTCTAAAGCTATTGTACTATAATTAGGGAAATCCAGTGTTTCACTTTTCTTTTGTCAGCTTCAACATTCAGATCCTCAGAGAATTATTTTAACATAAATAACAAAATAATTCCCATTTATTGAGCAGTTTATTTTTACAGTGTGCTATCCTAAACATTTTGGTAGTGTTTATTTTTTAAAAGATATATTTTATTTTTTATTTCATTTTATTCTTTATTGAAATTATTGGGGTGACATTGATTCACAAAACAACACAGGTTTCAAACACACAACTCAACAAAACATCATCTGCACAGTGCATCGTGCTCCCATTGCTCAAAGCAAAGGCTCTTTTTGTCCCCATTTATCCTCCCTTTGCTCTCTTCCACCTACCCCTGTTGCAGAAAGTGAAACCGGGAAAGACTCACACGGCACTGGGAGCAATGAAGGGAAAGTTTATTTACCCATGCGGGTCCAGTGGAGTACCCTCTCAAAGCCTGGGCCCAGAGCAATAGCCCCGCACTCCTTTTATGTTGGGCCAAATGGGGAGGGTCTCGGGAGGCGTGGTACAGGTCTGAGGAGGGTCCTGGGAGGCGTGGTATAGATTTGGCATGAAGGGGTTTACAGAGATGGGAGAGAAGCATTTACAGCATTAGTCAGGGCAAATGGCATTTCATCTTTGGTATCTCAGTCTTGATTTCCCTCTACACCCCCACTCCCTTTCCCTCTGGCTACCACCACATTTTTGTATATATGTGTGTGACACATAGACACACATTTTTCATATATAGATACATATATATGACACATATATATGACTCTCTCTATATATATTTATTCCTGGAGAACTAAGGTCTGCTTGAGTGTGGTTGGCAGGGTAATAATATGGGTGTAATAATTTACAGTGTTAATTTGAACATTTCACCTAAAAAGCCATATGGTGTGCTTGAGTGTGATATTGTTATGTTACAGATGCTTGTGATTTTGTAATAAAAAGGGGGTGTTATTTGTGCCAGATCCTGTATATATGTGACACATATATAAGGTTTGTTGTTGTTTTTTTTGCTTAATCCCAGCACCTTCTTTCTTCTAGCCCCCAACCGCTTCCCCTCTGACAGCTGTCAGTCTTCCATATGTCCATGACCCTGTTTCAACTTCATCAGTTTATTTTGTTTATTAGATTCCACATATAAGTGAGATCATATGGTATCTGCATTCTGTTTAATCCTTTCAACAACCCAATGAGGAATAAACTGTTGATTGTCACCATTTTACAGTCAAGAGAACTGAGGCATAGGGACCCACCTAGGTCACACAGCTCTAGGGGACGGGATGCAAGCCTCTGTCCATCTGACTCCAGGAGCAAACCCTTAGTCCACAGTGCACCCTACCAAAAATAGCAAGAGAAATGGACTCCAGAGGAGAAAACTTACAGGCAATTAATTCCCGAAAAGAGAAAGAACACACGTTTTTAATAAGCTTTCGGATGAGACTAAATTGTACTTAATCAGCTCCGAGGCTCGATACCAGTGCTCAATCCTGAGAAGCCTGGCCTCTTTTTAACACATGGAATGACTAGAAATGGCCCAGGCTGCATATACTGAATGATCCCAATTTCCATCTGAATGATTCTCCAAATCTCTCTAGCCTCATTTTATGGTAAAGAAAAAAAAGTCTGCTCCTAAACTAATTCAGAGAGGACTTGTAGATATAAAATAACTAATGTTTTCCATGGAATCTTGAGGCAAGTTTTTGGCCTGAATGATGCTGAGTGGGTGGGGAGGAGCAAGCTAACTGCTCCTCCAACTATTTGGCTTTGTGTGGGAGATCCAATTAGAAGTAAACTAGCTTTGTCATTGTAGCCCAACTTCGGCTAAAGGCCGTGCCGGGGAGTGGGGATTGGGGGAGGGGGCCACCCTAGAGCTGCTAGCATTTAAAGAATACACACACAAACACAACTGTAATTTGAAATGGAAACAGTTAAATGTCACCATTTGTGACTAAGTGAAGTCTCCTTGGTCATGGGTATGGGGCAGATTCGGGGGTAGGGGTGAGGGACCAGAGATAAGTTATGTAGAAGGAAAAGGGTCAAAAATATTCTTGACAGGAGGGAAGTAAGCGGTTGTTCTCACGCAGCTAGTAAGAACACCCAGAGAAGACAAAGAGTAGAGACAGCAGTGCCATAACATACCTGGACCTTCAACTGAATGGTTGATAAAAACACAGTGGTGGTCAATTTTTAAAGTGCTGCTTAAGATTGATTAAAAAGGTTCACAGTATTGGAACTACACGAGACATGTGTTTCTAAGCTATGTAGGTCTACTTAAACCTAAGTGAATATTCCTTATTTTATGATTTTTCTACCAAAGTCCCGATTCTGTCATTACCCCTCTGTTACATCCCTTACCACATCATACTGCATTTGTCTGCTGATGTGTTAGTCTGCTGCTGTAGGCTGTGAATCTCTTGAGAGTGTGGACTCCGCCGCGTTCATATTGTTATCCTTGGGATATAACATGGCATTTGGCACATAAGAGGTAACTAAGAGCATATTGACAAAAGATGTAATGTCATCTTGGAGATCTGGGAAATGCAACAAGCCTATTACTGTTAAATATTTTTTATTTGCGGCTTGGATGAGACTATAGAAACCTTGGTAATATTTTTAAATGGCACAAGGATAGAAGGGTTAGCTGAATGTGCTGAATGACAGCAGTAGAATTAAAAAATATCTCCACAGGCAAGATAATTGAGCCAAAACTAACAAGGTGCAACTTAGTGTAGATAAATATAGAATCCTGCTCTAAGATTCAACCCCTCAATTGCACAAGTACAAGCCAAATTCGGTTTAGTTTAGTAGTGTTTTATGTGACAAAGAACTTCAGTGATTTTATTGACAGGAATTTTAATATGAGCCAAGTGCATGACCTGGCCGCTAGAAGAGCTAGTGTGATCTTAGGCTGCCTTACCAGAAGTGAGTTATTTATGATATATAGCCAATTTAATTAGGAAATAGTTTGGTGTGGCCATCAGTGATGGTGTAACACACGGAACAAGAGAGGTGGAGGGCCTGCGAAACTCACGCAGCCACCTCAGTGCCTGTGTCCAGCTCTAAGTACCACATTTTAAGAGGGATATTGACAAGTCCACATATCTGATGCTCTAACTAGAAAAATTTCCAGAAATCTTCCCATGCTGGACATAGGAAAAAAACTCAAAACATTTTAATCTACAGATGGAAAGGCTTTCCTTGATGATTTTGATGGCCAGATGGGGAAAAAATGTGCCATTTCCTGCCTCATGATCTCCATGGCTAGGGCCACCTGCCACCCTTTTAATTCACTCATTAAATATCACTAATGTGCACTATGTGGAAGCATGAATCCTGTTCCTGCTAAGGGAAAACTTAAGGAACCCTGATTTAGTAACTCAGTTGTCTCAGTGTCAAGTGAAATTGTTGGTTACTCCATGATGACTTTAGGGACTCTTGTCCCTGTGACCAAACAGTCACCCCACTCCCCATTTCAGCACCTGAGTCTTTGTTTGTTCCGCATGCCTTACTCATCTTCCTCATGATGTTACCACTCGTCTGCTCCCTACCGAGGTTTCCGTGTTTAATCTATTCCCAGGTTCCCTGTCACTGTGCTGAGAGAGACAACACCCTGAGAACCGCTTCCCTCGGCGGCAGGTTCCTGGAGACTGTCCCACTTGCCAGGCTTGTATACATGACTCCTCTCAAAGTCCCATGCTTTCCTATGCTTAGGGACGGTGTGACTCGGCAAACTGAATCAGCCACACAGAGAAAAGAAGGTGGAGAAGATTTTTTTTCATTCAGTTACCGGGAAGATGTTTCTAATAATCCAAGCTCTTTGAAAAACAGGATGAGCTGCCTTGTGAGAGAGGAAGCTCGCCATCACCGAGACCTCCCTAGGGTGACTAGAGCAATACCGTGAAGGCGTTTCTGCACTGTTAGCAAGCTGGACTTGATTGAGTCCCAGGTAGAATCTCTCAAACTTTAATGTGCCAAAAATCAGCCAGGAGGCTTATTTAAATAAGTAGAATTCTCAGAATCGAGTCAATAGGGCCATGTTGGAGTACAAGCATAAGCATTTCTAATAAATCTACTTCCCATCCCCAGGATATTCCAATGTATGTGAATGTGGGTCACCCTTCTTAAAATATTCTTCAAAGGAAAGTAACCAACATTAATTAAAACCCAGGGCTTGGTATATTTTTTCTTAACTAAACCTCAACAGAGTTCTGTGGAAGCTATGGCACAGAACTTGGGCTCAAGAAACACACTGCTAAGGGCCAAACCCTGGCTTCCCCACTTGCTTTTCCATGCCTCAATTTCCTTTTCTACAAAATGGCCATTTTAGGAACAACCTCATAGGGTTGTTATGACGATTAAATAGTTCAATTGATATAAAGTGCTTAGAACAGTGCCTGGCACACAGTAAGCACCCGATATTGGGATGACTATAGGTGATGCTGTAGTTCCCCCATATTACACATAAGGAAATTGAGACTGAAGGAAATGTTGTTTGCCTCAAATCCCTCAGCTAGTAATGACCTCAGACTGTCTTCAAAGATTGTATGTTGTACTGCTCCTCCCAGCTCTGAGATTCTACAATCCTACCAGCCAAACAGATCACTATTGATAGGATTGGGTGGGAAACTGATTCTAAAGATGGCCATCTGTAGAAAAGGAATAGACAGATACCTATCTCAAAATTATGAATGATTTTACAAATTAGAAAAATGAAGTTCAGAGAATTAAGTGATGTTGACAAGGACTCCCATTGAGATAGTGACAGACCCCTGACTGGTATGGCTCAGTGGATTAGATGTCGTCCTGCAAACCAAAAGGTTGCCAGTTTGATTCCCCGTTGGGGTGCGTGTCTGGGTTGTGAACCAGGTCCCCAGTCAAGGCACGGGACAACCGGTTGTGTTTTTCTCACACATTGGTTGGTTGATATTTTTTCCCCTCCCTCTAAAAAATAGATAAAATCTTTTTTAAAAAAACTTGACAGAGTTGACATTTGAACTCATGTTTCCTCTGCCACCAAATCATGACTTGTCACTACTCCACATGACCTACTTTGCAGCTCTAACCTACACTGAGTCACTGACCACCTGGAAAATTCTTCTCATTCTAGTAAACAGTATAATATGTTTTAGAAACAAAGGTAGGAGACAAAAGTAGAATTCAGAGTGGAACTAGTTCTTGTACAAAGATACTGCTACTAACAAACATGGAAATAGCATATTCCCTGAAAAATATTTATTTGCTATCATAGCCACAGCCTAAGAGACTTCTCTAACAATTGCTGCTTCAAGTGTAACCAAAAGACAGCACTATGGAGAAAGAACTTGAAGTTAAAAACAAGGCAAACTCAGTAAATTCACACAGAAAGGATGAGCTTTGGAAACAGGCAACCCTATTGTTTGAAATCTTGCCTCTGCTACTTACTAGCAGTTTTATTGACCTCTCTAAAGTTCTGTTTACTTATTTACAAAAATGGAGATGATCATGTCTACCTTGCAGACTGTGAGGTTTGAAATGATATCAAGTAAACCCCAAGCCCAATACTTGTCACACGGAAAGTGCTCAGTGATGGTGGCTGCCAATGTGAACCTTAAAAACTGTCATGATAGGAAAACACAACACTTACCTCCAGAGAGCAGGGAACTCAGGTGACCATGGGTTGGGAAAAGGAAGGTCAGGATACTGGTGGAAGGGTCGAGAGGAAAGTTCATGATCTGCATGCATTGCATTAAACCTTGAGCTTCTGCTCTTCTCAAGGAGAACAAAAATTACTACGATTCTCTCTATCTAATTAGACATTCCCTTGAAAAAGTTCTTAGTGTGCCTCTCTTACTAACGTGTGTTATTTTATATAATCTAATCTGGGACAAAGAACTTGTCCTACACATCTCCCTATTCCTAATGCTGGTTCAGTGTCAGCACTCAAGAAGGATATATTAAATGAAAGAATAAATGATTTAATGTCATTCAGCCTACCACAAAAGAAACATAATATACACAAGTCCTTGCAGCAAACACACTCAAGAATTTTCTAATCCAAGGGCCAGAAAACTTTTTCTGTGAAGAGACATAGAATAAATATTCTAGACTTTGAGGGACACGCAGTCTCTGCTACATACACTCAACTTCGCCACCATAGCAAGAAAGCAGCCGTAGACAATGGGAAAATGAATTAATATGTCTGTGTGATTTATAAACACTGAAATGTGAATTTCCTATCATTTGCATGTGTCACAAAACTTTTAAAATATTTTTCAACCATTTAAAAGTGTAAAGACCATTCTTGGCTTATGAGCCATGCAAAAAACAGTTTTAGACTCCGGTCTGTGTCACAACATCAGTGAATGTTTTCATACAAAGCTGCTTCCAATTATTTCCAACAAGAGTGACTCTAAAGCCATTTCTCAAAAAAAAAAAAAAAAAGCTCAAAAAGCTCTTAAATGTTTTTTACATGGAACCAAACTCAAAATACATACAAATGCTAACTTAATTCTAGCTTTCAGCCTCCAGTGGTTGACCTGATATGACTGTATAATGATACAAATACATGAGAGTCTTCACTGTGAATGTAAGCCGAAAAATGTACTCTAAGAGATCTACTCCCTTAAATTTAAACATTTCTTTTTCTACATGATAATTTATTAGAAAATCAGTGGTGACTTTATGAATATAATAAGGGTAATCAAGTACCATCAGGGTCTTTCTGAGGGACGCTAAACTTTATATATATATACATATATATGTATACATACATACAAACACATATATAGTTCACTTTAAACTCATGACAGGATCTAAATAAATTAACCATATATGTTTACAGAACTCAGATAAGTATCTGCATTGTTATTTATATTGCATTTCTGTTATCTCTGGCTCTGTCTCCTGTAAAATGTCAATGCAGAAAAAACAGGAACAGGATATCTGTGAGATTTAAATCTCTTCTAATCTAGTCAGTTTATACACTGGCTACAGAAAGCAAACTGAAAACCAAAACTATGAAGAATGAGACAATCTTTAGATATTTAAAAAACCAAACAACAATTGTAGTCTTATCACATGTGCTCAGTTTTATTTCAAACTATGTTTTTTTATGGTTTGCTGCAGGAAAAGACATACTATTTTCAGGGCTGATCTTACTACCTAAATTAAGGAGAGGGAGAATTCTATTTAAAATCATTGTCTGGGACCCATCTCAACTTCACCACTGGCTTACCTGAACTTTGGCAAGTGGAAACTTCCTGAGTCACGGTGTCCTCATTGTTAACTTCTCATAAAAATTACTTTGGTCAAGTTCTGGCGATTCAGAGAATACTTTACCGCCACTTCTGTAAATGGACAACAACGCTGGGTGAGAACCAAGAGAACCAGAGGTTATGTTTTTGACACAAGAATCACAACTGGTAATTCCCAGTTCCAACCGTGAGAAAATCTTGGAGTCAAGTCTTCAAGGTTCTTCTTTGTCTGTTGCTTGTTTGGTTTCTTTTAATACTAATATATAGATATAGGACCATAAATATATAGATGTAGGATATAATAACTAACCCCTAATAACACTAGTTATTTAAAGTTGCAGTCATTTTAGAGCTGTTCTTTTCAGGAACTCCAATATATCATAAGAATTTTATTACCTCTCTTCCTTCCCTTAGTTCTAGAAATGCCTTTGTATACCTGCTAGATTTGTTGTATTTACTCTTTTACCTAGAATTCCTAACTTTCCAAAAAGATCTAATATCTTAAAATGCTTTACATGATCTATTTGTCTAGGAATAATTGCCCATTTTGGTTTTTTCTACTGTAATTATTTGAAGTAGCATGTGTTCATTATAAAAATTAAATAGAGAGGTAGAAAACAAAAAATTAATATTCTCCTCTAACCCCTAATCAATCCTGTATCAAGTGCTTACTAATGTTCCCTGTATGGTATCTAATATCCTGGACCTGTCTCTATACCCATCAAGGCATGTATCAAGATATATATCCATATATTGATGTTTTTTACTTCATTTTAAAAATATAGATTATTCTTTATACATTACTCTGAAACTTGTTTTATTTCACTTTAAAATGTGTCTTGGATATGCCTGTAAGTGAATATATATATATATGTATTATATGATTTATGTAATAATTACATAATTGGTAACACATATATATTATATATATATGAATTGACCTTATTCTGTTTTGATACCTGCATAATATTTCACAAAGTGGATTAATAAAATAAATATTTTAAATAATCCTCTAAATTGATGTACATTCAGATTTTTTTCCAGGTCTTTTCACTACGAACATCAATATACATGTTTCTTTCTACACCTGTGCAAGAAATTTTCTAGCACACAGTTCCAAAAGAGGAATTTGCCACTAAATAACTTTTCTGAAGAGTTCAATGAATTCACTCCAGGTACATATGAATGTTGCTTTTTATCAAACTCTTTAGTATTTTTCATTATGATATGTGAAAAGTTATATTTTATTATTGCTTGATTATATACTTTCTTAAGTACTAATGAGGCTATTCACATTTTCAAATATTGATTGAACATTTGAGTTTGTTAGTCTTTTTCTGTTAGTTTTTTTTGTTAAGCAATGCATAACAATACTTTAATGTTTGCAAAGATAGCTCATTAGTATTAAAAATATTTTCTCTGAATTTACCATTTGACATTTCTATGTTGTAGTTCAACACAGAGAGAAATGTAATTGTTTTTCTGTAGCCACCCATCTATTTCTTTAAGGTCTCTGGTGTTTCTTCTTTCTTAATTTTAATTTTTCCTTTTTCTTTCACTTCTTTACAGCTCTACCTTTAATGTATCTGGTATTTATTTTATATATGACATCACATGAGTATCTAACTTTGTGTTTCCCAACCAAATTGTCAATTCTGCCAACACCTCTTGCTAAGTATATTATCCTTTTCCCACTGTATTGACATGTAATCTTCATCATGTATTAAGCTATACGTATGGACTCTATTTGGTTTTACTAATCTACTTATCTCTTTTCATGCCAAACCATACAGGTTTGCTCATAGTAGCTTTATGATAAGTTTTGATATTTCATAATGCAAGAATCCCATCACTAATATTGTCTAAAGAATTGTTGGCAATTCTACAACATGCTTTCTTCCATATGAACTTTAAAATTATGTTGTCCTATTTTAAAAAGCACATGTGGACATTCTGATTGAAAAATACATAAATTGATTTTATATATTTCAAATGGCTAATATTTTCATAATATTAACTCTTTCACATCAAGCAAGTCTCTTCATTTATTTAGAACCTTCAATAACATTATATAGTTTTGTTCACATATATTCTGAAACTTTCTTTTAAATGCATTTTTTCCATTCTGATTACTAACATAAAGAAAATCAGTTAATTTTTTTCTGATCCTCTGCATAATCTTATATGCAGGCACTCTGCCAAATTTTAATTCCTTTAGTAGAATTACTTGGGTTATATGAAAATAAGAATATTTGTTTCTTTCAATATTTAGACCACTGATTTGTTTTCTTGTCTCATTGTTTTATCTAGGCCCTCCAAAATAACATTTAACAATGAGGAAAATAGTGAGTATCCTAGTTTTAGTCTTACTCTTTACAAGAAAAAGATTTTATTTATTTATTTTTAGAGACGGGGAAGAGAGGGTAAAAAACATCACTGTGAGAGAGAAACATTGATAGGTTGCCCCTCATACGCCTTCAATGGAGGGCCTGGCCTACAGCCCAGGCATGTGCCCTGACAGGGAACCGAACCAGTGCCTTTTGTTTCACAGGTCAGTCCTCAATCTACTGAGCCACACCAGCCAGGGCTTAGTCTTATTCTTAATGAGAATAATTTTAACATTTTATTGTTTACTACAAAACATGCTAATGAACGTTTTGATAAGTGGTCTTTATTGTGTTTTGATAGTTTCTCTGTCACTATTTTTCTAGCATTTTTATTAGGAATTTAATTTTAAAATTTAATTTACTTTTTTTAGACTCTATTGATAAATGATACTTTTTTTTCTTCTTTCATTTGATGATAAAATAAATTATGTTGATGGCCTTTTTTAGTTGAACCATCCTTGCATTCCTGAAACAAATCCTACTTGATATATTATTCTGTTAATACACTGCTGAATTTGATTTGCCTGTAAAGGTCTAAGTCTGTAACTTTTATATTTTCAGTATTGAGTTTGATATTAAGGTCACATTAGCTTTGCATATGGCATGTGTACTTTTTCTATGATCTTGAATAATTATTATATTATGCATAAATTATCTCCTTTTGAATATTATCTAGGATGCAACTATAAAACCATCTAGGTCTCACATGTTTAAAAATATTGAGTGCTCTGTAACAATCTTTTGTAGTATTTCTAATGTCTTCTAGAGCAATCGATCTGTTTAGGTGTTCTATCTTTCCTAAAATAAAATCTGGTATTTTATTTTGCTTGATAAATTGCATAATAAATTATTAATTTATAACCTGACAGTTCTATATAGTATTCCTAAAATTCTATTAATCTCAATATCTACAGTTATATTTTCTTTATCATACCTAAAATTACATAATTTTTCCCTTTTTGTTCTTAAATCAGAATTTCCAGGAAAGTATCTATTATATT
Source organism: Mormoops blainvillei (assembly GCA_004026545.1). Lineage (NCBI taxonomy): Eukaryota > Metazoa > Chordata > Mammalia > Chiroptera > Mormoopidae > Mormoops > Mormoops blainvillei. The sequence goes on along the minus strand of PVJD01000874.1, from coordinate 197,363 downwards.
TTAAATAAACATATAGCAATTAATAACTGAGGAATAATAATAAATAATAACTCTCCTGAAGCCAACAACTTTATCCATAGCAGCTTGGTATAGTCATCAAAATATTTGTTTCCTCACTGACATAACAACAAATCACCCTGGGCAATAAGAGCACAATAAAGCAATTTAATTCTTTAAAACAAAACAATAGCCCTGGATTTTATTTATTTACAGGTGTTATTTGTTTGTTCATTTACTTACTTATTTCTCTATTTTGTATACTAAGGGGATTCTACACCAGTGTTTCTACTTCATGTTATACCTGAGTCAATGCTACAAGTAAGATAAAACCATCTAAAGGTAAACTGAAAGAAAAGATATCTTGACTTTCTAAATTAGGCTCAGGAAATTGTTTCTTTCTTAACCAGGCCTGAAAAATCATATGTCATGGTTCCAGAGTGGCTACAAAGCCCATCTTATAACACTTCTCATTATACTTGTTTGTGTCACAGTTTACATTTGTTGTCCATTATCCTGAATGATTCTGCACAGCCTCTGTCCAAACAGATGATTTAACAAATCATTCAAAAACCAAAACAGGATGAAAACATGCTGATTAAAGATGATATCTCATCTTCATGAGAATAAACAACAGTAGTGAATATCTTGGCAATCTTTCTGCAGCTTTATCTGGATAAGGACTGAAATGAGGCAGGGCAAATAAAAACGTGCACACAATTTTAGAGAAAAGAATGATTTTCTTTAGCCATAGTAGCAAGGAACCATCAGAACCACTTTTAAATCTATTTAATTGATCAATGACAATTTTACCTCAATTAACATGCTTTTGTAAGCCAACCAATCAATAACAGTCCCTCACTTTTGAAAGTCAGCCAAAGAGAAACAGACTTAGTCCAAGAACTGTGCCTCGGAATGCCAACCAATCAACAACAATCTCACCTGAGTAATTATGCTTGAATGGATTATGTCAAACCATTTAATGCTTCTTAAAATACGCCAATCCCTGAACCCCACGCTGTTCAAAAATTCTAAATAAGATTGGCATTCTACTCTTCTCAGGAAGACACTATGTGTGATTGGCATAGATCTCCCTCAATTATAAGAAATAAATTCAGCATTATCTTTTTATTCCACATATTAAGTTGTGATCTCATCACCATTTGATATTCAATAAGGTTTACCTACGCTAACTACTGAGGTTAAAAACACAACAACAAAGATGGTAAGGCAATTTTGCTGCTCCCATGTTGAGTTCACAGAGTAAAATGTACACTGTTTTCAAATGTGTTCTTAAGTATCCTGAAAAACAGTGAAGATAGGCATAAGAAAGACATAGAGATATATTTTTAAAAATCCCAGACTGGATGCATAGATGGTTGAAAAATTCTAATTTATTAGCTGTCAAATAACTTATTCTTTATGACACCTGTGATTCTTATAATGCTACAGAAAATGAACCCACTTGGGGGCCCAGATACTGTTACCAAAACAACATGCCCTCCCCCAGAGTCCCCCTGTCCTAGGTTCTTCTTTGCCCACTGCCAGATGTTAGAAATTGTGGCTCTCAGTGCCAGAGTTTGGTGAAAAGGAAAGGAACTATTTATTCAAAAGTTATACAGGTTTAGAGTAATGGCAGAATGTTGGCGTTAAATCTCAAAGTCCCTTTAAAACACCCACCAACACACACAGTTCGGCCTTCCCCGCTTTGCCCAGTCAGGCCGTCAGGGTTACCATACCTCAGGAGAAGCCATAGAAGTCCGTAGCTCGGCTAGACTCCAGGTTCCTCCCAGTGATCTGTGCTCAGCTGGGCGGGCCTCCTACAGTTCCCAGCACCATCAGCTGTGTCGCCGACATCTCCAGTTCTTAACCCAAAACCACGTGGCACCTCCTCATGGCCAGCCAGAGAGAGTCCTTTCACCTCTTTTCTTCCCGCACGGTCTCGCATTGTTCTCCCCTTTTGTCTCACATTGTCCCTGTCCCTCATGGCTGCCCGCCTTTAGTTTAAATCCCAGCCTGGAACCTTCTCTGTGACCCGATTGCCCACTCTTCCCACAATCAACTGCACCTGTTAGCACTCCCACATTCTCTGTCTTTTTTGGCTGCCACAGTTATTCCTGTCCGGCGTGGCCGGGGGCATGGAGAGAACCACCTCCAAGCTCCGGCTCTGGCCGGGTCCCCAGGGAGCTGCCTCCCAGTTACATCGTGGGTTAAAGTCAGGTATACCTTTCCGCTCCACTCAAGCTGGGTGACTAGTCTGCTGTTACTGATATGCAAAATAACTGTTTTTGCATATAGATATGAAGCTAGCCTGCTGTTGATTTGCAAAGTAGCTCTCAATGGCCCTGCTCCATGTCTCCCATCCCCCAGTCAGGTTTGGTGAAGAGGGGCCCTCTCTCACACCTGCACCGCATTACAATAATGCTGATTTCTTCTATACCTTTAAATCTACTTTGGGACTAGACAAATGAGAAAGAAGAGAAAGAGGGTCTGAAGGGAAATATCAGTAAAGAAAGGATCAAAGGAAGAGAAAGTAAGTTTTGGTAAATTATTTATGGCAAAGATAAAGCCTCAACGAATCTATAAACTAAACAAAGTTTTTTTTGTGTGTTTTCTTTTATTTCTCATAACCTCACGCCTGGCCTCTGAGATACTATTTGCTCCTCTTGTCTTAACTGAGGACCTCACCTAACCTCACCAGTTGTCAGCTAATCCCCATAAAAAGATAATAAAGCTCCACTTAAAAACCTATATTGAGCATTCATTGTGTGTCAGGCCCAATACTGGGTGTTATGCCTCGCAGAGAGATTCTCAATGACCCAGAGGCACTTAAAACCCAAAGTGATACATCTACTGATGAAATTTTATGCACTGGGCGTCTGATAGGATATGTATTTGGGGGCAAGGAACCCCACAAATAGCCATAATAGTATTTGTGAACTATGATACATCCAGTAAGACGTATAAAATTTCAGCTTACTGCTACCTTTCCCAGGTGTGGTAGGCAATTAGACAAACAAGCAGAGGAAGGACAAAGGGCCGGATACGGAAAGTCACCAGGGAGGAAAGCCCCAGGTGCCTAGCAATGGGCAAAACTGGCAAAATAAGGATCTTGCCCCCCAGGGTAAAATTTCTGCCCCTAACATGTTGCTGGTCGTGCGGTTTTAGACACCCCTGGCCTTTCTTTATTTTTTTTAATTGTATTTTTTTCCCATTACTGTTTAGCCCCCTTACACTGCCCTCCTCCCCTGCAGTCACCATTCTGTTGTCCATGTCCATGAGTCCTTTTTCCTTTTCACTCAGTCTCTCCTCCCCCTACTTAGCTGTCATCCTGCTTTCTATCTGTGAGTCTGTCTCTATCTTTCATATCACTGGTTATGTGGCTCGGACCCTCCCCTGACCTTTCCTCCTCTGGCATATAACTAGTCATGCAGTAGACCCTGCTGGAGGATGAACAAGGGGGTAGGAGAATAGCCTCAGAGGACTCCCATGCAAGCCCTTGCATGACTACTGCCTTAAGCATTAAGACCCCAGGACTATGAGGTTCTGACCTGCATAGAATAATCTTAGGAACAAAGCCTCAGCCCTGCTGACCACAGAGACAGAGTTTCAGGCAAACTGACATCTAGGAGATAACATCTAAGCTTCGATTGTGTTTCAGCTTCAGGCCCAGAAAAGCAGTAAAACTGGACGAGCCATGCCACGGCTGACCTCAGGACCAGCTACAGCGACTAATAACCCCCTGCCCTGGCACCAGCCAATAGTAGAAACCACAACCCTGAAACGACCCACTTGAAAAGCTGGTGAATATTTTACAGAGATCCTCTCCTGGGACCTCCCTTAAAAGCCCCACCCTTAAAAGCCCATCAGATCGGGGCCCAGCTAGGGTCTCTCTGTGCATCAAGCCCATGCCTTTCCTTGCCCTCTTCCTCTCAGGTACGGTGTCCTTGCCTCTCTCTTTCTCCTAAGCCCCAAGGACCCTTCTTTTGCCTCTGTAACTTGTTTCCTAAGCCCATTTCTTCTACAGCTCGCTTCTTCTACCTCTATAACTTTCTAAATAAACTTTCTCTTATAGTTTGAGTCTTGGCTCTGAGTTCTTTCTTTGCTAGAACTCAAGTACCAAGGTTGCTGTACCAACGTCCAGTCTGACTCCGCCGGTCTAACACCTGGTACTGTTTTGCCGCCAACGCAGGGACAAGTCTTCAGGATGAGGCTAATTATCCCTTTCACATTTCTGTGTCTGTATACAGAATAGAGGGATTAAGAAGAAGAGGGAACTTTCATTGAAAAGTGTACCATAGCTATGCCCTAGCTGAGTGGCTCAGTTGGTTGGAACATCGTCCCATACACCAAAAGGCTGTGAGTTAGATTCCCAGTCAGGGCACATACCTAGGTTGTGAGTTCAATCCCTGGTTGAGGCACACACCGGAGGCAACCAATCGATGTTCCTCTCTCACATCAATGTTTCTCTCCCTCTCTCTCTCTGTCTCTCTCTATCTCCTTCCCCCTTCCTCTTTCTCTAAAATCAATAAACATATCTTCAAGTGAGGATAAATAAATAAATAAATGTTTACCATAGCTACTGCAGAAAACGAGGGATTTGGTTAATATATCCTTTGGCCACTATCGGAAGTAGAAGCATAGCCTGAATGTATCTCCATGGTCTAATATTATTTTGTGTTTTATGACTGCCATTATACTTTGTATATAAGTGTATGTAAGTGTATATTTAAAAAGGTATAGCAGTTATATCTTTTGACCTTAATTCATAAAGGTTTAAAAATTCATGATTTCGTTAACACAAACACGGTTTTCTAATTCTATTTGTGAAGTTACTGCTGAATTCAAAACCCATTTGATGGTGAAACTTTTTTAATATCAGTTGTCATTATATCTAGCACTAAATGAGCCCTAAAATTTTTTTTTTTTAAACTGGAAAGTAATTCAAAATTATATGACCTAGAATTAAATTTTTTAATGCATTTAATGTCTTTGGTGTAGTTAAAATTGTTCTCATTAAAACAGTCGCTTTCTTAATCTATATTTACTAAGTAAATGAACTTTTAAAGGTTTTCATCAAAATAGGCTATGTGATTTCTTAAAATAGAAAGTCACTGCCCAAATCCCAAATCTTCCAATAGTCCTGCCTCAATTCCTAAAGTTTTCATTGGCCAGAAGTTAAGGTCCAAAAAGAATCCAGCCTTGCCCGACACACTTTCTCCTTTTATTCTCATCCCTTCACTCATTTTTGAAGCACTAACAAAACTGGTGTAATTCCTTCTCTTACAAAACTGAATCACAGAAAATGTCACGTGTGAGTGTATGTGGTTTGTTATTTACATATTTTGATGACTTTTTTTACCGGCAATAGTTGCATTGTAAGAGTAATGTAAACTAGAAATTGCCATCCCACCAAGTAAATAAGCTCTTTACACAGCAGAGTTATTTCTGGAAGAACCAGATTTGAGTGTTTTTTGACAATTCAGTGTTCTGTGCTCTCGCCGGCTCTATGGCTTGAGGTTATCACTGAAGCTCTACCTGTCTCAGTTTCTCCATCTGTAAAAAGGAGATAATTCCTCTCTGCGCAAAGTGTAATTGTTAGGAGCAAATGGGGTCAAAAACAACAATGTATGCAAGAGCACTTTGTAAACTTTAAAGAAAAACGTTGAACACACCCTTCTCTAGTATACATAGGGCAAGCTTTGGCACAGAGAGTGCAGAGGAGAAGGATTAAAATTAAAAAATGTCAAGAAGACTAATCAAATGCACAGTAGCTTCTCTCCTTAGCAGCCCAGAAAATTAGCCATACAGTTACTATTTTGTTAACACTTTTAGTGAGAAAGAATTCAGATGGGGATCTAAGAATTTATTACGGGAGAAACTCCTAGCAACCCAGTTCTTCTAAAAAAGGCAATAAAGAATTAGAGATCAGCGAGTCCATGAGCACATAAGCAGGGTTTACTGACCCGTTCTCATGGAAGAGAATGGGCCTAGTTAAGGTGGGGGAGGGGGGCCGAAAGGCACAGGCTGGGGTGAGGGCGGTCAGGACAGCAAGTTAGGGCAGGCAAAGGGCGGGGCAGCAAGTGCAAGGGTGGTGAGGCCCAGGGTGGAAAGCACGCGCGCAGCCTGAGGCCGCGTGCCGGAGGCCGCTCCGCCTGGCCAGGCGGCCAGGGTGCCAAGAGCGCCAAACCCCCAAGCCCTTTGTCCTGAAAACTTACACAGTCGTCTGGATGAGGCGTGAGGGTGAAGAAGGTACACATCGATTGCATGGCGCTAGTTTTCCAGGATGGGGCTCGAATGCTCAAAGGTATTAATGGGCTTCTTCCTTTAGGCCCTATGGGCGCTTTTCAGCCTTTCAGATCTTGGGATGGAAGCATAGTTTCAAAGGCTTTCTTTCTCAGATAATGGAAAAGACACATGAAATTTCAAGGACTGCGGAGTCACCCCGTGGGATGTGTATCCCTCCTCCTCCCTGCCTTTGTTCCCTTCTGGCTGCTCATTCGACAGGAACAGATTCAAAGATGATTTGCATTGGGTCAGTTTGTTAGTCCAGACAGGTACGCGCGGAGGGTTTCAGGAAATACACACTTTGTATTCTTGGATTGTTGATTAAGAGACATTTTAATTCATTGTATATACCCATCTTACCAGTAATAATTATTTACTTATTTTTACTTCATTTTACTTCTGTTTCAAACTTCTTATCATACCAGATGCACCTTTATCAAATTCTTCCTGCGAAATTCCATGATGTCTATCTCAGCCCCCACTGTGTGCTTTTACAGCTAAGTCTGTGTCGACATCAGCACTTCTATTATACATTTGTTTCTTGGGAGTTAAAAACTCATCTATAAAAATTAACTACAGCTGAAACTTGGCAGCCAGCTTAGAAACACATTTTGTTTTTACCAACCTTCATGAAAATCCATATGGCTATTTCTAAATTCCTGTATATCGGGTTTAAATAAAATAAATCCTGGCTGACGTGAGACACTTATTTAGGCTAATGAACTTCAAAAGCAGTTTTTTTTAATGCAATTATTCCCTGACTGGCTCTCAACTCCTCTCCAAGTCCCTCAGCCCGCAGCCACCCTGGGCACACGCTTGGTCCCCCTGGGGGCTGGACCGGCCGACACCTGCAGCCAACACCTCTGACCATGAGATGTGCAGCTAAAGTTTCTTGTCATACGACTGTGAAATTTTCTGGGAGCTGCCAGCCGAATTGTCACATCTGGGATTTCCTTGGCTCAGCCCTGCTCCTCCTCCGTCCTACCCAGAGACACGCCCCTTTTAGGGCCGTGGTCACATCCATAAGCCCCAGAAGGCGGCATGTGAAAAACGCTTCTCACTCCGGTAGTCGGAGCCGTCTCTAGGATGACGAATCAGGCCACTGCTTTGAACTGTTGGAATCGAATTCTCCATGGGTCTCTCGCGTTTCTGCACGTCTTGCAAATGAGGCACTGACCGCTCTTCGTTCCAGGCCGCCTTTTCAAGGGTGTTTGTATAGTGAACAGCCTTGGGAGATGGAGATAGGCTCTCCCCGGAGGCGAGATGGAGCGGGTGGGGGAGGAGGGCCTGCCATGCTTACTTTCTAGCATAATAAAGATAACAAAGGGCAGGCGTGCTCACTGCCCATTATTATGAATTCAGACTCTTAAACTCCTCCTGCATATGCAGGTATCATCTGACCCTCCTCACCTCCACCCTGTGGAAACTGGGGCTTGGGAAACTTGCACATAAATGCTGACTCTCTGGCAACTGCTATTACTCTGAGTAATAAACTGTCCTTTATCTCTGACCCAGGCGTTTCAGCTCCTTTAACAGCATTCGTGAAACTGTGGCGGGCTAACTAGTGAGCCTGTAAATAGGGTGGTATTGGGGCTCCTGCAAGTAGGGTGAAACTCTGAACACGCAGGCTGTCTCTTTTACTAGGATGCAAGCTCCTTTACTACTTTATTTATCACTGTATCCCCAGTACTTAGACCAGTTCCCGGGCAATAAATGGTGCTCAATACATGCTCATCGCATGTGCTACGGAGATCTAAATTCAAAAGGTGAGAGGGAGCTGTCCATGGGGGCTTCTGGTGACAAAAGGTTTAAGGAAAAAAGTGGGACGGAAGGTGAATTCGGATTGTTCCCCTGCGTCCTCCAGCCTCCCTTCACTCTGCTGTGCGAATTTCAAAGTAGCGTGCAGAGACAAAGCCTCTCGGAAAGCACTTGTGTTCTACTTTGACAGCAGAAACTCACCTTAGGGTTTTACTTCTTTGCTCCTAGTGGATTGCAGAGTGTAGCCTCAGAGATTCTGTGCCCTCTAAATTAGAATGCGGGGGGCGGGGAGGGATGTTCTCTTCAATCTCAGTTTCTCAAACATTTCTGTTCTCCCTCCACAAAGTGGCAGAATTGGAGCAGCAAAGTGAATGACAGATCACTTATACTTTATCTTAAAAACATGTCTGTCAAGACACAATCAGGTTGTTTTACTTTAAAATACTGAAGTTAATTTTTCCTGCATCATTTGTTTTCCAAAATTTCAAAAAGATTCCTCCCCACTGGTTCTTTGGTCTGGCTTCATAACAGTGTATAATTTATTACATTGTTTTCAGAGGAATATATTAAATTCCTATACGGAATTGAGGGGCTCTAGGGCTCGGTTCAGGAGCGGAGCCACGGTGGGCAGAAGCAGAAGAGGACGGCGTGGTAGGCGGAGACCGCAAACAACTGGGCCAGAGGGGGAGGGCCTTCCCCGGGCCAGAGGAGGGTTTCTGGTTTGGAGCAGCAGAAAAGCCTATTAGAGAACTTTCTATCTCACATCCGAAGCCATGCTCACTTCCTTTTGTTATTGGATCAAGCAGTTCCTTGGGATTCATAATGCAGAAAGAGCAGAACTTGTCAATATCTCTCAGTCCTATAGGACTGTTAACCCCCTTTTCCCCTTAAATCTGTATAAGAGAACCTTAAACACTCACGCTTTACTTCCAATCCCCCAACAAAGCTAGTGGTAACACACAAATGGCTAAGGAGTCTGCGAGTACCCTGGTGAGGTAAAAACAACACATTCTAGTCAACAGTTGTATCAGCGAATCAGTCTCATTTTTTAAGCCTTTACCAATTCCAACTTCAGAAGAGAAAATACATAATTAGTTTTAAAATAAAGCAAAAAAAAAGTTCGATATAGATTTCATGTTCATGACAGCGAAGGATTAATAGCGCCTGGCCTGAAGGAAGCTCAAGTCCACGCAGGTGACAGGCAGGACTCCGCCGGGCCCTGGTTACCCACGTCCTGGCCTCCGCTTCCTCAGATGCTGCCAGCGGGAGCAAACCAAGCCAAATAGTGCGGTCGCTCCCTAATGAGGCTAAGCAGGGAGAGAACGAACCAAGTAAAGTTGTTCTTGTGGCCAAAGCAAGACTCAGTTATGAATTCAGACCTCCGGAGGCGAGAGGCTTATGCACGCACCAGCTGCCGCTTTGCTGCCCGTCTCACGAAGCCTCTGGTGTGGCCGTGCACAAAGCGCTCTTAAAACCAGTGCCAGCAGTTCCCCTGAAAATGGCTTTTCATTCTGGGCAGCAAAGCAATCTCTGAGTGTGAAGTCATGTCTGAGATTTACAAGCTATTGCTGACATCAAGAAATGTAGCATTTGTTACTCTCCTTTCAGTGTCCTGTAGGCATATTGGCACTCATTATGTGCTTCCTAAAAATATCATTTGGCAAATATGCCTGTTTGGTCCATAAAGGCTTACGTACATTATGGAGAGGATCATTTTAGAAGGTTGCCATGAAAATGTAAGCACACACATTCATCGAATCAGGTTGTTTCATTTTAATTAATATGCAGGACTTCCACCCCTTCTGTCCAAAAACACAAGTTAATGTTCCAAAGGCCAGCTTCTGGAAATTCCCTGTTCCTCTAGGTGACTCCGCACTTCTCTCAAACTGAGCCAGGTGGCAGGTCTGGGCATCCAGTTTCTTCCAATCATATTTGAAACATGAAAAGCAGGCCTCCTTAGAATACTTCAGCAGGATGTTGAATTAATTTGTCAGATAGATGCTCTTGCCTACATTCCCATCTGGAGGCGATAGCACTCCAAAGCTGTCTTCTTGTAGTATAAGTAGAAAATGAGAATTGACCGGACCTGTTGTTTGAACCAGGCTAAAGGGCAATCTAAGGACCATCTTGTTTAACCAGGGCCAAAAGGGCACTAAATGAGAACCTTGGTCATCGCAACCCTGAACAGCCACAAGAGAACACGTCAGTAGAGGGTAGGAGTTCCTCACTGCTGAACTCTCTTTCCAGCCCGATCCCAACCCAGGCAGCAGACAGAGAGCAGAAGTAAGAATAAAGAGAGGGTGAGAGTAGGAAGGGAGGGACAAAGGAAGGAAGGAAGGAAGGAAGGAAGGAAGGAAGGAAGGAAGGAAGGAAGGAAGGAAGGAAGGAAGGAAGGAAGGAAAAGAAAGAAAGCAGGGTGATTGGTTGAAGAACTGTTTGCAAAATACCTACACTAGCTGGCTTTCTCACTCCTTCATGTGCAGCAGTCATGGACAACCAAGCTAAAGCAGAAAATTATACTGTAAAGAAATTGAGCTATCTGCCTTAAAGTAACTCAGGCTTCCAAGTAAAGGACTAAAGCCACCTAGTAGGGCCCTCACTGCAAGACTTGTAGGGACTGGGGGTAGAGGGTTCTGCTTTCCTGACTCTAGAGTATATGTAACAGTCGGCAAGCTCAGTTACACAGAGCTCTCAGTCAACTCTCTTGTTCAGGACCCAGGCTGGTAAAGTCAAGTGAACAGCAAAGCACATATATATCTATATGAACCTACTTCATTCTCCATTCACAAATATGAATAGAAAAACCAAGGTCATCAGATATTTAGGGAAGACCATCAACACCCAAGAGAAGAATTGAGCTGAATAAATAAAACTGACCTCAGAGAAAACAAAGATAATTCAGATTCAATCAAGAGAATTTTAAAATAATATCATCAAATATATTAAGGAAGATTTTTGATAACATATAAAGGAAAAACTGAAGAAGGAATAATGAGACAGAAAGAGCTCTTCAAAAACAATAATCTGATAGCCAAAATAAATTTTCAGTAGAAAGTTAAAAGAAAGGAATTAAGAAGCACAAACTGGTAGTTACAAAACAGTCGCAGAGATATAAAGTACAGCATAGGGAATTTAGTTAATAATATTATAATAACTATGTATGGTGCCATTATCAGGGGGATCATTTCATAAATTCTATAATTGTCTAACCACTATACCACATACCTGAAACAAATATAAAATAATATTGACTGTCAACTGTACTTAAAACATAAAATAAAAAGTAATTAAAGGAAACCAATTTTAAAAATAAAGTTGAAAGAAAAGTTACTCTACAAGTAACATAAAAAAGGTATAATTATTACAAATATGAGAGAAAAATATGAGAGAAAAATGACAAAAGATAAAGACTAAATTAAGGATATCTAAAATCCACTTAATAAGAGTTCCAATTTATAGAAATGGAAAGCCTTAATTTATAGCATGGAAGCCCTATTTATAGCGACTGTAAACTCAAATGCTGCAAAATATGACCATGTAAAGTTGGCAGATTTTGGAAAGAGAAGAGGAAAAGGACAGATGGGGAAGAAGGACATGGAAGCACATCAAGTGTTCATCTTACACAGCTGGAAGGAAAGGCAATTTAAGGAGTGGGTATATACAAATCTAACTAGAAAGTAAACAACTAAAGATTTAAGCATAATATTTAATGTTATGGCAGTAACAATCAGAAAAGACAAGCCCTGAAATGGTCCAGAATGATTTTGTCTGAGGCAACAATTCTTCAAATATGGCCCAGGACAAATGCAAGTCCACAGATTCTTTTAGGGGACCCACAAGATCAAAACTATTTTTATAATAATATCAAGATGTTATTTGCCTTCTTCAGTCTCACGTTGTCATTATTATACAGTGGAGTTTTCTAGAGGCTACATCATGTATAATATCACAATAGATTGAACACAAAAGCAGAGGGGAGAATCCTTCCATCTTGTATTAATCCAGACATAAAAATATTTACAAAAACACAAAACAATATCACTCTTCTCACTACCATGGAAAATCTTTTTCAATATTTTTCACTAAATGGTGTTTTTAAATGTTAGCATGCAATTGGCTTATTATTATGGTTTATAAATAAATATTCTATAATTTTCTCAGTTTAAGTTTCCAGTATGATAAATATTGATAAATTGTTAAAAGTTCTTTGGCATCCTCAATGACTTTTAAGGGTCTAAAAGGGCCCTGAGGTCAAAGTTTTTCCTGAGGGATTAGATGAAGGTGAGGAAAAGAAAACTTCCCATTCCTGTATTACAGCTCTATGCTGTTTTTACTATTTGCATGCACATACATTACTATTCTTATTGAGATATAATTGACATATAGCAGTATGTTAGCTTCAAGTGCACAACATAATGATTCAATATAAGTACATACTGCGACATGATGACCACAACGTCTCGTTGCTTCTTAATAGCTATTTTTACATGTATGTACAAATAAAACTGTAGTGTTTAGATAAAGGAGGCACAAAAGAGCAGCTACAAAACAACGATGACTAAAAAAGAGGTAAAATTTTCCCGACAAAGATTATTAACATTGAGATCAACCAGCAGAGTTCACCTGTGGAAAGCCTTTAAACAAAGCCAAGCCACTAATCGTCTTGTAGACCGTAGGTATATTTCTGGGCAGAAGAAAGAACCTGGCTATTCCGCGGATCCCTTGGAGACTCCAGGATACTGTGCTGCTCGGAGTGTTAACCTGACACACCTTATGTTCAATAGCATCTCTTAAATATCCTTTTCTAAATTCTTTTACAGCATATTGATGGATGCCACATAAACACATAGGCAGATAATAACACTGTGTTTGTAATGTCAGTTTTCTTTCATGAAGCTTAAATTGCCTCGCAAACATCACCCCAGTCCAATTTCTTATCCAAAAATTATACTCATTCAGAGCCAAAATATATACTTCTCACATGAACCATATTCTTTCTCTCTCTCTCTCTCTCTCTCTCTTTTTCTCCCTCTCTCTCTCTCTCCTTCTAGGTTTAAATATAGTCTTTCAGAGACAGTTAAAAAAACAATTCATGATTCTGGTGAAAATGTCAAAATTTCCTAAGTAAAATCTATTATACTATGCATTGCCAAAGTCAGGGAATCCAATTAAACTGTAATTTTACTTTTGGCTTTCAGATGCCAGAAACTGTAGCCAAGCTCATATTTCAGCAATCTAAATTAATTTAGCTTTAAATCGTTGCTCAAAAGGAAAGTAAAGAGGACAATAATGGTGACTTTCGTGTCTTATCTTTACAACCTACATCAGGTTACAATTGTCTTGTTTTTATATTATTAAGGAGCATTGTTTGTGCCACGGTCAAAAGGCTATAGACAAAAGGCAACAGTGACAATAGGCATATTGAGAAATTATATAACCAAAGACTTTGTATCATGAAATGTGTCTACTCTTTTTCCGAAGACATAAAGGGGTGGTTACATGGAACACTTGCTCCCCAACTAATATTTGATATGAAGGTATCTTAGGACTGGACATGATTACTAAGGGTCTTGGAATAACTACTTAGAGTCTTAGAATAATAAGTACCTTTTATTGAAAACCTACTATTTTCTAGTACCGTGTTAAGTATTTTATATTCATATCACATCAGTCCTTATAATTAACTTAATTAGATAATAAATATTATATCTTAATTTATATATAAATAAATTGAGGCTTAGATAAGGTTATTAACTTGCCCAAGGCTTAAAACCAATGTCTAGCAAAGCCAGAAGTCAAATCTATATCAGTTTGATTCCATAGCCCATGTCTTAACTACTTTGCTAAACATGAAGAGCTTATGAATGGTCTTCTACAACTACGAGAAGAGGGAATTTGCTATTATTTACCAGCTATCACTCAGAATGGGCACATTCCTCTGAACCCAATGTATACAACATATGTCATTTTAAGGAACATTCATTGGGTGTCTTCTACAGTAAAGACACTACACTATAAGGAGAGCTACATAAAGGGACAGGTAAGGCATGAGGTTTGAGTTTTGCAGTCTGGTGAGGGAGAAAGCCATCCTCACACAAGGTAGGCTTAAATAAATGAAGAAAGAGGCATTAGCTCTCAAAGCGCAGACAGAGGCTTCATAGTGGATATTTATGGAGGATCTCAAATAGCAATGGGATTTCTTAATGTGTAGAATGGAGGAGAGGCACACAGCCTAAGAGGAGAGCATGATTAAATGCACAGAGGTGAGAGGCACGGGGATGTCCCAGGACACAAACGCTCTAACACGGCTACATGTATAGAAACTAAAAAGGCAAATGAGGCTAGAAAGATACTTAGGAGCCAGATTTCAAGAGAATTTCTACGCTTCATAAACAAATTATAAATTTCTTCTGTGAGAATGCAAAGGGGTTTGCAGGGATGGGGAATGAATTGATATCAGAAGTCACGCTTGTTACTGCAACAGCCAAGGTGGGAAATGATGAAAGTCTAAACTGCAGGGCGACTGAGAAAACAGTAAAGAGGAGAATAACACGAAGAGGAGATAGTGAGGTGTGGGACAAGAGGAAGATAGCTCTTTAGATGACTAGAAACTAAAATGAGAAAAGCAGAAGAAAAACGATTTAAAGGATTTGGTTTGAGACTGAATAATCTTGATGTGCCTAAAGGAAAATCCACGCAAAGATATGTAATAACTGTTGGAAATTCAAGTCTGGGAACTGAAAGAAAGAACAACATATAGAGGCTTATGTTACGGAATTATGATCTGTATGAAGATATGCGGGGTGGTGGGGGTGGGTACGAGGTATAGTTTCAATGACAAGAGGACAGAGGGTAGAATGCTAGGAAGCACCAATTTTTACCAGGAAGGCCAAGGAAGAAGGGCTGGTTAAGGAAATGGAACAGTAGACAAACATGAGTTTTATTTTATTATTATTTTTTAATCTTTATCTGAGGATATATTTTTATTGATTTTAGAGAGAGAGAGAGGAGAGACACAGAGAGAGAGACATCTATGTGAGACAGAAACATGGATTAGCTCCCTCCTGTACACTCCCCAACCTGGGATCAACCCCACAACGGTGCACAGGACAGGGCTCCAACCAACAAAGCCACACAACCAGGGCAATAATCATGTATTTTAATAGAAAAAGAAGAAGTACTTGCAGGAAGCAGTGAGGGATTCATGCCGTATGCTCTTGGGAGATAAACTAAACAGGGATAGAGAAGAGACTTAGGGCCAAGTTGTACCCCATAACGTTCATGCAGTTTCTTCTGCTCATTTTCATTTGCAGGCACCATCTGCTTCTTCCTTGTTGCCTGTAGGTATCGTCAGAAGAGAGGTACGGTTTCACTGTTCAATAAACATATGTTCATGTGGTGATGATGATGACGCTGATTGTCTGCATAGGAAGCATTAAATCCAGGATCTGCTTCTGATTTAGATCTTAGGAGTTTAGGAAGAGATTCATTTTTTTTTTCTCAGTTGGGTCTTTGTTCCCATATAACTCACCATCCGGTGTCTATTATAAGCAATTTGCAATTTCTCACCTGATCTTGGCATATGTTACAGCCAAAAGTAGATTCTTTGTGCTCTAGCTTGAACGATATTTCCCTCATAGAGTAGAAGAGCTATGCAACATTTTTTTTTAAGTTACATTCAATCATTTATTCACCAACAAGCATTTATCAAGTGCCGAGTGTGTAAGGCTGTGGGTTGCAGTTATAATCTGGACAAAGCTCCTGCCCACATGGAATTTACATTCTAGTGGCAGAGACAAATAGTAAAGAAAGAATGAATACAGATGTGCAGCCTCAGACTCTATGTCAGAAGTGTTTTAGTGAAAACAGTAAAGCAGATAATGTGGTCTGCAAGGCAAGGCCTCTATGAGAAGATATTTGAGCTGAGGCTGGAATGAAGAGAGTAAAAAACCCAGTCTGAGATTTAGGGAAGAAACATTCCTGGCAGAAGAAGAGCAAATGTAAAGTCTCTAAAGCTGAGCATGGGCTCTTGGCACATTCGAAGAATAGCAAGTTTATTTCCTTTGGGTATATACCCAGAAATGGAATTACTGGATTACATGGTAGTTCTATTTTTAATTTTTTTTAAGATTTTATTTTTATTTTATTTTTAGACAGAGGCAAAGGGAGGGAGAAAGAGAGGGAGAGAAACATCAATGTGTGGTTGCCTCCAGCACACCCCCTAGTGGGGGCCTGGCCCACAACCCAGGCATGTGCCTCAGCTGGAAATGAAACCAGTGACCTTTCTGTTCACAGACCAGCGCTCGGTCCACTGAGCCACACCAGCCAGGGCAACACTTTTAATTTTTTTTAAAAACCTCTATACTGTTCTCCATAGTGACTGTACCAGTCTGCATTCCCAGCAACAGGGCACAAGGCTCTCCTTTTCTCCACAGCCTCGCCAGCACTTGTCCCCTGTCCTCTTCATGATAACCGTTCTAACAGGTGTGAGGTGAGAGCTCATGATTGGGGATGTTGAGCACCTTTTCATGTACATGTTGGTCATTTGTATATTTTCTTTGGAAAAATCTCTATTCAGGTCCTTTGCCACTTTTACATAGAGTTATTTGTGTTTTGCTATTGAATCACATGAGTTTCTTACATATTTTGGATATTAACCTTTCATCACATATGTTTTGCAAATATTTTCTTCCATTCTGTATGTGACTATAATGAATAATATTGTATTGTATACTTGAAATTTGCTAAGGGAGTAGATCTTAAGTGTCCTCACCACACACACATACAAGAAAAATGGTAATTACGTGAGGTATTGGATATATTAATTAACTTGATTGTGGCAATCATTTCACAATGTATGTGTGTATTATTAAATTGTCACAAGTACACCTTAAAAATTGTGTTGTACAACAAAAAGATATACAATTTTGATTTGTCAAAGAACAGCAAATTCTTTTGCAACCTCAAAGAGAAGTTGAGAAGATGTGATGAGCTCAGAACCTGCGAGGTGACAAAGCACACTTATTACATCACAAAGCACACCATTGGTACCACTTCCTCCAGTTTTGCTTTCATGCACTTTGCTAGCTCCCCTTTTACCAAGATGTCAAATTCCTCAGATTTTTTTTTTCCTAAAAGAAATTCTGAAAAACAGGAATGCTTGGGGACCTCTCATGTTTAATTCATTTATCTCAATAAGGTAAGGGAGAAAGAATCCTTTCCTCTGGGCCCTGCAAATACAAGATGGTTAATTTGCTTCAACATGAAAGGCTGATGAAGAGCTATCACCCTTTCCTGTGAAAGGGTATGCCTGATGAAAGATGCCAGTGGAAGGAGAAGCAATGCTCACTTGTTACTCTTTTAGACCCTCAGCCTACTTCTGCACAGCTCTGATGCCTAATTTCTTCAGGTACTTTGCATTTGGTCACATATACACCCTGTATATTCATGTCTGTCCAGAGAACAGCTAACCATTGACCACTTCAGGCTTTCTCCATGGCTCCATCTAAGAAACTGCTGACAGGTGGGAATGAATAATTTAGCACATGTGATTAAGGCACAATTGTTATTGAAAAAACCCCAGAAGATGTTTTAATTCTTAATTACAATAATGTGTGATTTACATTTCTTAGGGTATAGATAACTTGCTATACACTACTTATGACTTTAGGAAAGAATATCAATTTTTTTAAAAATGGGACTTCTGGTCAAGATGGAAGCATTAGATGGACATGTTTTGACTCCTTGTGCAACCACAAGAATTACAGGTAACCTCAAAACAAAACAAAAAAACACCCAGAACTGCCAGAAAATCAAACTGTATGGAAGTCCAACAACCAAGGATTTAAAGAAGTCATATTCATCTACACAGGTAGGAGGGGTGGAACCATGGAGTCAGAGTAGATAGGACACGGTGTGGCTTAGAGAGGCGGCAGCAGCATGGAACAGGTGGTCCCACTTTCATGAGTGGTAGATAAAAATTGGGAGGGATACTGTGGAAGCAAGTGAACCCAGCCCCAGGCTAGGCTGCACAGCCCAGGGTTCAAGCACTGGGAAGATAAAGCCTCATAACTTCTGTCTGTAAGAATCAGTGGGGGTTGGGGCAGCAGAAGAAACTGCCTGTTTCTCAGGAGAGTTGGTTTAAAAGGCCTGCATGGACTTAGAACGTGAGCAAACCCCCCCAACTCTGGGAATCGCCACCAGGGCAACAGCTAGAAGGGTGACAGTCACATATGGGAAGTGGGTGAAATAACTGGAAACGAGGCAAGAGCCAGGCAAACCTCCAAAAGCAAGACAGAAGCATTGTCCCCTCTCCAACCCCACTCTCCACACACAGCCACAAAGCTGTGAAGCTGGTTGCCCTAAGTCTATGCCCCATAAAACTTAATGGGTACACTAAGACAGGGAGTCAAAGCAGACCTACCTAATACACAGAAACAAACACAGGGAGGCTGCCAAAGTGAGGAGACAAAGAAACATGGCCCAGATGAAAGAAAGGAAGAAAACTCCAGAAAAAAATTAGCTAAGTGAAATGGAGATAGCCAACCTATCATATGCAGAGTTCAAAACACTGGTAATAAGGATATTCAGAGAACTCACTGAATATGGTAAAAACATAAGGGAAGAAATGAAGCTTACACTAAGTGAAATAAAAATCTACAGAGAACCAAAAGTGAAGGGAAGGAAGCTGGGATTAAAATCAATGATTTGGAACATAAGGAAGAAATAAACAGTCAACAAGAGGAGAAAAAAGAAACAAAAATTCAAAAAAACAAAGAGAGTATAAGACATCTCCAAAAGTGCCAATATCTGAATCAAAGGGATGCTAGGAGAAGAGGAAGAGCGAGAAATTGAAAATGTTATTGAAAAAATAATGAAAGTAAACTTCCCTAATTTGGTCAAGGAAATGGACATACAAGTCCAGGGATTACAGAGAATCCCAAACAAATTGTACCAAAGAGGACCACACCAAGACACATCATAATTAAAATGTGAAAGGTTAAAGACAAAGAGATGATCTTAAAAGCAACAAGAGAAAGGGAGTTACTTACAAAGGAGTTCCCATAAGACTTTCAGTTGATTTCTTAAAAGAAACTTTGTAGGCAAGAAGGGACTGGCAAGAATTATTCAAAGTGATGAAAAGCACGGACCTACAACCTAGATTACTCTATCCAGCAAAGCCATCATTTAGAACGGAAAGTCAGATAAAGTGCTTCCCAGACAAGGTGAAGTTAAAGGGATTCATCATCACCAAGCCATTATTACATAAAATATTAAAGGGGCTTATTTAAGAAAAAGAAGAAGATCAAAACTATGAATATTAAAATAACACAACTATAAAAAAACTGAATCTAAAAAACAAAAAACAAACTAAGCAAACAACTAGAAGAGAAACAGAATCATAGATATGGAGATCATTTGGAGGGCTATCAGCTGGAAAGAGGAAGGGGAAGAATGGGGGAAAAGGTGCAGGGATTAAGAAGCATAATTGGTAGGAACAATATCAATAGGGGGATGTTAAGAATAATATAGGAAATGGAGAAACCAAAGAGCTTAATATGCACAACCCATGAACTTGAACTAAGGGGGGATTGCTGGAGGGAAGGGGGGTATTAGGCAGAGAGGGGTAAAGGTGGAAAAAGTGAGACAACTGTAATAGCGTAATCAATATAATATACTTAAAAAATAACTTGGAAACAGAATCTTAAGGACCGTCATTAGGGGTTAAAATCACATATCCCGATTTTTCCATTACCATCCAAAGAGAAAAACATAAATTTACTTTTCAAAAGTAAAACACAAGTAACATTTCTTGTGCAGCTGTCAGGTTTGAATCCGGACAGACAACTGAACTATTTAGGTGCAGCAGCATGTAATACTGCTAACAGTGACCCCAGAGCTATTCCCTCATAGAAGATTACTTATCTATTTAGCTATCTACCTACGTATTTCAGACTCAAGAAATAGATCTACAGATATAAAGTAATGCCATGAAAAGCTATTTGCGATATATTTAAAATGTGTCCTTTCCCATTGCAAAAATGTAAATATAATGTTAATATTAAAAATACCAAGTACATTAAATAAAAAAATACTAAAATATTAAATATAATTAAATAACATTAAAATATTAAAAATATAATCACACACACATGTACACAAAGAGAAAGAGAAAGGTTGATTCTAGAAAGGACCTACAGAGAAAATAGTAGTAGTTCTTCCTGGAAGCAGGATTTCATCTTACACTAGATACGACATGCAGTTCAACTTTTGTCTCTTTTCTAAATAAGGGTCCACTCACTAGAAGATCAGAGAGGACATTTGAGGCCTTAATGATGTACAGGATGGCAAAACACCCAATGAACTACACAAGAAAGGGAAAAATTGGGTACAAATTCTACCATCTTATGGTCACCTATTGGTGTCTCCTGCCATATAATATTAGAACATCCATTTCCATAAGTTCCTAAAGAGAAGAAACACCCAGACCTCTTATTTCCTCTCACTTCCTTCAACAATAAAATGGAATTTCTACACATTTGTCATTCATTCCACGTTCCATCAGCAAAAATAAATGAACTGGCAATGTGTGTCCATGCAATGAATCTATTAGCTATAAACAGAGCGACAATATGCTTTTGTAACCTTATTATGTTCAGCATTATGACCCACTTTACTCCTCTAAGACCAAATTGATTCTTTTCAACTCTGAAAGAAGGAAAGCCCTTCAATGAACTTTCAGAAAAAGAGAAACTTATTTCTATGATTATTCTCTCAAGCTCAAAGTCTCCAGGTGTCTGGTAGGTATTCTTTGCCCCACATGCTATGTCTCACTAAAACAAATTTAAAATATCCAACATTCAGGATGGTTCAAGCTCATTGGAGCTTTGGATCACAACATTTCACAAGAAGGAGCAAGAGAAAGCCAACACACATCAAGCCTATTTTACAAACCAGAGTTCTGGGAAATAAAAAGGAGTGTCGACAAGACATTTATTTTTCAGACATGTAAAACTTAAGTGTCTGATTCTGCAAAAACAGTACATTAAGGATTGTATAATGACTCTGCTTAAATCCACAGAGAAATGAAAATATGTTTAATGACCTCTAAAAGTAAATATCACAACATAGAAAATAAGCAACTGAAAAATAGATCATTAAGATATTTTTAATGAAGTTGTTGGTCTGTAACTTCTTATGTCTTATTGAATTAAAACCAAGGAAGAATATGGAAACTTTTCAATAAATTCTGTATTTTAGACAGTGAAATAAATAAATTAAATATGTTAAAAGTCAGAAATATTCTTACCTCTATTAAAATGATCAGTAATTAGCCATGGCTGGTGTGGCTCCACGGATTGGGTGCCAGCCTGCAAACTAAAGTGTCTTCGGTTCAATTCCCAGTCAGGGCACATGCCTGGGTTGCAGGCCAGGTCCCCAGTGGGGGGTGCATAAGAGGCAACCCACACATTGATGTTTCTCTCCCTCTCTCTCTCCCTTCACCTCTCTCTAAAAAATAAATAAAAACATTTTTAAAAGTGACCAGTAATTAAATAAACAATATTTCAAAGAATGAGTTCAATTTAATGGCAATTTCTTTTAAAAAATGAAGATCTGATGGGAATATACATATATTTTTAATAATGTTGTGCTCTTGGGTTAGGTATTTTTCCTGTAATTTTAAGGTATATTCTTAATAAACATTAAAACACTGGGATGACTAACTGTTCCAATCTGCAAAAAACTGTCCTATGTCCCAGGAAACCCCTCAGTCCTGGGCAAATAAGTTTGGTTGTTTACCTACAGCTAATCGTAGAATCTCTATATGATCTCAACAGTAACTTTTATAAGGCTGCATCAGAAAACTAGGTTAAACAAATAATTGGGGCCTCCATCCCTCTCATGGTAAATACATAGGTTATATCTGCGATTAGATAACAGAGCTAATTTAGGTTGACAGGAGTTTAAGGTAAACTTGGAGAATAAGAAGATAGATAATGCAGACAAAGGAAAATAAATGAATTTCCACAGTCTTTCCATCAATATTCATAAACTATACTTTAAACTGAGAAAATGCTAGTCCCAGATTCTTTAGTACCGAAATCACTAGTCTTAATAATATGGAAAGAGCAATAAAAGCATGGAAATTTCCATAGGAATATCAAATTTTCCTCAATCATATTGATTTATTGAAATGCTTAACAATAAACTTCTAAAATGTATTCTTACCACAGGCAATTCCTTAAAGGGAATTACTTAGAGATCAAGTTTATCCATTTTAAGTGAATTTGACAATAATAAACTGTTTAGTAGTTTTATGGTTAACATAGTCAATAATTTCCAGAGAATTTTTGGACCCCCAGCTAACAAGCATAGCCAATTTTTTGAGAAGTCTAAATAATGTGCAATTCCTTCAGTACCTGATGCCAGTGAATCTATTATTTCTCAGTTTAAAGGCTTTGTTGTATCTGCTTTTCATTTAAGCTCAGGAGAAAACATTTTGTTTCTGGAACTATTTCTTGGAAAAGGGAGTAAGTCATTCAGTCCCTCACCAAAACCTAAGGGCTTTATTTCCTTCTCTTGCTGCAGCACCCATACGTTGCTGCCTGAAAATACCCCACACATGTGGCCCTGTCATTTGGCAATAAAAGAAATCTGATCCAGCAGTGACGAAAGATCTATGTTTGAAAGAAAGCAATCTAAGATAATTTCACTGCTAACACTTAAGGAGGGTCCAAATACACTCGACAACACATCCAATATACGAAGTACACTCACAGGGAGAATACTCAGTACCACAGGACACGTTTCATCCAAGTACTTTTCAAAATGAGAAGCTTATGCCAATGAAAGTAATGAACGCTTTCTTATATAGAACCAAAGGGAAACCAGGGGTCGATGTGAAGGACACTTACTCCAATGCTAATCTGGTTTTGATTATCAATGTGTTGCTCATTCTAAGGCAAACAGACATGGCAAAATTCAGAAAGGAAGAAAAAAGACTTCCAAACTTGAATTCTATTTTTCCCAGATAGATCATCTAAAACATTATTCATTATGTGGTTTTTAACGAACTTTTCCTGGTCCTCTGGAGTGCTTCATAGCCTTTTTTCAGATACTTGCTGAATGTGTTTCCATATGACTCACCAGTATGCCCAGGAAACAGACTGGCCCTGGGAGCTAAGCAAGGATGAGCACACGAGTGTACAGCCTTCCAGCTCTCCTCATGTTCCAAGGGGCAGAAACACGGTTCTGCTTTATTGCCTGTATAGAACATAAAGTCTGTACCAAAGGCCAACAATTATGGGAAAATATGTGTTTGAAATACAGTCCACTGAACGCCGAGCATTTCATTCTAGTGGTAGTACTAATATCCTCTATTAGTTTTACAAAGAACTCATACACATCGCCATTTCATTTGGTTATCATAGAACCCTTTGAAGTAAATGGAATAATATCACTATACCGACTTTATCAATGAGGGAATTAAGGTTCACAGGTCCCATACGAGGGACACTTTCAGACACCTGATTTGACATTCACCCCACTACACAGTGCCACCTCTTTAACTAGAACGGTATGTATTTCCTGAATGCCTACCATGCACTAGGCGTTGTGCCAGGAAGCTGTGACTATAGTGGTAAACAAGAAACCCACAAACCCTGTCCTCCAAAGAGTTTTAATTAAAATTATTATTTAAGGAGGTACTCACATCGTCCCACGAACACATCAAAATTACATCTAAACTACAAAACAACCATCATTCAGAACTACCTGAAATCTAGCTGAAAGGAAGTCCTACAGCAAGGGAATTAAAGGAGAAGCCATATCTAGACTGGTAGGAGAAGAGGAGATGCAGAACAAGCGGGTCCCACACCCAGGTGTGGTGAATAAAAATCAGGACGGCTATCTCAGCTGCAAAGATCCCCCTGGAGGAGCGAGGGGTCCCAGCCCCACACCAGGCCCCCCAACCCAGGTTTCCAGTGCCAGGAAGAGAAGTTCTCATACCTTCTGGCTTTAAAACCCAGCAGGGATTGAGGCTGAGGGAGACAGAGCTCCTGGAGGTCTAGTCACTTCATTTCAAAGGGCCAGCACAAGGGCTGACTTGGACTCACTCCCTTGGAGCTCTAGCACTTGGGCAGCTTCTCCACAGGTGCTAGGGACACATTGGGAGAAACTGAATTGTCTGCGATCAAGGCAAGAACAGGGTTGGCAGCTTTCTGCCAGACAGAAATGCTGACAGAAGCTATTGCTCCCTTTCTGAGATACCCGTCCCCACAGAGCCAGCAGACAGGCGCCGTATGTGAGTCCCCATCTGCCAGGATATCACTGTTCCCCCAACCCTGGTGATTCCCTGGGACCCTACTCTACCCAACTTGCGGGTCCAACCCAAGCTGTTTCGAGTGGCTTTTCCATACTCATGGCCTATCTTGGCTCATGCTTCAGGTTTTCCTAAAATCTCTCAAACAAGCAGCATCTGGGCTCAGCATGCCTTGTGCCTCTCATTAAGTGGGCCCAAGTCTGGCACTAGCAGCAGTTGGCATTGATTCACCGCTTGGCCTCACCTAGGTACCTCCGAGCTCAGCACAAGTAGTAGCTATCTGTAGATCGCCTTGTAGCTCATGCTGGGTGACCCCAGGCAGGACACAAGTGATGGCTGACCTTGGTCTGTAACTCCCAAGAGACTCCAGAGCCAGAACACCCAGTGGACAGCTTCATACAACGTTGGAGCACCACTCCACCACCTCCACAAGCATCACATGCAAGGGGCAGACTCAGCAGGCGCCTGAGCCCGGCCAAAGTAAGTCTTGCTCCATAGGGTCAGCCTCTGAACAGCTGATCCTCCACAGTGGTTGGTAGTCACAACCAGTCCTTGCAGTTGATTGGCCTGGGGGTAAACCCTTCTCATTGATGTGCCGACAGCCATGAAGGCTCAGCTATGAGAGGAGAGTGTACTCAGCCCATGAGGGTGCACCTTGAGTATGCAGCTTGTGTAATAAGGGAGGCTGTGCCACTGGACCCTACAGGACACCTACTACATTAGGCCATGCTACCAAACCTGGGATACGTAGCATCTCTACCTACTACATAGAAACAAACACAGGGAGCCTGCTAAAATGAGAAGACAAAGAGAAATGTCCCAGATGAAAAAACAGGACAAAACTCCTGAAAAAGAACTAAACAAAATAGAGACAGACAATCTACTAGATACCAGGTTCAAAACACTGACTATAATCAAAGAAAAGATTTAAGATGAAAGAAAAGATGATTTTCTTTTTTCAGAAAAAGCTGAAGGAATTCATTGCCATCAAACCAGTATTCCATGAAATGTTAAAGGTTATTTTTTAAGAAGAGAAAGAAAAAAAAGATTTAAAAAATGAATAATAAAATGACAGTCAATACATATTTATCAACAATTGAATCTAAAAAACAAAATAAGCAAAACAGCAAAACAGAAACAGATTCATAGATACAGGGAACATTTTGACAGTTGCCAGGTGGGAGAGGGATTGAAGGGGTAGGTGAAAAGGTGAAGGGATTAAAAAGTACAAATTTGTTGTGAGAGAATAGCCATGAGGATGTAAAGAATAGCATTGAGAATATAGTCAATAACATTCTAAAACTCTGTATGGTGTTAGATGGGTATGAAATTTATCGAGATAGTCATTTAGTAAGTATAGAATTTCTAATCACTGAAGTAGACACTTGAAACTAACATAATATTGTATGTCAAATATAATTGAAAAATTTAAAAATGATTTAAATTTTTTTAAATTAAGAGATAATGGATATAACAAGGTCTCTAAAATACAAAATAAAACAGATATTTTTAAAATTCTAAAGGTAGGTTTTAGATAAAGATTTAGAGACCTTCTAGTTCCATGCACAACAAATAACTATGCTTTTTGCATGTAAAAAAAAAGAAATTATCATTTAATAACTTCTACAAAATAAGTTATATGATAATTAAGTCTCGAGTGGGCACAAAATGTGTTGACTAGAATGGAAAATATAACACTAGAAAATCATGAAAATTAGAGCTCTGGCTGGTGTGGCTCGGTGGATTGAGCCCTGGACTGTGAAGCAAAGGGCCATGGGTTCAATTCCCAGTCAGCGCACATGCCTGGGTTGCAGGCCGGGCCCCCGGTGGGGAATGCTCAAGAAGCAACCACACATTGATGTTTCTCTCCCTCTCTTCCTCCCTCCCTCCCCATCTCTCTAAAAATAAATAAATAAAATCTTTAAACAAAAAAAAAAATCATGAAGATTAGAGATTTTTTTCATGAGTATAATTTGAAATGTATTTACCAGCCTCTGAAGTACACAAAGTAACACATTTCTACACAGACCATAATTTAATGTCATTAGAAGTCTATTACACAGTCATTGCTAATGTCATTGAGAGCTATCAAAACTGCATATGACACTGCTTAGAAATGCACAATACATACTGCTCCAAGAATTCTTACATTAAAATATTTGCTCAAGCCCTGGCTCTAAGAAGTCTTACATTAAAATATTTGCTCAAGCCCTGGCTGGTGTGGCTCAGTGGATTGAGTGTCAGCCTGTGAACCGAAAAGTCTCTGGTTCAATTCCCAGTCAAGGCACATGGTTGGGTTGTGGGTCAGGCCCCCAGTTGGGGGCATGTGAGAGGCAACTGTTTCTGTCTTGCACAATGATGTTTCTCACCCTCTCTGTCTCCTTCCATTCCCCTCTCTCTAAAAATAAATAAATAAAATTTTTTAAACAATAAAAATTGAAAAGAAATAAAAAATTTGCTCAATTATTTCCCAAACATTTTTCACTATAGAGGTCTTTATTCAATGTAATACTAGTTTTAAGATATGCTAATTAAGAAGACAGGTTTTGGAATT
Source organism: Mormoops blainvillei (assembly GCA_004026545.1). Taxonomy (NCBI): domain Eukaryota; kingdom Metazoa; phylum Chordata; class Mammalia; order Chiroptera; family Mormoopidae; genus Mormoops; species Mormoops blainvillei. Next base: position 170,445 of record PVJD01000874.1, on the reverse strand, counting down.
AGAGTGACAAGGTTTGAATCCCAGCTCTACCAATTAACAATCTATTTGCAACACTTTATTCCCAAAAGTCAGTGGCTTAACAAGATATGAGTTTATCTGTCGCTCACATAAAGTCAACCAGTAAACTAGAGAAAGTGGGGAAGGGAAGGCAGCTCTCCTCCACACAGTCATTCACAGTCAAAATGGCAGTTTAGTCAGCTTTAACAAGTGGCTCCCAGTGTTGCCTTGCATAGTGGTACCCAGCTGGCCAACTGAGGAAAAGTAGAAGTGGAGAATAGTGGGTAATTTCTATGGGTCCAGCTATTCATATATATCCCATGATCTGCAGCTATGTTTCATGCCAAACTTAACTTCAAGGGAGGTTGGAAAACGTAGAACAACTGTGTCCAGGTTGAAAGGCAAAACTCATTTTTCTCAACAACTAGCCTTCACACTTCACAGCCAATTCCTAGTTGGGTAACTTAGAGGAAATTATTTAACTGCCACAGTTGCCTCTGTAAAATGGAGACACTGTATTTCATTGCATCCAAAGGACCACCATTTTTTAAATTGTGCTATTATTTTATGTGCTACTAAAAAAAAAAATACTGACAGTTAAACTAGATACACACATACCATCCATTGTAAAAGACAGCCCAATTTAGAGATGTTAAAATATGTGGGAGAGGGAGTCCAGTGGGACTTATAATTGATGAGAAACAGTAATGGTGCCTGCCTCCTTGGATTATTGGGAAATTAAATAGAGCAAATGTGGCCTGAACAATAGGCCACATTGCAAGATTGCCACCGGGCTCTAAGTTATCTGTTAAAAAAGAAAAAAACGAGAAACAGTCACATACCAACCAAAACCTTACAAAACCTGCACAGAAATAAATCTTGGTTTGGAAATACAGAGCAGGAATTGAGGCATTCTTGCAACTGGCAAGCAGAGGCATGACAGGTCAAACCCTGAGTGCCAGCTCTCCCCTTCCCGGTCTTTCCTGTGATCAACTCTCCCCGCTGAGCTGCCAAGGCTCAGGCAGAAAAGAAACCAGCAGACTGAAGCAGACAGCAGTTATTTTCTTCAAATGTTAGTTACAGGAGCATTCCCTTGTAGAGATACAGATCTTTTTACAAATCCTCATCATAATGGTGTTGAGCACCTTTGCTTGATTATGCAATGAGGATATGTTTATAATACTTTGAGGCAGAACGATGTAATGGCCTAGAGAGGTTGCCTCTCCAGTGAAAGTACTGAAATTTAAATTTCAGAGTCTCCAGATTACCTAAATTCCCAAATCCTCTGCTATCCTCATGCACAGATGGGAGATAATGACAGTACCCATCTCTAGCTGTTAAATCCTGAATGCTGCACATGGTTTATAGTGAGTACTTAAGAACAGCAGTTATTTGTACCCATGCATCCTGACCTACATTTTCGTGCCTTTAGCTCCTTGGTTGTGAATCACTGCCCGTTGGGAACTATACAGGTTCACAGGAGCCAGAGAAAACTAAACCCTCCCCACAATATCCCCCACTATTCCCTGAACCCAGCAACTAGAACAAGGCTCTTTCTCTGTAGTACTGGGTCCACCATTACTTTATTCCTATGGACTTGGCCCAGAGCTGCCAGGAAAGATGTCCTATCTTCCTCTATTTTGTCTCATTAGCATCCTCAATGATATTGTCTCATTTCTTGAACCAATGTAAAGACCGTAAAAATGACCACTAAGTAAAAAAAAAAACAAAAAAACTACAAGTCAGCCACTAGAATTTTTGTTTTCGTTCATTTGCTTGCTTTCCACTTTAAAGTCATTAAAGATACCCTTTAACAACCAAGATGATAGATGATGGATGGACAGATGATCGATAGGCAACTAGAGAGATATAGATATTTGCAGATATAATGTCATACAAAGTCACCCCAGGTGTCCAAATAGCCACTCAATCTAAAAAGATAGTCATCTGCCAACTAAAAGCATGCATGTGCATGCACATTTTATATGAATAGAGTAATAATATACAACCTAGTGATCAGAAGGTGGAATGTAGAAGGAACTCATGACAATGTAGTTCTGCAGATCAATATGCAAGCTGATCAAGAAGCACATCAGTTCACAAAATATAGTTTAGCAAGATTAGGTCAGGGAACTCCAGGTAAATAAATTCCATCTCCTGATTGCTGATGACATGAACTATAAGTAGTTTACTAACTAGTTTATTGGTGCTTTCATTAGTAACTAACCTAACAAATGAACTAATCCACCTCTTAATTCATCAAAGTGCGGATCCTGCTTCCAGGTAAAGGGAAATCTCACCTGAAAATCAAGCGATCATTACTAATTCAGATTCATTTTCATGGATTATGGTTGGATCTTATCTGGCAAAGCAACATAATGCTATAGATAGGCTAGCGAGCTGTCTGGATACCTTTTCTTCATTGTGCAAATTTACAAATTAGTTGCTGCCAGTACTTCATTACTAGTAAACCTACCACAGAAGAAGTATTTCTTTAAAACACAGTACTGTTCTATTACAAACATTCTATCTCAATTTTTCTGATGATTAAAGGGGATTTTAATTATACAATCAATGAGAAAATAGATAGAAACCATCTGGAAATTCCTCTGTTTTCTGCCAAAGAATTTTCTTTTGTTTTACATATCAATGACTTAAGCTAACAAAGGAATTTCAGTGCCAGTCATTTGTCCTTGGCAGGGCTGGATCTTTTTTATGTTATGAAAGATCTTTTAAATTTACTGATTGAGAGTCAAATTATCCCACATGGTCAGCGAATTAACCTCAAGATTTTCCTACACATAAAACTAAGAACAAAGGGTATTTTTTAATTACTTGATCTGTAAAGCATACAAACTTTAAATCATTTTGTTCTTCAACATTTTTACTAATCAGGATGGTCAAAACTCAAAAACACTTTGTCTTTTTTGAGGTACTGGTGGAAAATGCTTAACAGTAAAGTACTGAAAAAAATACTATTGGCTTTAAATAAACAAAAAAAATGAAGAAGAAGACGGCATTAAAGAAACAAAGAAAGCCTTCCCAAGTTAATTTGCTATAATGCTGGACCACCAGTCTACAAGAACTAAACCTTTAAGGAACTCTAACAGAGAAGGATCCTTAGGAGAGCCTGCTCAAGATAGCTACAAATGTGAGGAGTGAGAGTGAACTATCCACTAAAGAAAAGCACGTTTGAGGTCAGAAACCAAGCTTACCTTCTGCCGTTTGTCGAAGAATAGAAGAAAAAGTAGCATGTCAGCTGTGGTCCTTTGCCTAGGATTTTGCCACATTTCTCTGTTGAGCACCATGACTCTGGCTTTGAAAGGTGGTTTTTGTTCCTTAAATCTATTATTTGTAAGGATATGCACAAAATAAAAAATAGCTCCTTCTGTGAAGGCAAAGAAGCAATAAGTTTTTTCAACGTTCTACAGAGACGTCTCTGCAATAAGCAGGATTGGTTGATTCGACAGATGTGTATAGAAAACCAGTAGTATCTGGGACTTGGGAATTTCATGGCCAAACAACACTAAAAAATTACATTACTTTATACAGTAGGGGGGAAAGTCACTGGTATGAAAGTTCGATTCACAGCAATATATTTTAGAGGTAATCTGTAGGACTGACACAAATATTTTTCAAAGATATTTTAAGAGATTTAAGTGGAAGTAAGGAAAGAAACAAAATTAGTTTGAAATTCACTAAACTGTCAACAGCTCTATAAAAAAGAAATTTGACCGAGAAACATTTCCCCCCTTTGGCACTTCTTAAAACAAAACTAAACAAACAAAACTATGATCTCTTTTGGGCTAAGAACACTGTGAAAAATAACAGGGAAAATAATCAAGGAGAGAAAATTACCTTTTATCTGTCACTAAATTGACATCACTTTACTATTCTCATTTTTTTTTAATTCCCAATTTTCTATAGTCAGATGAAGTTCTTTGATATGTTACTGCTTTCAAGCGGTGATTCTCCAAGTCATTACTGAAAGTTAAGGGGAGACAGAATCTTAATAACTTAGTATATGGGGTCTAAGAAACTGATTCCAATCTAAAGATTTGTTTTTATTATATTGTAAGAATTTTTGATGAAGAGATTCAAAATTAAATTAGTGAGCTCCTGATAAACATAATGGAATTATTTTGTCTTCACCTCAATATTTATAGATCCTTGATGATTACCAGATTTTAAGTTGTATGGCTCCCTGCAAATTACATACAGTGTATTAAAAGGGATGGTGTAGGAATTTTTGTTTGTTTGTTTATTTGTTTTTAGAGAGAGGAGAAGAGGGAGACCAGGAGAGAAACATCAGTGTGTGGCTGTGTCTCACGTGCCTCCTACTTGGGACCTGGCCAGCAACCCGGGCGTGTGCCCTGACTGGGAATCGAACCAGTGACATTTTGGTTCACAGGCCGGCACTCAATCCACTGAGCCACACCAGCCAGGGCTGGATGATGTCGGTATTTTTAAATAAAATAAACACATTTCCAAACATCTATGTGGTAAGGCATATTATAAAGATATCTACCTAAGGATATTAGAAATAGTAATTTTGAAAACTGTAAATAGACTAGAGATGATGGAAGAGGTACAACAATGTGGTGGGAGGAGGATGGCCTTTGGAGATTAGCTGCTGTGCACTGGACACCTAGCTCTGGCACTGACCACCCCAGGCAAGTTATTCTATAAACCTCAGTTTCCTCCTACTTCTTAAAACTGTTTTGAGGGTTACATAAGGATACATATGTGACATACCTACCACAGTGCCAAGCACACAATACTCAGTAAATGGGAATCTTCTGCCCCCTAAACTGAAGGATTGAGGTAGAAGGAGACACTAAAGGAAAGGGATGGTGGGGGATGCAAGTGGATGATTACCTGGGCCAACAGAGATCTGGCAGATATGGTGGTGTGCCTCCCATAGTCCACTTCCCCCAGCCTGCTGACAGCTCCTAGCTGAGTCCCCTTCAGAAAATGGCCCACTGGCTAGAGACATCTCTCTCAAAGTCACACCCAGTCCCAGAGGCAGCTGCATTCAATGACCGGAGAGGAAGGCTTAGAAAGGCTCAGTTCAGAACATTTCAAAAGTGCCATCCCAGCTGCAGAGTGCCAGGTGGGCTCTGGCTGATTTCCCAATTACAAATCCCACTCCCAGTTTCTTGGGCCCTGGGCTTTTGGATTTTTCTTCAAAGCTGTCTCTCAACCCTCTAATCCCAGGTTTTAGCAGATGAGTTATCTCTGTATGTCTGCTCATCCTATTTTAACGGAAAGCAGTATTTTATAATTAAAAAGTAAAATAAAAGGACATGAACTTTAGAGTCTGAAAACTGAATCTTAATCCCATCCCTGCCATTTACTTGCTATGTGGTCTCAGAAGAATTGCTTAACCTCTCGTGGCCTCTATTTGTGAGAATGAAATAATAATACATTAAGGACTGAAGTAATAATAGGCATTTCATAAGGTTGTTGTGATGCTCCCATAAGACACTCTACATAAAACACACAGCACAGTGGGCATTTATATACTCTTAACCACACATCCTCATTCTTTTCTAAAACTCTCCCTGAGGGTACCACTCACCCAACCACTCCATTGTCATCAACTCAGATTATAGTAAGTGAATAATTTGCCTTCCCAGACTGTCATATCCCCTTTACAATGTACGCATTCTAACTCACAGCGTGCATATACATTCCAATAGCAACCCCTAGCCCCCCCTGGTCTTACCTGGGTCCCAGACATAATGTAAAGGCCATTTGAATGGTTAGAACACCTAAGCAACCCTCTTCTTTCCTGGGAAGATGAGGCAGACCTCTCTGCTTTGTTTCTGCTCCCCAACCCTCAAGACAAAGCATCCTAGCATACCCAGGGGATCTGGGACTTCAGAAGAACAGAAATTATTCCCATTCAGAAAAATTGTCTGGATTTCTCTGAATTAAGCCCTTAGAATTCCATATTGAGATTTAAACCTGCAAACTCAGATTTCTAGCAAGAAGTATACCCCTCAGTTCATAATCACTGTTTGGGTAGAGAGATGTTTGCCACATTTTATTTTGGACTTTCCATTAAAATAATTAATATATTTTTAATACTTACTATGTGCTAGACACTATGCTAAGGGCTTTACATCCATTGTGTTATTAATCCTCATGAGAATCCTAGTTAGGTATTATAATAACCCTGATTTTAAAGAATAAGAAAAGAGTAAGAAAAAGTGTCCTCCCCCCTGATCTTACGTGGGATGGAAAGTTGGGGCCATCCTAGTGGTTGACTCAACCAAATTGGAGAGAACTAAAGAACTAGCAAGAATCATCACTAAGAATAAGTTATAAAAACAGGAGGAAGAAAAATCTTTTTGTGTTTATATACATGAGCCTGTATTTGTACTTCATAACTATCTATTAAATAGTGTTAATTTTATTATGAAGATATTTTCTAGGAAAGTAACTGAATTTCCCTAACCCCATGTCCTTTTTTAAGTGGAAGAAGAAAATAGAAAGAGCTATACATTTAGTCGATTGGGGTGTTTGGTTTAAAAAAAATAAAAATAAAAAGTCTTTTCAACAACCTTTTAAGACAAAGCAACAGCACAAAGGTAACTTGGAGTAACACAGCGATGAGCTTATGATGCCCAGGTTGAAGGTCAAAATCCTGAAACCAGAGAGTTTGCCTAAAATCCACTAAGCGTCATAATTTTAAATAAATTTATTCTGCTGGGATGTTATTTCTCTCTCTCTCTCTAGACCTTTTACTGAATATTGACTTGATTTTTCCTGGATCAAGTGAAGGCATTGGCTTGAATTGGTCACCCCTGCTGACTGGAAACCAAACAATTTATACGTTTCACCAATTTTGATATCAGAAATCACACCATGAGCAAGCAAGGCTAATTTAATGGAAGAAAATGAGATCTTGCGTTTTTTTCGATGAGTCCATGAAACTGAGAGATGTTCATCTTCTCTCTTTCTCACCTAATCCGAACCATTGCCATTGAGACCATTTATCGAAACCATTTAAAAATCAATTGTTAGGTATTTTTCATTAGCCTTTATCTGTGACACATGGAGTGGAGAAATTTTGTTAGCCCTAAGTTCCTGGATCTGGGGGAACCCCAGCAGCTCTCTCCTCATTCATCGCAGTGAAAAGCTAGTCGCTGCCTCTGTACTTGCGTAGGGCGGGAGGGCTTCCACGCAGGCCCAGTCGCACAGCACGGCCTTGCTCCTGGATTCACCGTCCATGCAGAGAAGAAATTCCCACGATGGTCACGTCCCACATCCTTCCTTGTGACTTCTCTACTTCACAGCCCAAAGTCAGAAGCAGGTTCCTCCAAGTGGTTCAAGGTTACAGGGGTGATACTGGAAATCCTTAAACTAGCAGTTTAGTGATAAGAGTGGCACTAGGTCGCTGCCCCTGACTTCTATTTGCAATAGGAAAGTCTTGAGTTTTCTCAACTAAAGGTTCTTCCACGGAGATGGTGACCTGGCTGTGACATCAGCCACCTCCACAGGGCAGAAAGACTATCTTAGAGGTGCTGCTGTTTCGGTTGCAGTCTCTTCTCTATCGGCCATTACTCCACCCCGACCTCTCAGTTTAACCCAAGAAGATACTATGAGCCAGCATCAGAAAGGGATGTGCTCCATTTGCTCTGTCATGTTGAAAATTTTGCGTTGAAAAGTCGTACGCTTTCAACCTGTCACCCTAATAACCAACACCGTGAATCTGCAGCATAGTCCACTGGCATTGATAGGTAAGTTTGAGTTCATGGACTAGATTGTAGTAACTAGAGCAAAGATAGCTGTGCCACATGAGGATCATGTTCTGAACTTGTTACCATGGTGTCACAACTCCCTGAGCTAGCCAGCAAAAGATTTTCTATCCAATTAAAGGATTTTTTTTTAGCATCTACTATATGTGTGGCATTTTGTGTTCTTTTTTAAATATACGGGTTTAATGTTGTCTGTCTTTACTTTCTCCATCATAGACCAAAGTCAGCAAACTTTTTCTGTAAAAGGTCATGTAGTAACTAGTTTCAGCTTTGAGGGCCCTACAGGCTCTGTCACAACTACTCACTCTGCCTTTGTAGCATGAAAACAGCCTTAAGCAACATGTAAACAAACCTGACCGTATGCTAATAAAACTTTATTTAAAAAACAGGTGAGAGGACAGATATGGCCATAGTTTGATGATCCTGATCTAAACCAAAAGGTCGATGAGGGCAGGAAACTCTCTTCTTGTAACCCTAGCACATGGTGGATATTCAAATCTGGGAACAAAAAAAATAAAAATAAATTTCAAAGGACCAAGAAACTATTCTGGATCAGCCATAATACCAAATGTATAGTGTTTCACACCTGTCATTGTGGTACAAAGCACCTTAGTACACTGGACCCCAACCTTTCTGGCACCAGGGACTGGTTTCATGGAGGACAATATTTCCTCAGACCAGGGTCAGGGTGGGGACGGTGGGAGTAGGGGGATGGTTTCAGGATGATTCAAGCACATTACATTCAAGCTCACCACCTGCTGTGTGGCCTGGTCCCTAAAAGGCCTGGACCAGTACCAGTCCCCTACCCAGAGGGAGGTGATTCCTGCCTTAGTAGAGAGGCATTTGCTGAATAACTGAAACTCAATTTTATTTCATACGAAAGATCAATCCCTGCCTTTTATTCTTATCCACTAGATTATCTTCTGGGCATTTATTTTTGGTTTAAAACATCATTCAATGATGCACTGAACTTGCCCCGGCGGGTTTGGCTCAGTGGATTAAGTGCTGACCTATGAACCAAAGGGTGGCTGGTTCAATTCCCAGCCAGGGCACAACCCTGGGCTGGGTTGTGGGCCAGGTCCCCAGTGTGGGGGCGCATGAGGCGCAACCACACATTGATGTTTCTCTCCCTCTGTTTCTCCCTCCCTTCCCCTCTCTCTAGAAATAAATAAAATCTTAAAAAAAAACACAAAAAAAAACTTTGTGCTACAAGTGTAAATGGGTATTAAAGAGCCGTTTCTTTTTCACACGTTTCTGCTCACATGCTGCTTTAATTCTTCAGTTTAATCAAGGCAGGTAGGCTGCCATCTGGTTGATTTTTGACAGCTCTCCGTGGTTTTAGCTGAAACTTTGGCAGTTGATTTTTTTTTTAATGAAGCCAGCCAATGTTTTGACAAAATTCAACCCTTCATCCCTAGAGAAATTATTGAGCTTTTAGAACTTGTTTTCAGACCAACTTTTCCCAGAAAGGATTCATATCTTTCCCCTTTTTTCAGGAATTCTCCCTTTTTGCAGTCAGCTGTCACAGCTGATCATTTACTGGCTATAAAGGGGGTTTTTAACTTTCAGTACAAAATAAGCAACATGACATTGCAAATAAGCCTTATGAGATGATAAGCATAGTATTTTGTAAAGGCATTTTCACAATCTCCTCTGTTACAACATGCCCAGATGGCAAAATAAAAGAAATAAGAATTATCATCACCTGAAATAAATGATTTTTCCTCTGGTTAAATAGAGAAGTACCAGTTTTAAGGGTCAATACCCACAATTTGTCATAAATAGAGGCCTACATAGTTTCACCCCCACTTAACTTTTGTGTTTTTGTGTTTTTTCCAGCTTTATTGAAGTACGATTTTTTGTCGCTGTTGTTCATAACAAATAAAAGTTGTATATATTTAAGGCGAACAATGTGATGATTTGATATAGATATTGGGAAATGAGCATCACTGTCAAACTAATTAACATCCATCATCTCACAAGGTACCTCCCTTTTGTGCTGAGGACACTTAAGATCTGCTGTCTTAGCAAATTTTGAGTACGTAATACATTATTATTAACTATAGTCACCATGCTATACATTAGCTCTCCAGAACTTATTCATCGTATAAATGAAAGCTTACACCTTTTGACAAACATCTCTTCATTTTCTCCATGCCGGCCTCATCCCAGCCCCTGGCAAACACCATTCTACTCTCTGTTTCTATGAATTTTTAATTTTTAGATTCTACAAACAGAAGCCTATATAATTTCTTAACCAAAACAAATCTCAATATTCAGGTGAGAAAAAAGTGCACCTGACTTCCATTTCTTTCTCTTACATATCTTCTTTTAAATGTACTACTATAATCTCTTTTTTCCTTCAAAAAAATGTATCCGGAGGGTCCAGAAAATTAGCACTGGGAAAACTAGCATTGCCCTCAAAAAAAGAAAAAGACTGTAGCTAGCTACCTTAGCCTACACTTGAGTCCAGATGTGCCTGGCTATTGAAATCACCTAGTTAGCTTTGAAAGCACACAGACGGTGGGGCCGCACTGCAGGGTCAGGCTGAGGAGTCTCTTGGCTTTGCTCGGGTGCTCTCCAAATGGCCCTGATGGCATTTCAGATGGGAAGCCCCTGTACCAGCGAAGACTCTTTCCCAGCAAGATTCTGCATCTGGTCAATGCTTAACGATGATTTGAAAGGCCCCAGATTCCTTTTCTCAACAGTGGGAAGATTTTTCTTTTCGCCCTTTTGATCTTCACCAAAAATTAGGTGCCAGCCACAAAATCCTATTTACTGCCGTAAGTCCAGCATCTGTCTTACCGACCACAGGCCCTCTTTTATTTTGTAGCTGTTCCAGTCTTTGAAAACAGAGACTAATGTTCACACACAGAAGTGTACTTTTCAGAAAGCCACAAAACAAAGTGACTGTTTCTAGTTCTGATTGAAGAAAAACCATGTGTCAGTTTAAATATCTCTTGCTTTGATTGCACACATCAGTATGTGAAAATATTTACAAAACCTAAGTATGAAATTCAATGCAACAATGTGAAATTATACCACATTTATGAAATTCAGACAGATGAGCACTAAAGATTAAAAGGAAACCAAACAACAAGAAGTATTTACTGAGTATCCGTATGTGTTAGACAGTGAGGAGATGAACAAAAACTTGATGTAGTAGTGCTTGGTTTTTCTTTTCTGATTGCTAATATTTTAAAGAATTTTTTTATTATTGCAGAGTCAACAAAACTGTTGACCTGGGGTCTAGTACCTGGCTGATCTTGTGTACTTGGGATAGTTCTTTCAGGCTTCCAACAATGACCGATTTCTCTGTGATAAAAGTGGCATGTGCTCTTGTTTTCTGCAGGCTCCTGGGCTTAGCTTATGGGGCAGCTTATATACTAAGAGAGGTCTGTTAGAAAGTTAATGCAATTTTTCTGAAACAAGGTCCGTTACTCTTCAACAGGCTCATTCTCAAGGCAGGGGCAAGGTTTCGTGAGGCAGAATGAAAGCTCGCCAGGCTTCTTCAGACCCGGCGCAGAAATAGACACAGCTCCGCCTCTATGCTCTACCAGCCAAATCAAGTCGTAAGTCCAGCCCGGATTCAAGGTGAGGGAAACAGACTACTAATTAAGATGTGAAGAATTTCAAAGTCACAGTGCAATGGGTACAGATACAGCGAGAGGTAGAGAATTGGGGTCCTTTCTGCAATCATAATCTCTATTTTCTTGATTCAACCTGTTTTTTCCGTCACCTTTGAAAAAGAGAATTGGAGATCTATAATTTGAGAACTGAAAGGGAATTAAGTGGTTATGCTCTCAGATCCTTTCACTTAACAGAATGCAACCTGATGCACCAGGAGGTATATGGACTCGTGTTTACATAGCTAAGTACTTACAAAGCCAAGATAAAAAGGTTTTCCACATTCTGGAACTGTGCCCTTCCATCACACCATGGCACTGGTCGCCCAGAGTGTTCAATCTTTTTTGTATAAAATGGTCAGGATACATTTATTTTAAAACAATATTTGAAAATGTGTAGTTTTTAATGTAAATAATCAAATCTCTTTTCACAGGAAATATAAACACAGAGCAACATTTTACAAATAACTTTTTCTATCAATCATTGTCCATCATTATTTAGCAAGAAATAAAAACATAACAGTGCTTAAACACACTTACTATATGCTATTACAGGAATATTATATAAATGACTCCATTGTTACTTATAAATTTGATTCAGTATCATGGAATTAATAATTTCTTAAAATAGTAGAACATAAACAGTTTAATTATTTATTTAAGAAGGTTTCTAGAAATACTTTCAGACCCATAAAAAGGTGCATTCATGCTATTGAATTTTTCCAGTTTTTCATTTTATTTTGTTTTATTAGTAATTAAGGAACTCAATTAAGAGTGAAGTGTAAGTTAATAGATGATGACAACTGTCAACCTGACTGATGCATGGAAACAAACAACAATGTAGAATTTTAAGTCTTTTATACTTGAAGTGCATTTTACTATATTTCATGATCAAATTTTACAAACAGTTTCAATAAGAATGAAATCTACATAGTTTTTTCCTAACTAAAAATATGAAACTAACTAAATAACTCACTGTATACTCAGGGAAATAGTTAAATTCTGGATCTTTCATAGAAAAGAATAACAAGTCAATTACAAGGAAAAATGCTCCAAAGGTAATGTTAAAACCAAAAAAAGAAAAATGAATAGAAGGAAAAAGAGAAAATACACACACACAGTACAATTCCAATTTATAAAATATATACAGTAAAAAACTGAAAAGATCTATAACAAAATATGAATAGTAGTTTCTTTTCTTGGGTGAAAGGACTGTAAGATTCATGTAATTGATAATTTATATTTTCGTTTTGTACCTTTATGTGTTTTAAAATCAAATCAAAATATGTAAAAAAATTAATTAAAAGGTTAGTAATTGAAAAATAAGAAAATAAGCCACAAGATTAAAGTGATTGCAAATTTTAGCATGCAAAAAACCTTTTTAAAATAATATATTTCAATAAAATAATTACCAGAAAAAATATTTTTAAATGCACATCATATATTTTAGTCATCCTGCATTCAAAATGAGTCATGAAACCATAAAAGCAGAACGAATGATTCAACAATCCCATGTCACAGGTAAGAAGCTGATTCATGCCTAGAAAGGTTAAATAAATAACTTAGCCAATAGTATACAGTCCACTTCAGAACCAAGACTCACAATCTAGCCACGCTCTTTCTATTTTATCATGCTGCCTCTGTAAAAAGTACTAAAAGAGAGAATAAAATAAAATACTGTGAGCTAACATTCAGTAAGTATGTTTCTTTAATATGTGATTGCCTTGCTCACCTTCTCTCATTTATGAATCCATCTCTAGAAAATGTAGTAGATATAGTAAAAACATTCTTACTTTTCCAGATTTGCACTATGGGCAAAAATTTTTTACATTTAAAATTTCTCATTATTTTATTATACTGATCTCATTTCAGACATTTTCCTCTTGATAACAAATCCCAGTTTGCTTCCATGGCCTCAGTTTAGGAAGAGAGAGAGTAATACATAAAAATAAGAACTGAGACATCTATTCCTTACTTATGAAATGAAAGACAGGAGAACTCTGAAAGAAGAGGCCAAGACTTACTAGTGAATTCCTAGGCTGTTGAGATAAAAAGATGCACATGACATCATGCCTAATTTCAAAGAGTTTATGGTAGTGTTAGAGAGAGACAGATGTACTGGACGGGGAAAAAGTAGGTTTCTAGCTGTTCATATTGAAAATAACACAATAAATAATAAATCATAATACAACAATATACTCTGTGTTTTACACATTCACAACTGTAAACCTACTTTTGCTTCAACCTGTACAAGCAACTAAAAGCAATACAGTGTTTTGATTACTATAAAAAATGCCTTTACAAGCTTAAAAGAGGGGCTAGTCATTTCTATGTTGAGGATATGAGGTAAAACCTTTAGAAAAACATTTGTAAAGCCAAAGCTGGAGCTGAAAAATTCTTCAATAAAGTTCAGGTTACTTCAACAACAACAAGAAGCAAGCAAGTCAGATGACCTTACCATCAAAACTACTGTTCTATCTGTTAAAAAAGAAAACAAACCCACATACAGCAAAACTTATTTCACAAATGAATGTTTGCCTCAAAACAACTTTGAATCATTTTACCTGATCTCCAAAATTGTATAAACATAGATGCTTAAGAACTGAAAAGAATATGATTATCCTTATAATAAGCATTATAGTGGGAATGAAAATTTATAAGACATATTGCCAGCCTGTGTGAGACATGTAATATTATTATGCAGTCAATATCTGTATACACAGGAAAAGGAGAGTGAATTAGTTAGAAAAATACTAGCAGCTATAACAGATATACCCCAAAATAGACACAACAAAAGTCCATTTTGTGTTTATATGAAAGTCCATTGTGCATGTTCCTGGTTAGAGGTGGCTTTTCTACATTTCATGATTGCTGAAAGTTTAGTTAGACTTCCCATCAAGATGGTGTCATAGGTAAACATGGCTTGCCTCTTCACACAACTACATCAAAATTATAACTAAACAATAGAACAACCACCATTCAGAACCATCAAAAATTGAGCAGAATGAAAGTCCTACATGGTACATTTCACCACTCTACTGAGCCTGAGAGACATAGAAGCTCTACCTAATACATAGAAACAAACGCATGGAGGATGCCAAAATGAGAGACAAAGAAACATGCCCAAATGAAAGAACAGAACAAAACTCCAGAAAAAGAAATAAAGAAAATGGAAACAAGCAATCTACTAGATACAGAGTTCAAAACACTGGTTATAAAGATGTTCAATGAACTTAGAACCTCAACAGCATAAAAAGATTCAGTCACAAACAAAGAATATACCAATTGAAATAAATAACAATTTACAGGGAATCAGCAGTAAAGTGGATGAAGCTGAGAACCAAATCAATGATTCATAATATAAGGGAGCAAAATAACAACCAATCAGAATAGCAAGAAGGAAAAAGAAACCCCTAAAAAAGAGGATAAAGAGTGTAAGGAGCCTCTGGGATAACTCACAGTCTACCAACATTCACATCATGTGGATGCTATAAGAAGAAGAGAGAGAGCAAAAAAGTGGAAACCTATCTGAAAAAAATGATGACAGAAAACTTCTCTAACCTGGTGAAGGAAGTAGACATATAAGCCCAGGAAGCACAGAGAGTCCCAAACAAGATAAACCCAAAAAAGACTCACACCAATACACATCCTAATTAAAATGCCAAAGGTTAAATACAAAGAGAGAATCTCAAAAGTAGCAAGAGTGGAGCAGTTAGTTACCTACCAGGGTGCTCCCATAAAACTGTTAGCTAATTTCCAGAAGAAACTTTGCAGACTAGAAGGGATTGGCAAGAAATATTCAAAGTGGTGAAAAGCAAGAACCTGCAACCAAGATTACTCTCCCCCACCCCAAAGCTATTATTTAGATCAAGGACAGATAAAGAGCTTCCCAGGCAAGAAAAAGCTAAAGGAGTCCATCACTACCAAACCAATATTATATGAAATGTTAAAGGGTCTTCTAGAAAAAGAAAAAGAAGGAGGAGGAGGAGAACAAAAGGAAGAAATGAACAATAAAATAGCAATAAATACATATCTATCAACAATTGAATCTAAAGAACAAACAAGCAGAGCAAGCATAAACAAAATTATAGATACAGGGAACATTTTGGTTATTGCTAAATGGGAGGGGGTGCTGGGGGATGGGGGAAAGATGTGAAGGGATTAAGAAGTGTAAGTTGGTAGTTTCAATATAGTCATGGGGATGTAAAGTACAGCATAAACAATAGGGTAGCCAAAGGGCACATATGCATTACCCTTGGACATGAACAATGGTGTGGGGATTACCTGAGGGAGTGGGGGGGGGGAGGTGGAGGAGGGAAAAGGGAGAAAAACTGGGACAACTATAATAGCATGAATAATAAAATATAATTTAGAAAGAAGGAAAAAGAAAGAGAAAGATCTAAGAACTCTGTTGTAAATGAGAGGGTTAAATATTTCAGTTTTACTCAGAATGTTTTAATTACGAAGTAACACAGTATGTAGAAAATTGATAAAAAGAGAAAGAAGGTAAAAGAAGAAGACAATGAAAATCAACTGTAATCTCGCCTTTTGGAGATAATAACTGGTCCATGTGTTACAAAACATTTTCCATGCGTACTTTTTCCTACATATTGAATGGGATCATCCGAATGGCTTTGTAACCTTCATGTTTCACTCAATAATACATTCTGATTCTAGAGGAACGGAGAGGCCTCACAGTTCTGAAGGGAGCTTGGGGCAGGAGAAAGGGAGAAAGGAAGCCAGACAGTATGAGCGCTAGAGACTAATGGGTGATTAAATGGAAAAATGAAGAAGGATTTAGAACTAAATATAAGCTTAGCTAAACTACTCTACAATATTGCTGCCATGGCATCCCTTTTGTGTGG
The DNA here is from genome assembly GCA_004026545.1 of Mormoops blainvillei. Lineage (NCBI taxonomy): Eukaryota > Metazoa > Chordata > Mammalia > Chiroptera > Mormoopidae > Mormoops > Mormoops blainvillei. The sequence continues at coordinate 154,191 of PVJD01000874.1, read as the reverse complement.
CTAAGTGGCCCGCGGTGGCCTTGAACGGACACTAGTCTCCCCATACAGCACTTGCCCTAGAGAACAGGCCACAGAGCCACACCTAAATATTAGTTCCTGATATGATACCCAAAACTGCCCTGCGATGAGCATTCTCCCCCAATCTTTTAGTTTGAATTGACGAACCGACCCTTAGCTCAGGAATCCCAAAGCACTCCACCCACAGACCCTAAGAAAGGCATGCACCCCAAGTCCTGCTGCTCTCTGTGCCTGAACCATGGCTCGATCTCCCAGAAAGGCAGATGAGTGGGCCATGAGCCTCCTCTGGGACTGGTGAGTAATAAACTTCTCTAATCCTGTCTATTCCCTGTGATCTTTGGTTGAATCAGGCTCACCATCTAACATCTCACAAATCTACTTAACAAGTGCTAATTTAACAAAGTTACAATAAAGATGCTGTAAAGCTACAGGCTCTCTCCTTTTTTCTCTGCCACTTCTTGAAAGTCTGCGGTCCTCTGATGTCAGCTGATGTTTGATGGAAGATTCAAAAAAGGAAATCATATCGCTTTTTAAAATTACAGTTTACATTCAGTGTTATTCTGTATTAGTGTCAGGTACACAACAGAATGGTTAGACAATCATATATTTTACAAAGCAGCCGCCCTGATAATTCAGTACCAATTTGGCCCCTTACATAGTTATCACAACACTATTGACTATATTTCCTAGTCTGTAATTTACATCCCGGTGACTATTCTGTAACTCCTTAATCTCCGTAAACCCAGAAGTAAAGTAATTCATGTCTCCTATTATCCATTGGCAGGAGCTAATGACATAGTCTCACCTACACCTGGGAAGACTGGCCGGGCAGCTGCTTCCCAGAAACAACTCAGCACTGTAGAGGGTGAAGCAGAAGTCTTTGATGGATATCTGGCCATTCCTGCCATGGATTTTTGTGGGGAGTCTGTGGGGAGTCATAGTGGAATTGGATTTTTTTCTATCACATTGTAAAAAAAAAAAACCTGGTTGGAGATCTAACTGATGACTCTGGTGACTCTGGGTGTTAAAAAAACTTGGTCTTCACTAATATCTCTCTTTAAATCTTAATATCACCTACAAAGATGTAGATTCTTTTGAAACTAGAATCCCTCGTAGCTATAAATATAAATAAAATATGCTTACATTCTTTTTTCTGAGAAATACTTCATAGTTGAAACAGTCTTGTGTGAAACCATTTTGGCACATGACCAAATCGACACCTTTTTGGGCTATTTGGTTATTTAACAAATATTCAAAAAGCATCTACCATGTTGCAGAACAGACACTTACTCATGAAATAAAGACAAGAGATTTCCTGGGTGCCTAGAGAGAAAGGCTGAATTCTGTAATTAACATAAACTGAGATTCAAGAGGGTAGCTACAACAATATATTAAAACAATCTGTTGTAGAATTTTAGACTTGAAACCCAAACCCATAAAAGCTGTCTAGACTATCCAACATGACCAAGCTGAAGCTGTAGAGGGGAGAGTGGCAAAGGGTGAGGTCGGCCTTGAGAACGAAAAAGACAGACTTCACAGTTATTCCAGATGTAGATTCTATGATCAAAACAAGATTCTATGATCAAAACAATGGCTCAAAAGTATCCGAGATGGAAAACTGGGTGAGCGATGCAAACCAGAGTAACCTCCCAAACAATAAAGTTTTGAGAGAGAAAGTAAGTTTCATTAGAGTGTATTAAGATTAAGGTAACTGTAGACATCTGTATAAAAATTTATCTGGATGTAAAGGAAGTCCCCCACCCACACGCATTTAAACGTATAATCCAAATTCAGGTCATATTCTACTTTTCAAATGTGCTTTCTCAAATTGGTGTGCAGGGGGGAAAAGGAAAGAAAGAAAAGATAAATAAAGGTAAATAATATCACTGTGCCCTTATGATATTAGATTTGGCAAAATTCAATCCTCTTTTTCCAAGGTTCTGACTGCATTTTGCAAATCAAGCCAATGTTTATGACGTAATCACCTGGCCTGGTCTTAGTTCAAACGTTGAAACTTCGTCACACATTTTGAAACACTTGGCAAAAGGCTAAGTCATTTAGGGACCATGTACTCTTTAAAACTAAACCGAACTAGGAGATCCAAGGTGGTAGCAGATTTGGTGGAAGTTACAATCACCTCCTCTCGAGACCAAACTGGAATTGCAACTGAATTATAGAACAACCAACGTGAATAGCCAACTGAAGAGTATTAGAAGTCTTATAACCAAGGATTTACAAAATACGCCAAGTCAAGACTAGAGGAAGGGCAGAAAGGTGCAAAGGGCTGGCCTAGCACCCTCATGTGGTGGCTGAAAATCCAGAGGGATATCTCAGCTGCAAAGGTTCCCCCTGAGGAGCTGGGGTCTCAGCCCCAAACTGGGCTCTCCAGCCCAGCGCCCCAGAGCTGGGAGGATAATATCTGGCTCTGAAAATCAGAAGGCTTCTCTCTGCCAGTGACAGAGGAGAATCAGTTGCAGACACAGGTGTCCTCTTAAAGGGTCAACACACAAAATCTCGTTTGCAGCCACTCACCGTGGGCTCCAGCAGAAGGAGGCCAGAGAAGACTAGATTCACATGAAGAGAGACTAGGAATTGTGGCTCTGGGGAGAGAGCTAAAGGGACAGCTGCCAGGGCCCCTAGGCTTAGTCCCTCTCCTACACTGCAGATGCCGTATTTCTTGGGTGGAACATTCTCCACCATATGGCATCACCCTGGGGAAATGCAATAGCCCACCTTTTAGATACCCAGTTGCCCCACCCTGCAGAGCCCATGCTCTGCCGGGCCAGGGTGTAGAGGTCTGGGAAGATTCAGGGGGTGTCAGGTACTGAGTGATATGGCTTTGAGGCAGTAGCCAATCCCCTCACTCCTCCGCGAACCTGTCTGGTGCCTCCCCCTCACTGGAGATCTACTAACCCCACTCTCTGGGCTCTCGGTGGCCTGACACTCCCAGCTCCTGATGGCCCCAACCTACTGAGCTCTGGGAATAATTCAGGACAGACTGAGGTATGTGGCTCTGGAGGTGGGGGTCACTCCTCTCTCCCCGATCCCTGGCCTGACTGGCACCTCCCTCTCACAGAAGATCCACTAGCTCTGTTCTCCCAACTCTTGATGGCCGCACCATGGTAAGCTTAGACTCACAGCTGAATTTTGAATAAAATGAGTTGTGTAGCTCTAGGACAGGGACCATTTTTTCCTCACACACCTATCCAGTGTAGAGCCCTACCATCACATCACCAAGTCTTGGTCTGTTTGAGACTGGTAAACTCTGCTGGCCTCACCCTGACAACAGTCTAAGACCCTGCCCCACCACAAAGGTGTGCAAGCATCCAGCAGGTGGCAGCTAGACTTGTGTACCCTGGGACATTTGTTGAGTGGCCTCAGACCCAGCACTGGCATGGAGTTTCAACCTGTATCAATCTGGTGAACATCGATCTCCCCTTCCTGTACTTCGCTGAGAACCTCATGTAACTCGAATACCCCCAGAGGCTCTTTCAGTGACAGTTTAACAGGCAGTCAGCAGGTAGAGGCAGGGAATGGTGAATCTCAGGGTGCCTTTGGACTTTAGCTGACCTGCTTCCAGGCCCAGTGCAGGCAAAACCTGGCCTTGGTGCACAGTTGTATACACTGAGGCCCAGCAGAAGCAGCCACAAACTGGATTGCTTTGTAGCTCCAAACAGGTTGTCCAGGGCCAGTCACAGGCAGCATCTAACAGTGGTTAGATGAGCCCCTCTTAAGAGGCCCCAGAACCAATCTACCCAGAGGCCAGCTTCAGGCAATATCAGAGTAGGTTCCAATAACCTTCACAAGAGGTATAACCAAAGGGAGACCTCAGCAGGTGCCAGACCCTGCAAGGTGAATTCTACCCCATGCAGCACAGTAGTTTGTACACTGTGGTGGGGGTTGATCCTCACAGTCAGCTAGCCTGAGGACCAACCCCATATACAAACTGGCCATAGCAGTCAAGACTCAATTACAACAGAAGGGCCCACATAATATGCACAAGGCACATTCCTGGAGCACCCAGCACAGGTGATTGAGGAGACTGCGCAACTGAGTCCCAGGGGACACTTCTACATAAGGCCACCCTACCAAAATTAGAAGTCATAACAGATCTACTTGATACATAGAAATAAGCAAAAGGAGGCAGCCAAAATGGGGAAACAAAGAAACAAGGCCAAAACAAAAGAACAGGGGAAATCACCAGAAAAACAAGCAAAATGAAATGGAGGAAGGCAATTGACCAGATACAGAGTACAAAAGAATTGTTATAAGGATGCTCAAGGAATGTAACGAGAATTACAGCAGCATGAAAAGAGACGTAGAAACCATAAAAAAAGAATGAGTCAGAAATGAAGACTACAATATCTGAAATGAAGATACACTGGAGGGAATAAACAGTATGTTGGATGAAGCAGAGGACAAAATCAGTGATTTGGAAGACAAGGTAGCAGAACACACTCAATCAGAACAGCAAAAAGAAAAAAGAATTTTAAAAAAATGAGAATTGTTTAAGGGACCTTTGGGACAACATGAAGTATAACGACATCCACATCATAGGAGTACCAGAAGGAGAAGGGAGAGAGCGAGGGATAAAGAACCTATCTGAAAAAATAATAACCAAAAAATTCCCTAACCTGGTGAATAAAATAGATACACAGGTCCAGCAATACATTAAAAAGACCATACAAAGGATCTGAACAGATACTTCTCCAAAGAGGCCATGAAGATTGCCAATAGATGTATGAAAACATGTTCATCATCACTAATCATCAGATAAATGCAAATTAAAACCACAATGAGGTATCACCTTACACTCGTCAGAACAGCTATAATCAAAATCAACAAACAACAAGTACTGGTGAGGATGTGGAGAAAGGGGAACATTTCTGAACTGTTGGTGGGAATGCAGACTGGTGTGGCCACTGTGGAAAGCAGCAAGGATTTTCCTCAAAAAATTAAAAACAGAACTGCCTTACGAACCAGTGATTCCACTTCTGAGAATATAGTTGAAGAAACCTGAAACACTAACTGAAAGAATATATGCACCCCTACATTGATTCCAGCATTATTTACAATAGCCAACATTAGGAAGAAACCCAAATGTCCATCAGTAGATAAGTGGATAAAAAAGCTGTGGTACATTTACACAGTGGAGCACTACTCAGCCTTTAAAAAGAAGAAAATCTTATCTTTTGCAACAGGGTAGATGGGCCTGGATAGTACTATGCTAAGTGAAATAAGCCAGTCAGAAGAAGACAAATGCCATATTATTTTGCTTATAATGTGGAATCTAACGAACAAAATAAATAAGCTAACAAACAAAATAGAAACAGACTCATGTATACAGAGAATGCACTGAAGTTGTCAGAGGGGAGAGGAGTTGGGGGACTGGGTGAAAAAAGTGAAGTGACTAAGAAAAATAAAACTCATACACACAGGTAGCAGTGTGGTGATTACCAGAGGGGAAGGGGGTAGGGAGAGGTAGAAGGAGGTAAAGGGGGTATAAATGGTGATGGAAGGAAATTTGACTTTCAGCGGTAACACACAGTACAATACACCGATGATGTACTATAGAATTGTACAGCTGAAACCTATATAATTTTATTAACCAATGCCACCCCAATAAATCCAATAAAAATGTTTTAAATAATAAATAAGTAAAATAAAACTGAAAGAACCCAAACAAAGGTAATAGTTTTAAGCAAACCTGGATTCATTTTAGGTTTGGTGTGAAAACCATAAGTGTGGTGGTTCTGCTCTATTTCATCTCCTGGAATTTACAGTCTGATTTCAACTGTGTGCTGTTTTCATTTATTTACCCACATACCAGGATTAAAATTCAAGGGGAGGAGGGAAAAGCCTACATTAATGACTATTTAATGACTCTAATTTAAACTTTTCTTAATTTAGGCAGCCAAGTTTTTGTTGTTTTATTTTGTAATCATTAACAATAGTAGTAAACAGCTGTGCAGTGCTTGTTAGGCACCGTTCTGAAGATTTACACATATTAACTCATGGAACCTTCATAACAGCCCATGAGGTAAGGACTCTTATAATCAGCATGATGAAAACAAGGAAACTGAGGCACAGAAAGGTTAGGTAATTTGTCAAGGTTTCCACAGCTAGCAAGCGGCAGAGGTGGACTTTAAACCCAGGTGGTCTGGCTTTGGGACCTGTCCTCACTACTCTTACACTGTATTGCTTGTTCACTTTGCAAATAGTATTTCATCTTCGCTGTCCTTCGTACATGAAGATTTGGTCTGAGACCCCCGAGGACATCATGTACAAAACTCTTTATTCACAGAGTATGTTAATCCAAACTGCCCTGACAACTAATCCAGATGCCAGCCAGCAGCCACCATGGTCCCCTTCCTTTTCCAATCATCTAATTAAAAACACTGGCTGCTGAGAGTTAATAGAACTCATCTGCTGGGGAGGAAGTGGAGAAGATAATGGAGAATAGAGAGGACTCCACCTCCCAGCTGTTCCCTTCCGTCTTTCCTGTAGCGCTAAGGAGTTAATGGCTGCCTGTCAGAGAGAGGTACAGGGAAGGACTGAGGAAGGAGGGCGGTGCGGGCACCATGCTGGCTGTTTCACACTAAGAATATATAATTATCCATGTTCACAGAGGGAAATCTGGCTCAGAGAGGATAAATAACTTGCCCAAGATAATGGGGTCAGAATTTAACCCCCAATCTGTTTAGCGCCGAGGCCCAGGCCTACTTTCCACACTAAAGGAGCAGGCTCAGAAAGGAGAGGACAGTTCTGACGGTATCTGTATACCTCACTGATTCTTACCTTCTCTTCTAAAAAAATGAAGAAAGGGTAATTTTCAACGTTGTTTCCTGGTTGGTATTACTACTAAATATTTACTCTTCGTTATTATGATTCATAGCATGTAATATATTGAGAAGTGGCTTTATTAGGCTCTCTAGGGAACATAAAGTAAGCAAAAAGTAGGGTAGTAATCTGGCAATAATAGCCATATGTTTTATTAATGGCCTATGTCGACCTGAATTTGTTTTTTTCCAGTTGTCTCTCGATGTGAACATATGTGTTTGGTTGAGATATTTTCATTTTAAATGGTCACTTAAATTTTTAAAAAGCTATGCTTATTGTCTCCAAATTAATATATAATGAGAAAGAGTTGGAACCATTTCCTAAGTAAAAAACAAGCAAATGAAAAGCACCAATATTTAAATTTAACAAAAGGTCTACATAGGGTTATTGTGGAAATAAATGGGACAATACACTTAAAAAGCATTTAGCATGATGCCTGGTGGGTTTTAAATGACCAATAAGTGGTAGAGATTTTAGGAAAACATAAAATTCAAATATTAAAAAGTTCAAAGCACTACTGACTGCCAATTTATAGCTTTTATATGTTTTCATAATATTTTAACCAATTTCAATTATAAATTTTAACTATTTCATGTAACTAGTAAACTAACAATACCTTTTCACTTATTTTTTTACAGAAATACATAAAGCGTTTTTGAAAAATCTTTTCTTTTGCCAGTAGGTATAAAATAAGTGTTCTGTACTTGTTATTGATACATTGATTTTCCCAGATTCCAAAAGTGATAAGAAACAATTCCAACTGGACTTCTCAGAATAGTATGGCCTCCCTTCCTGCACTTTAAAAAAATAATTCGAAAGATTCCAAAAACACCTTTCTATTGTTTTTTCCTATTCTCCAAGGATATGAATCTTCAGAAAATGCTGGTTTAAAAAGTAAAGTTCTGAGCATATCTGTAAGCAAACTAAGTCTTGTAATGTAATCATTAGAACTGTAAGCATTACAGTGACCACATACATGCATCAAAACCATAGTGGTTTGTGGGCTGTCGAAACTCTGTTGAAGAGAAGGGAACAAGATTCTGTTGCATTTGTGACCTCTAGAGGCCAACATGAATGTAATATATTTTAGTCATTCAAAGATGCCTCAAAAGTACAGTCTTCAAGAGTGTAAGATTTATGGGCTTTAGAAAATAGAGCAAATTCAAGAGAAGAGAGGTTCCATTCTAGGTGGATAGGTTGCCTTGAACTAACAACCACAGACCACAAATTGAAGTTTTAAATAATAATTTGAAAAAGCCTCAGACTCTTGGAGAACCTTCATGGAAAACGAGAACCTTGCCCACTCTGCAGCAGAGCTGTCCGGGCTAATCATGTTCTGTGAGTGATCGTCACAGCGAGGATGGACACAGTAAAATGCATCCACTGGAACTTAGAGTCAAAATTTGATTCTAATGCTTGCTAGTTACATGTTCTGGAAAATTCATTAACCTCTCCGAGCTTCAGTGTCCTCATCTGTAAGTTAAGTAGTCATACTAAAACCTACCTTAACAGTGTTACTTGGAGATTAAATGAGATAACGTAGACTCAGAATTACCTTGAAAACTGCCTAGTACTAAACTCGTAACACGTTTCGTGATGATTACACCGCTATTTGTTCAGATGCTTCCTGTTATCTTTAAATGATAACACTTCTTTCACCACAGTGATAAGCCGAAACAAAATGTCAGTCAAACAAAGACTTCTGTAAGGTGAGAAAACAGTGTTGGAAGCAGAGCTGTTACTCTCTCTCCCTGTGTTGTGTTACTGCACAGCAGTCCTAAAAACTCTGTGTAGAATCAAGCGTGGAGCGGCAGAGAGTTAGCTGCCTAATCAGACTGATTTACCTTTGTCTTGAAGATGACAATTAGGATATAACCTCTGAAATGTTAGGGCATTTCTGCACTTTTCAGCATGTCCCGAAATGGTGCCCAGCCATCTCCCCACGTGCTCTGCTGTTGTGTTCTGGAGCTTTCTTTGAGAGCCAAACCTTTCACACTGGCTCCTTTCGCAGCTGACATGATGTTTGTATTGTTGCATATCGATGTGTCCATCTTTCATATAGGAAAGGTCAAATAGAAGATGGCCGAAGTAATGCTGCGAGCTCCCTTATCTCTTCTTTATCCCCATAAAGCAAAAGTCTTATCATGGATACCTCTACTGGGACTCTTCTTCCATCCCACAGAACACTGCAAGAGGAATTCACTTGACTGTTATAGTTATGCAGCCTCTGACTTGAATGCCACTCCCAAACCCTTACTCATCGGATTTCTCTCGTGCTTCACCATGTTTTTTATTAACTCTTCAATATTCACTTCAAATCCACTCTACTAAAATCTCTTCTGTCATTCTCAACAAATAGATCTACTTTTATTTTCCAGAGAAAAATCAATGCCTTATAAAACAGGAATGCTCCAAACTTCTTACCATCTGCCTATAGGTGCATTGATAGCCACAACCTTTGATTCATTTGCCCCTTCTGCCTCCACAAATGAGAATCTCTTCCGCCTGATCTCCACGTCATGCTCTGGATCTGCATTCGGTCACAGTTAAGTTCAACTTAAATCAGTTCAACTGCAACTGAAGGAAAACGCAAAATAACAGTGGCTTAAATAACATAGAAAGTCATTTGTTGTTTCCAGAAATTAAGACCTTACATAAGCAAATCAGGGCTAATATAATACCTCTACAATCATCAGAGATATGGTTCCTTTTGACGTCTTGTCTCCATTATCCTCAACATATGGCTTCTGCCACAGGCTCCAAGATAATTAACGAGGCTCCAGCCAGTGTGGATACATTCCAGTCCACACGCAATACAGCAACTTTTCTCCCACTGGCTACAACCTAACCGCAAGAGCCACCTTGCTGCAAAGGAAGCAAGGAAGTATACTCTTTAGATGCACAATTATGAACCCAGCTAAAAATCAGTGGGAGCAAAGCGAGGAATAGTGGACATTGAGGGAGAAGTAACAGTCTTACCACACAGTCCTATGCGGCCTTCTCAAGATTTTCATTATGTTCACATTTTCTTTTCCCATAACTTTAATTTCCCCTCTCTAGTGGCTCTTTCCCTTAGCCATTCAAATATCTTCCTGAGCTGTGTCTCTAACTATTGCTCTGCTTCTCTCCTTCTCTACACCACCAAGTATTTTGAAGATTTTACTCATTATCTTTACTTCCTTGCAGCATTCACTTTGCAGGCCACTGCAACCTGAAATCTGCCCCTCTTGTGCATTAAACTGTGTCCCCCCAAAACATATGTTAAAATTCTACCCCAAGTACCTGTGAATGTTATCTTATTTGGAAAAATAGGGTCTTTGCAGATAAATTCAAGTTAAGGTGAGGCCATACAAGATTGGGGTACACTCTAAGCCCTATAATTGATGTCCTTATAAGAAGGCCATGTGAAGACCCAGGGACACTGAGACACACCTAGTGAACACATGTGAGGATGGAAGCAGAGACTGGAGAGATGCATCAAGAAGCAAGGAACACCAAGGATGCTGGCAACCAGCAAAAGCTAGGAGGAAGCAATGAGGACCCTCTCCTGGAGTCTACACGGCCCTGCTGATGCCTTGATTTCAGACTTCTACTCTCTAGAGTTCTGTTTATTCCCTCTGGTGAGAGGATAAATATCTGTTTTTTTTAAGTCATTAAATTTGTAGTACTTTATTATGGCAGCCCTACCAAATTAATGAACCTTACCCCAACCACTCCACCGAAATAGCTCTTACAAATGTCACAATGGCCTCTTTGTTGCTAAATCCAGAGGGCAATTTTCAAGACATTTATTTTCTCTCTATATATATATCATTTGATAAAATTATTTACTCCCTGGTGTTGAAATCCTTTACCCTTGATTTGGGGGCAATACTCTCTACTGGTTTCCTCAGTATCTCTCAGACTACTCTATCTCAACCTTCTTTTCCAAACTTATTTGTTTCATATCCTGAACATTCTCGTTACCTACTTCCAACTTAATGCATTAACCCCGCTAAAATATATTCAATTCCTTCCTTCCTGCACCCAAATCCCCAGTGAAATGAGTAAAACAGTATAACACTTTTAAACCTATCTAGTTCATTTATACATTCAGCAAACATTAAGTGTCTGCTACAGTGCATTCCAAACACTGTGCCAGTACTCAAGATATAGAGATGAACAAGGGAGGCTCGATACCTGACTTCATGGAGCATTCATCCTCCTGGGGTTATGATAATAAATAACCAAAGAAATACCTGAGACAATTATAAGTATGATAATACATGGCATGAAGGAAATAGATAGCATAATGAGATAGAGCTGGAGTCTGTGCATTATTTCTGTAAAGGGCAAAACAGTAAATATTTTAGGCTATGTAGGCCATATAGCCTCTATTGCAACTACTCGACTTGGCTATTACAGAACAAAACAGCCACAGGCAACACATCAATGAAGGAATATGGCTGTGTTCCAATAAAATTTAATTTATGAAAACAGGCAGTGGGCCAGATTTAGTTTGTGGGACACAGCTTGTCAACACTTGAGAGAGAAAAGAATTGGGGCAGATCACTTATTTATTTATTTATTTATTCATTTATTTAATTTTTTTATTCTCACTTGAGGACATGTTTATTGATTTTAGAGAGGGGGGGAGGGAGGGAGAGAGAGGGATGGAAACATTGATGTGAGAGAGAAAATCAATTGATTGCTTTATGCACATGCCCCAACTGAAACCAAACCCACAGCCCAGGAATGAGCCCTGACTGGGAATTGAACCCATTGCCCTTAGGTTTTACAGATGACACTCCAACTGAGCCACACTGGCCAGGGCATGGGGCAGATCACTTTAGATATAAGGGTCAACATCAGCCTCCCTGAAAAGGTGGCATTTGAACTGAGATCTGAAAGGGAGAAGAAGTCACATTTAATTCTCTCAGCACATTAGTTTCGGAACTAGCAATGAAAACAACAACAAAAATATTTTATTCTTCTTTTGTTAGGATTTGAAAATTTTGAATGATAATCCATATAATCCACAAAATTCCTAACTCCAGATGTTGGGGAAACATCAACCCCTACATCTCCAGGGTGGGAATTTACAGAATGAGAAAGATCACTCAAGACAGTATTCAAGTTTTAAAGAGAGCTAAGGATCTGAAACATTAGATTAAAATTTCTCTTTAAACAGAGTCAATGAAAGACATGGGAAAAACCATTACAAAATCTTTTATCTGTATTTCAAGCAAGAGTAAAAATATACTGCATATCAAATGAAAAATATTATAAAGTATATAAACATTGCTTTATTCAAAATCATTTTTACCATCATGGCATCAAATTATACAATAGGTTACTGTAGAAAATTGAATCAGTGAATTTTTTCAAGGATGCAAAAAGTAACAGATGTGAAGAACAAATCCAAGAGTTAGAAATATTTGTAACAGGAACGCTATGCAAAAATAGAACATATAAAGGAAGAAATCATTAGAAATTGGAATAAGTTTGCCTTTAGATGAGAATTTGTTCTTCAGCCCAAATGGATTAATGAATGCCAGGTCGAATTTATATAAACCTAGATATTTACTGATGAAATTGTTGGATTTGAAGTCTTTCAGAAAATAAAACGACATATATCCAAACCAGACTAGGGCACAGGAGGTGCAGAGAGAAAATGCACGAAGAGCAAAATGTTTAGAAACAGAGATCTCCCCCACAGCACTGAATGCTCTATGTGCTTTCAAAGACAAGGACTGTGATCCAGGGATTCTGAATTCATTCAAATTATCATTTACACCTACGAGTAAAAAGTTCTTATAAAGATCCGGGAAGTGTGTCACTTCTACAAATAATTACTCTAAGAAGTACTTACTCCAATTAACTGACATTTGAGTCAAATTATTTTAAGGATGAAGAAACATAACAAAAGATGCATAAACAATTATGACTGGTTTTCATTTATGGCAACATTATCTCCATTCCCACAAACTCTTCAGTGATATAGTCTTGCTTGCTCCCCAGTGAAGAGGTAGAACCTATCTCTCCACCTTCATGCATCTAGGGTTTAAACCTGTGACTGCTTTAGCCAACAGAATACTGCAAACATGACACTATGCTAGTTCTAGACACAGCCTCTTACTGACCTAGCAGCTTCTGCTTCTTTTCTCTTGAAGTTCTAAGCTGCATGTAAGAAGGACCACCAATTCTGCTAGAAAGAGGAGCCACATGGAGGAGAACGAAGCATCTTAGACATATAGCCTAGGTGAGCTTTCATACAACTCCAGCCTCAGCCTCCATCTAACTGTAAACACGTGAGAGATCCCAAGTGAAAACCACCCATATGAACCCAGTCAATGCCCCCCACCAAAAAAACTATAAGAGGTAATAAGAAATTTGTGTTTTTTCAGACACAAAATTTTGGAGTGGTCTGTTATATAGCAGTAGGTCCTGAAACAATGGAGTGAAACAAAATGTATTACCTAATTGTTGTTAATACTACCAAAAAACTGTCCAATGTAAAGGAAAAGTCTTAAAAGATACAATATGATACAGGATGCTAAAAATATTTAGTAACAATATTCTGGATCAAAAATTCCAGATTCTTTTGGCAAAAACTCAAAAGTGGGAGGAGAGACAAGAAAATTGAAAGTGTGATGCATTATTCAATTTATATGGAGAATGAAAATAGTTAATATTTCATTCTTGACATTGATAAAGAAATTAATATGTATTTTATTTTCAAAAGAAAAATAGTTTAATTGTTCCTGATTTTAAAAATTAGTAAATAAACATAATTAGCAATTTCATTTCCTAGAGATACTAGCACTATCCATTTTGTGCATAATTTTAATTTCTATAGGTATAATAACTAAGATGTTAAATGGCTCATTTAAAAATGGTTCCATAGACTGACAGCTATCAGAGGAAAGAAGGATTGAGGAGCTGGATGAATGAAGGTAAAGGAATTAAGCAAAAAACCAAAAAACAAAAAACTATATATATATAGTCCAGAAGGTATCCAGCCATGTAATATGAAAAATAGAGACATTTATTGAAGAAGACACAAGATAAAAGAAACACTGTACATTGGACAATGATGCCTCAGTCCCCTTGCTCTATGTGCTTTCCTTGTAGGCACCTTGGGACCTCACACAATTCTCCCAATTGCCATCATCCGCCCCATTGTATTTTCCTAAACCTTATCAATGGTCTGAAATCTCTTCCCTTTCAAAGATGATTTTAGTTTTGGGAAAATCCAGAAATCACAGGGCACCAAATCTGGGCTGTTGGGGGGCTGAGTCACCCGGGCGATTTGATGTTTCACAAAAAAACTCTGCAGGAGACATGATGTGTGAGCAAGGGCATTGTCATGATGAAGCAGCCAATCACCAGCTGCCCATATCTTCAGGCTTCTGAGTCACCTGAATAGCTTTCACGGAAAGATGTTCAAGCGTAACACAAAATTTGATGCAGATCCATTGCTCTACTCACTCAGTTATTTTGAAAGCATTGGCTACACAATACAAGTGCTCACTCAACAGCGTCTACTGCCCCCACTGGTTAGTATAGTGAAGTCATCATTGTTCACACATGCACATTCCAGTCCACTCTCCTTGGCTGCCAGGTCACATTAACGTCTTGCAAACTGTTCTCATTATATTAACAATGGCTGGACTTCTTCCGGAAAGGTCTCCTCACGTAGACTTGGGCAACTGTGTGGTAAGAGCCAAGGGAAAGTGGGGGGTCAGGTGGAGGTAAGCCAAGGGGAGGAAATGGGGACAGAAAGAGCCTTCGTTTGGGGCAATGATGTTTTGTTGAGTGGTACACTTGAAACCTGTATGGTTTTATGAACCCATGTCACCCCAATAAATTCAATAAAAAGAAGAGATAAACAAAATCACAAAAAAAATGGTTCCACAAATGCTCAATTTCTAATTAATTTTCAACCTGGTTGTTTTGTTCTAAAACATAGTCATCCACATAATTGCTATATCTCTCGAAAGTAAATGATCTCTTCACTTTCCAGATTGAACAAGATTCTCATATAATTGGATAGCAAGCTATGATACTATGCTTGAGAATTTGGCAGAATCTCAAACTATGACAGATAGCACTTAGTATGGTTTAAATGCAGCACAAGTCTAGAGTGTTTTCAAGTACAATATTTCCTACTAAATAGATCATATTATGCCTATGAGCTGTTCTTGTTTGATAGTGATGTAAGAAGTTACCTATATTCACTGATATTCTAACTGGGCATGACCTTAAATTTAAGAACTATTCACTAAAATACTGTTTCCCAACTGTTTGTCCAATGAGATGTTTTAAAAGTAAAATAACTCGGGGTTCAATAATTTCAGAAAATTCTATCGCAAACAATACCGAAAAGATTATGTTCATGGAGGTCTCCTTGTTCCCCTATATAAGATTTCCACTGGGGGAAATATCCCACTGCCTTGGCAGTACTTGATATTATCCAGCTTTTCATTGTTGCCATTCTCATATGTAAAGACTAAATTTGTAACTATCCAAGTTGAGCTTCTTTTCATATGCTTTTAAGTTATTTTAGTTTTCCGCCTCTGTGAATTGTCACTTTAGTTTCTTTGTTTATTCTTCTATTGGATTGTCTGGCTTTTTATTGTTAGTTTGTAGGATTTCCTCATATTTTAAGCTTTTATTGGTTGTTTACATCCCAAGTATCTTCTCCCTTTCGAAGAAATTGTTAATTTTGATGTCATCAGTTACACCAATTTTTTTCTTTATGGTC
Source organism: Mormoops blainvillei (assembly GCA_004026545.1). Taxonomy (NCBI): domain Eukaryota; kingdom Metazoa; phylum Chordata; class Mammalia; order Chiroptera; family Mormoopidae; genus Mormoops; species Mormoops blainvillei. The sequence goes on along the minus strand of PVJD01000874.1, from coordinate 138,587 downwards.
TGTGGTTTTTTTTTAACCCCATTTACAAAATCCTTTCCCACTCTGTTTTTACAAAGAGATTCTCCAAAATTATTGTATAACAGCTTCATAGTTTTGTCTTTTGTATCTCTAATTCCAATGGGAGTTTTTTTTAAATTTGTGGTATGAGTTTTGGCCCTGTTTTTTTCTCTGAATATTTTCCTAATTTTCACAATTCTGTTTATTAAATAATCTACCATTTCTTCAATGATCTACCAACAATTCACCAATCTCCCATGTACACATGGATTTGTTTTAAATTCTATTCTATTCAATATCTACTTAGCATTTATACTACCAGTATCACACTGAATTACCATAGCTTGGTAACATAAATTAATAGCTGGTAAGACATTTCCCCATGTTGTTCTTCTTTTTAGGGATTATTTTAGCTATGTGTGTCTTTGCATGTGCTCATTTCACTTCTTTTGGGTTTTTAATGTATTTGTCTTTTGTTTCTTGTAATTGGGGTATAATTGACACACAATATTTTATTACATTTCATGTGAACTACATGATTTGATATTTAATTTTATGTCTTTTTTATTTTAACTACATTAAACTATATTTTAATTTGGGAAGAATTATATCTTCACAATATTAAATCTTCCATTCACAAGTGTGCTCTTTCTTCCTAGTAAGGTCTTCTTTTATGTCCTTTAGTAATGTTTTAAAATAGTCTCCATAAACACTTTTTCATTTTCAAGTCAGTTCCTAGATAGTTTATTTCCTTTGGCTACTTTACATATCATGTTATGGTATATTACATTTTCTAACTGACTATTGGTGTAAAAGAATTCTATTGATTTTTACTCATTGATTGGTGCTGAAGCAACCATGCCGAACTCTTCCTTTTTGCTTTAATAGCTTGTCTGTTGATTCTCTTGGGTTTGCTGTGTAAATAATTAAATCATCTACACATACTAACAATTTCATCTCTTCCCTTATAGTGTTATCCTTTATTTCTTTTATTTCTCATATGTCATTGGCCAGGACATCCAGTCCTTGGTAGAACAGAAAGGGTCATAGCATGTATCTTGGTTTTTTGCTGACCTGAGAGGGAAGGCTTCTAAGGTTACCCCATTAAATATGATGTTTGAACATTTTTACTGGATCTTCCACTTAGACAATACAATGTTAAATGGTGTGTTTATTAATAAAGAAATTGAAAACCTCATTTTGAGAGACAGAATTTCTCGCCAACATAACACTAAGCTCCAAACTAAACTAAAAGTTTGAACACATTTTCCTAACTTAAAATAGTTTTAATTGTGCTTTGACCTCCCACATTTCTCATTTCCCTTTGCCAAATCTTGACCCTGGGAATAGAGTACAACAGTATTTATTAGTAGCCATCTGTAATAGGATTAGAATAATTTGTGGCTTGAACTATAGATACTTAAGCCCTGTACCTCTGTATGTAAAGTTTGTAACTAATGGAACTATTTTTACTCTCAAATCTTCAGTTTTTACATTCAGATTTTCATGAAAATCAATGTTTGAATCCTATCTCTACCTAGGAACTAACTAGCTATGCAAATATAGACAAGTTATTTAATCTCGCTAAATTTGCTTTCTCCTTCTGTGAGATGTGAATTATATACATTTCAGCTCATAGGATTGTTGTAATAAGAATAATAATAATACTTAACTCAAGATTTTGGTGAAAATTATATGTCCTAGTAATTACAACACTTACAATGATACCTGCATTAAGCTATTGTTATTATTGCAGAAACATTTTATTTAAATCTCACAAAAACTCTAGGAGGCAGATCCTATATGAATATGTTTGTTTGGTTTTTTTTTTACTTATTTAACAGATGTAGAAAGTGAAATTAATTTTATAGACAGGGCTAAGATTCAGAGGTATACAATGACACATTCTTGTCAGGTGTTAAAATTTTGAACTACTTTCATAAGGATTCACTGCCCAAGCACCCCAAGCTTCACTAACCCCTCCCCCCAACCTTGATTCCCCTGCTTCTCCCCTGGGACCCATGTACCTCCCCGAGAGGCAGCAGCTAAAAGGCTGACAGCTGGTTAGCAGATGGGCTCAAAGGCAGACTGGTTGGTGACCATGAGTTCCAGATTATTAAACATTTTAATATCATCTTTGTTTATTATAATTGTCAAATCTAAGACTCGTACCCAGGTCTTCATGACATTATGTTCTAATTTACATAATGGACTAAACAAGGAAGAAAGCAAAGTGCCAGAGCTTCAATGTATAAGCCTCTCGTAAGCAACAGAGTCCAGAGGGAAGAGAATGTCAACAGTGCCCTCCTACTGATAGAATTAAATTAACCAAATAATGTTTTAGTCTCAGTGTAGTTAAGGCTGAACATAATAAAAAATATGCATGTGCCATATTTATTATAAGATCCTTTCATATTTTGCAGCGAAATTGAATATTTTACTTTTAATATAACCACATTAAAATCTTCAAAATTACAGAAGAGAAAAAAAGTCACTTTTAAGTCTACTCCCTAGTACCGCCACTGTGAATATCTTTTTATAAAATGAATGTTTCATGATAAAATATGATGTTATTATTGCCTTCATATCAAAGCCTTGAAAGACATCCTGCAAAGGCAGTCAGGGTCATAGTTAACAGCCACTTGCTTAATTGTACCTCTAAATTTTGAAAAGTGTTGCACTTTCGGCCTGAAATTTAAGAGAGATTCTGGAATAGAAAAATAGAGATTAAAAAACACCATGTTTCCATGTTTAAAATTCCCAATATCAAAAGTTTTAAATAGAAACTACTTATAGAAGAAAGTAGCTACAACAAATTCAGAGACTTTAACTTGTTACAACAGGCAGCACTGGCCAACCTCTTATGGATTTCGTGTTATTTTTCATTAGGAATTATAGCCTTTGTATTATATAAGTGGAATTTAAAACTAAGTTATCTCAGCTCTGGTGGAGTAGCTCCGTTGGTTAGAGTATAGTCCTGGTATACCAAGGCTGTGTGGGCGGGATCCCCAGTCAGGGCATGTCCAAGAATGAACAAGTGAATGAATAAATAAGTGGAACAACAAATCAACATTTCTCTCTCTCTCCCTTCTTCTCTTTCTAAAATTGATAAATAAAATGTAAAAATTAAAAAAAATTAAAACTAAGTTATCTCATTAAATAAAAACTCCTATTACATCATTTTAAAAGAGTTTACTTAAAAGAGTTTGAGCTTACCACCATTTTGGGTTCCAGAAGTCTATAGGCTTGGAACTTATAAAACTTGAACTCAGATATCTTTTCCCATTGTAAAATTTTTCTAGTTTATTTTCTCTTTCCTTGCATATACATCATCTCCTACTTGAAATTATAAATCCTTTGAAATCAAGACCCATGTCAAAGTTCTTATGTTTCCTCATGGAACCTAGCATACCCTACTATAGATGGCACACATAAACTACAAAATAAATGAATATATGAATTAATTAACAAACAAACTAGCAAAAGAAACTGATTGTTGATAATGAACTTTCTAGGCCAGCCCAATTTGATTCTACAATTAAATTCAATAAATATTTATTAATCTACTCTGAGCCAGGCACTTTAACCTTATAAAAGTAACGGACCTACATGCAGTATAATACCAAATAATCTAATTAGAATTCACTATGGGTTTTTTTAAAATGTATTTTGAGTTCCCACATCTTGGATCAGAAAAAAATGTCCTTGTTAATTTCTTATTTGATATTAATATTTTCATAAAAGAAAGCAACTTTTCAGAAAACACACATATCTCTCTCTCTCACACACATACACACACAAACTAAGGCAAAAATATGTCAAACAAAAGGGCACTTATTGGTTAATCATATCTAAATTCACCACTGATTAGCTTACTGCTCAGATTTCCATTTATTTGTCCATAACCTCACTCTCAATGAATAAAAGATAGCTTTTGATCATATTTGAAAATAGGGGGAAAATCTCTTTCAAGGAATTTAATGCCCTCTTTCACCTATTCGCCCCCTCAAAAAAAAAAAAGTTTATAATAGCAAGCATTTGTCAACCAACCCAACCAGGAGCTGTAACTAGACTACAACGCCATGTGGTCAGCCATCTGAAAGGCTGTTGACAAATCTTCCATTAAATCAGTTTACAACGTCATCATTAACAAGTCATCAGTCAATCTGCTGAAAGTCATTTTCTATATAACTTCCTCTCTGAAGGAATGAGGGTCACATAGCACTATTGCGTTAAACAGCTCAGAGAAATCTGAAAAATATTTAAGATGGAGAGTATGACATGGTGCATAATTTCCCACTTGCAGTTTTATACTATCGGACTACCACACATGGTATTCTCATCAATAACATCAGAAGTTCCATAGACATGTAATAAGTAATATAAGTTTCTATGCTTGCAATTTGCTTACAGTCACGTCAAAAAGAAATTTCACAGTAGCTGCCTAGTTCCAGGAGTCATTTATTGTTATTAGAAAAGCCCAAGCCAGCAATGACATGAACAGAGCTGACAATCACCCCTTGGGAGAAACTTAGAATTGGGGTGTCGCTTGGCTGTTAGTTGGCATTTGGGTGGAAATCAGCCTACACCTGGCTTATCCAAGGTATCTTTTGAGTTTTTCCCAGCTAAAGGCTAATTTTTAAGGTGATATTTAAAGAGAAACTTCCTACTCTCTCTAAAAGTTGAGGGATGTTTAAACAGATGGCCGGTTTGTCTGTGTGGAATGACAAAGCTTTTTAAAAACTCTTATTTGGTATTGTAAGGATTTGAGATATTTTTCTTGGGTCTCTAGTTCTAGAATCTGTTTCCTGTGAAGCTCACTATGGCCAATTTTCTTATGAGGGAAACTCAGTTTCAAGGTCTAACAAAGCCCAAGAATCAAACTGAACTCCAAAGTAAGCAGTCATCATAAAAAAAATATTGATTAATAGATCCTTAGTCACTTCAAAATTACCGCTCATACAGTTTTCTACCACTTCTATAATAGCCACCAGTTCACCAGTCGTGTTGCTGGAAATATTATTAATGCAATTGTTCATAAAGTTTTTAAGAACTATCAAAATGATTTTTATTGTTAAAATAAATTAAATACAAAGTAAATATTTACCATTGTCATATGCTATGTAGGATTTCAAGATGGCTTCTAGGGCGGCAATGTTACTGTTTTTCCTCTTTGCAGATTGCTCCTTGTCAGTGCCCTTTGCTGGTTCCTCCTCAGCTTCCTGGCCTCTTACCATGAAATTCAAGTATTGCTGCACTCCATCTTCAGGCTTCCCTACATATATTGCTCTCTGCAACTTTCAGGGCTTTAAAGACCATCGAAATGCTGTGGATGTCCAAGTTTATATCACTAGTTCTAAACTCCAAACACATATTCAACCACTTACTCAGCATCTCCATTTGGTCATCTAACAGACATCTCATGATTTACTTGTCCAAAATTAAATGTCTGATATCCTAACCTCCCCACCTCTCAACCTGTTCCTCTCACGCTCTTCCCTATCTCAGTTAAGAGCAACTTCTAGTGGCTCAGGCAAAAAACCTTGGGGTCATCTTTGATTCTCCTCTTCCTCACATTCTACATTCAATTCATCAGAAGATTTTGTTGGCTTCACCATCAAAACATAGGCAATTGAGTGCTACCTGGTAATGAAAAAGAGAACACATGCCCAGGGATGCGTTTCAAAATATTACTCCAAGCCAGAGATAGACACAAAGAGTATATACGGCATAATTCCATTTATGTGAAGTTCAAGAACAGACCAACCTAATTTCTAGTGATAAAGATTAGAAAAACCATTACCCCTAGGAAGTTGGTGAGGGTATTGACAGAAAAGGCATAGTGGAATGTGAGGAGAATTAAAGTATCCTATAGTCTGATCTGGGTGGTGGTTATAAGGATGTATGTACATGTAAAAATCCACCAAACTACTTACTTAATATTTATGAATTTTATTGTATATGAATCACACCTCTAATAAGTATTCATATGTGTGTAATATGTATCGCTAGTGTCTTAGAAGAATCAAAAAGTTTGAGTATTCATTCACAAAAAACCTCTTTGAAAATATTAAGCATGTGACTCACAGACCCTCCCCTCCTTGCTGTCTCCATAAAGCCAAAAACAGGGACAAGGTTATCTAGAAAATCTGTCTATGAATTTGACACCCCAGGTACTTATGTAAGTGAAATCATACAATGCTTATTCTTTTGTGACTGACTTATTTCACTTGGTATAACATCCTCAAGCTTCATCCATATTACAGCATATACAGAATCTCCTTCCTTATAGGGTGAATAACACCCCAGTGTGTGTGTGTGCGCGTGCGTGTGTGTGTGTGTGTGTGCAACCACGCGCGCCACATTTTGTTTCTCCATTCACCCACCAATGGACACCTGGGTTGCTTCCACTTTTTAACTATTGTGAATAATATTGCTATGAATATGGGTGTACAAACATCTGTTCCAGTCCCTGCCTTTATTTCTTTTAGATATACACCCAAAAATAGAATTGCTGAATCATATGGTAATTTCGTGTTTAATTTTTTTTGAGGAACTGTCACACGGTTTTGTAGGACAGCTCTACCATTTTACATTTCCACCCACAATGTGCCATTTCTCCACATTCATGTCAACATTTAATATTATTTTGTTTGTTTTTTAAATAATAGCCATCCTAGTATGTATTTCTTTTACTCCTCATCCCCAGGGTATGTTCCTTGGTTTTAGAGAGAAAAGAGGGAGGGCGGGGAGAGAATGAGAGAGAGAAATGTCGATGTGAGAGAGAAGCTTCAATCGGTTGCCTTCCGCACATGTCCCGACTGGGAATCAAACGCTGCACCTAGGCATGTGCCCTGGGCGGGATCAAACCTGCAACCTTCTGGTATACAGGACAACACTCCAACCAGCTGGGCTTGGTTGGGTCAGCCAAGGCACCTTGTTATAGTTTTGATTTGCATTTCTCTAATGATTAGTAATGTTGAACATCTTTTCATGTGCTGTGTTGCCCATTTCTGTATCTTGTTTGGAGGAAAGTTTACTCAGGTCCTCCCCCCCTTTTTTAATTGGGTTGTTGTGTAGTTGTTGAGTTGTAGGAGTTCTTCAAACATTCTGGATTATCAGTCCCTTAGCAGATACATGATTTGCAAATATTTTCTTCCATTCTATGAATTGCCTTTTCACTCTTTTGATAGTTTCCTTTGATGCACAAAAGTTTTTAATTTTAATAAAGTCTCCTGTACCCTTGATGTCATATCCACGAACTCATTGCCAAATTCCATATCATGAGGCTTTTGTCCTGTTTTCTTCTAAGAATTTTATATTTTTAGAAATAACATTCAAGTCATTTCAAATTAATTTTTATATATGGTACAAGGTAAGGGTCCATCTTAATTGTTTTTCATGTATATATCCAGTTTTCCCAATGCCATTTGGTAAAAAGCCTGTTCTTTTCCCATTAAATGGTCTTGGCACTCTACTTAAGAAACTGTAATTAATTTACTTTACAATGAATTCTGCTATAAGTATTACATAGTAAACTTGCAATTTACTACATGAAATAATAAATTCATTTCTTCTTTTGAATGACTATAAGCAGTACACCTCTGTGAACAGAACAGAAAATCACTGTACTTGATGATTCATACACTTCTAAAATTATTTGACTATAAAAGGCTTCATTATATATCACCCATATCTAATAGATACAGAAAACTTTTGAACATGATAAAGTAGAACAAATACTTAAAGAGATATCCTTAAAAGAAATGAAATCTACCTAAAATAGGGAGAATAGGGAGTATTAAAAGTCAATGGTTCTGGATTTTTAGATTAGTTAGACTCTTAGTTCCTCAAGATCAGCCCAAGAATGATACTGATTTTGTGTTTTCCTTCTTCAATTGCCCTTGCTCCATCTTTACCCTTATTTTCCCCAGAGGTCTCATTAACCTTATCAATCAAAATTCAATACATTTTAATCATAAGTTATCTAAAGGGAAGTAGAAAACCTTGTAGTGCTCACAAAAATAAAGATATGGTGAGGATGCTAAACCCCTATTATTGGTTATTTTAAATTTCTACTCAATAGTTCTATGTGATTGGCCAAAAATACAGATAAAAGTAACAGTAGCAATAAAAATACTAATGGAAGTAGAGGAAACTAACATCAGTTGAAAGCTTACGATGTGCTAAGAACTTCTTAAATTTCATTTAGTCCTGAAGATAACAGGAGACGGGTACTGTTATCCCACTTTAGAGTTGAGGAGACTAAGCTTTAGAGGGGGTTTTATGCCTACCCGCCTCACGGGCTAAATGGAAGAGACAGGCTTCCAATCTAAAGCCCGTGCTCTCACCGACTACGTCAGTATTGCAAACACTCCAATCAGCCACGTTCAACTTTCACATGTTTGAGATATTTGTATACAACCTGTATTTCTGTATTATTAGTTGCTTACATTTTTCTTTAAAGTTAACTCTTCTTTTTAAAAAAGAGAACTTTCTTTTTAAGGGTGTAAAAAAAAACCCCAGAAAAATTTATTTATGCTACATAAATACCTTCCAAGACTGAGTATGAGACCTGCTCCGTCTCTTAAAATGAGGGACTCAGAGTGTTAGAAAGATGTCCTAAGTGAAATTAATACCCAACTAAGACTTTCTTTTATACTAATCAGCAGATATGAAAAAAAAACTTCAAAAGCAGGATTTACCCACTTCAATGCTCTTTAATACTCTTTAAAGCCTGTAACCAAGTCGAACAGACTGAAGAATCATTTACTGTCTCTTCATGGTAACTGCCCTTCACCTAGGGAAAAAGCACACGGCTCTCTTGGGCACGGCTGTGCTACTACACCACAGCAAGTTAACTCTCCTACGGAACAAGTGCGTAAGTAAGGTGTCTACAACAGAAAGCTTCTTCTAACCCTCATGTTTCCTACAAATAATAGTTAAGAAAAGAGTCTAAAGGAGAGGAGAGACAAAATAACTTGCAAAATCAATCAGAGATGGTAAACAGAAGTAATAGAAGTTTCAGTCCCCTTTAAAAACAAATAGCATTAAAAATAAAGGTATAATAATGTTCTATTTTATGAATGAATTTAAAAGAAAAATATATAAAATCTACTGTAACAGGTTTCTATAGATTTCATAAATTATAAATATATAAAATAATCTATACTTTTATCTTCACACAATGCCCCAATTATTAACTTCACAGGCACCATATCTCTAATCACTCTAAATATAAAACTATGCCAAAATTTTTAACAAAAAGAAGATAATCTATTTTAAAAACTTATGTTAGACTTGAGAATTTCCTTCCTCTAATCTGACCCAGTTGCAAAGCTGAAAAAAGCCTGACTGCTCCCCATCCTGCCCTGGGGCGCCTTACATTTCCACCCACTAACGTGCACCCAGTTCTGCTGTCACTCTGCCCTTCTCTACCCAGTGAATACGACAAGTATATTTCTGAACCTATAAATGGAATCAAGTCTGTTATCCAGAAAACTTTGTAATTTTTGTCTATAATTTGTCTTATTGCACTGCAACTATGAATAGTAATCAATTTCAGCATTAAGTGGCATTTTAAGCACCCATATGTGTTGGGGATTTCGCAAAATCTGTTTTTAAAGATCTGTTTTTAGAAATTTTGCTAATATCAACAGGGACGAGCCTAGAATTGTAGGGGGGAGAAAAAGAACAAAAAACAAGCGCTAGCCAACCCTAGCATTTTTTTCTTCATGGTTAAATAATTACAATAACTTAATAGCAGGATCAGAAGAATGAATGAAAATAATTCAATTTAACTAAATTTAGAACATAGGCAGTTACCTAAAATAGATGGGCCAATGGGGAGGTGGGTACACTTAGCCAAATTAGAAAGTATATGTGGTGTATTACCCACAGGACAGGGACCTTGGGTGAAAAAGGTAAAGCCCTAAGGGGCTAAGGAAGCCCATTCAAGGGGTGTCCCTGAGACAAAGGCAGAACCCCAACATAGCCACTAAGAGCCTGTGACGCAGAACTTTAGCTGTAGTCAGGAGACTCTCTTTTCCAAGGCCATAAAATATGGTACTGCCTAGTGAAGGCGGTCCCTGTGTCCCAAAGGATGTAGTCTGCAAAGTGTCCTCCAGTGTCTAAAAGCTGTCATTGCATGTTAAAAGCAGAAACCTTCCTCAGTTCTTAAGATCAAAGATCAGTTTTCTTTTACCATAGTCTAATACTTGGTAGTCAGCCTGGTGATTACTATTTTTTCAAGTTTCCACATGGCTTTCCATTTAATCTTTTTTAGTGAGGTATACTTGACATAAAACATTATATTAGTTTCAGGCATAGAATGTAATGATTCAATGTATGGACTGCAAAATGATCACCCCAATTAAGTCTCGTTAAGATCCGTTCTTCACTTAATTTTGATATCAGTAGACAAAGCAAACAGTGTAACTGAAAGCATCTGATTGAGCAACCCAAGGAGGTGATAGGGCAACTAAAGATTATGGTCTGGGGTCAGATAGCCTATGAGAGTAAAACCTTGCATGTCACTTACTGGCTTTGTGATCTTGAACAAATGAATTAACCTTTCTGCTTCTCAGCTGACACATCTATAAAGTGGGGATAATAACTTGATTACCTCATAGGATAATCATAATGATCATATGAGGTAATAAATATTTAAATATTATTAACTAAATCCGGAGCTACCCTAACTCAAAATCCTTTTCTTGTGTTATAATACATTTTCCTCACTTTTAAAACCATTTTCAGTGTGCACTTTCTACTCTTAGTTGGCAGAGTGGGGAATGTCTAAAACTCAATATGCCTGACTCCTCGTCCAAGGCCCTTTTAACACGTAATTCATTTCATTCTTCTCAATCCATAAAAATCAACACAAATCACACCCCAAATCAGAGGGAGCAGAGAAACCAACTGCTTCTTCAACATGTTTTCCAGATGTGACTACAATTAACCACTTTTTGAAAGCAAGTAATGGATTACCATGCAATTATAATGAAAAGATGATGGAAGAGCCAATGCGAAAGCAAAAGATGAGTCAGTTACATGTATGTTTGAAACATCATTGATCAGATCCTGAGATACAGAAAAATATAGACAAATGGAGGAACCATTTTAACATGTTTACTCCCTAACCAACTAATGATACCACCTCTACCTACTTCCCTTCCCCCAGTCCAGGTCTGTGGTTAAGATCACTAGTCCCATGACGAGCTCTTTCGTTAGGACCTGGCTGTCACTCTGCCTTCCATCCAATCTACATCCTACTATCGGTCTTCTGGGGTCTGGGGAGTGAGACTAGAAAGATAATCTCTTTACATTTGCTATTGTGAAGATCATTGATGCCTTTTGTGTTGCCAAGTCTGTGGTCAGCTCTCAGTCCTCAAGACTTCTTACAGGCATTCACATAGTTGACTACCACCCTCCTGTTATTAAAACAGCTTCTTTCGCTGGGCTTTCAGGACTTCAATCTCCTGGTTTTCCCTTTACCTTACTGGTCTCCCCTGCTTGTTCCTTTCCCTCCTCCTCACCTCTAAACATTGCAATGTCTCAGGACTCAGTTCTCAGACTGCTTCTCTCCTTTATACTGCTCATCTGGGGGATCTTGTCACCTATCACCTACATTAATTGATGACTTCCAAATTTGTCTCCAGTCCTGACTTCTTCCATAAACTCAAAATTTTACACACAACTGCCTCCTTGACATCAATACATGAAAATCTGAAGTAACGAGCATAAAACTGAACTCCCGATCACCCTTCCCAGAGTTCTCCATCTCAGTATATGACACCTCCATTTATTCTATATCTCAGACCCCAAATCCAGAGTCTTCTTCTCCTTCTTCCACATCCTATACCCAAACTACTAGCAAATTCCATTGGATTTTCCTTCAAGATCCATTCCAAATCTGGTCATTTCTCTCTAACTCCACAGCTACCACTCTGATCCCATCTTTCATAAACAATCACCTTACTATAGCACTACTCCAGCCGTCTTATAACCAATACTTTGTTTCCACTCCTGTCTGTTTTGGCAAAAAAAACATGCTAAATCATGTCGTTTCCATGTTTAAACCCTCCAGTGGCTTTTTATCACATTCAAAATAAAATCCAAGACCTTATCTTGGTTTACAAGGCTTTCATAATATGACCTTTGGCTTTCTCTCCAAACCTATCTCTCTCTTTTTTTTTTTTTTTTTTTTTTTTGGTGTTGTCTTTTCAAGTTTTAGTTTCAGAGTTTTAAGTGGAATCAATATTTTCCTTTTTCAATTTTTTATTGATTTTAGGGAGGGAGAGAGACACATCAATTTTTGTTGTTCCACTTATTGATGCATTCATTGGTTGATTCTTGTATGTGCCCTGGCCAGGGATCAAACCCACAACCTTGGCCTATGGGAATAATGCCCTAACAAGCTGAGTACCCAGCCAGGGCTCCAAACCCATTTTCTTGTTCTTCTCACTCTGCACTGGCCTCAGTGCTGCTACTTGCAAATGCCATGCTTGCTCCCAGCTTAGGGCTTTTCCTAGTAGCTCCCTCTGTACCTCCATGTGCTCCAGTGGGTGGCTCTCTCACTCACACAGCTCACGTGTCACCTGTCAGAGAAGCATTCCCTATTTTATCTAAAACAGAACCCCTAACATTCTGTCCCCTTATGCTGCTTTATTTTATCTCAAAGCATTTGTTATTGCCTTACATTATATTACAAATGCATTTGTTAAAATTTTTTTTTATCTTTTTGCCCCTTGCACTAAAATATAAGCTTTCTGATGGTAAGAACTTTGTTTTGCTTGTTAATGTTTCCTCAGCCCCTGGAACAATGCATAATACTGTACTGAATAAATATTAGTTAAAGAAATAAATTAGTGCTTCTATATTTTACATCTTAAGTTTTATGCAATTCCCAGTGTTTTCCAGTTTGGAAACATAATCCATGCACTGATTAACTGTTCTCAGATATCTTAACACAGTTGAAATTCTACCTCTGTAACTTCAAGGGCTGTGAGGTATTGCAACTCACTTGCCGGATATTAAACGAGTCTAATGATGGAAACTGCCTCTCAGCATCTCCAATGTGCCACAATGCCTGGAAATCTATAGCAAGCCTTTATAAAATTATTTCAGCCCTCACCGTTTGCAGTTATCACATTTGAGATTACCTTATGGGGCTGGGATGGGGAGGGCTATTGAAGGTCTTAGGTAAAACCATTTGCATTCAATAAATGCGGCTATGATGCCAGAAGACGGGAAATCTTCCAAGATGCCAGCGCTGATCAGCTGATGACTATGGCACACAGAAGAGACTGAAGAAATTATTCTATTGCAGGCTCACGTCTTAGAACCATTTAGTAAAGTGACATGAGTGTTCCACTGTCATTTAAGGTTGAATTAAGTCCTGTGGGCATCATAACATGGCCCAATTCAACTACCACATGCACGTCTTCAGATGAGAACACCCTTGAAGGTGCACAGGAAACAACTCGCACTCCACACTGTTGGGCTCCATGCCATAGAATCTCACTGCCACACTCGCGGCTCCACCCACAGCTCCTTCCAGGAGTCACTGCCTCAACAGGACATTTCCTGGCTGCAAGTACACCCAGCACGGGCATAAAATGGCGATGATCAGAATCAGTTCTATAGAAAACATGGAATGCGAATGTCTTTTGAAAAACTACATATATTGAAGTCTGAAGTCATGAAAAATGTATCATTTATTCCCTCCATTCCTTTTTTGGAACTGTTTATTTACAGTTGTTATTTGATATAGAAAAGGTAACTAGAAATTACCGAGCCCTTACTTGTACCAGAAACTTGACATAGCTTCCTTCATTTTATTTATTCTTACAACAACCTGGCAAGCTAGGTATTATCACTGGCATTTTATAACTGGGGAAACAGGCTTAGCAATATCAAGAGGCCTGCCCTCCAATCCTCCATATCTCTCTGTAAATGTCATTTGATCAAACAAAAAGACCCTACATATCATCCCTGAAATTTACATATGTCTTTATCTCCACTACACTTTCCAGTCAAAATAACCATCATTTCTTACCTGGATACTGCAAGGGCCCCCTAACTCATCTCCCCGTTTCCACACTTGCTCACTCCATAATCCAACCCAGCCAAAGGAAAATATAATGATAAAACGAATTGGCTTAAACACCTCAATCATTCCTTATTATACTTAAAATATAACCAAAATTATTTTACCCTGCAGATAAACCCCTGCATGATCTGCTAAGAACTCTGACTTCAAGCTCTTCTCTTTCTCTCTAACCCTAGGGATCTATTTCTAGTACTGGAACACTCTACACTGTTCCTACCTTAGGGGGTTTGTTCTGAAACTCTTTACACAGATCTTCACGTGGGAAGTTCATTGTCATTCAGGTCTCAGCTGGTATATCACCTCCTCAAATGGATCTTTTATCATGACAATGCAAGCATCCCACTCAGGTCTCCTTATCACACTACCCAGTTGTATTTTATGAGAGTGCTAATTACTACTTACTATTTCCTTTTTTTCATTCATTTTTGTTTTTACATCTTCCCATCTCCTCCCATTAAAATGCAGTTCAATACCCTGCCTGTTACATTTAGAATGGTAACTCCAGCCCCTAAAACAGTGCCTGAAACACTGTAAGTACTGGGTAAACGTTAGTTGAGCACTGCCGGAGCTTACACTGTTACTTCCAGAGCCAAGACTAAAATTCTGATTTCCATCTACAAATTCTTTTTACTACATTCTGACTTCTACATGAATATATCTTGGAATATAATAATCTTTAGAATTTACCACTTACTTTATATACACTGACCCCTATCTACCAAGTCTTTTAAATTAAAATTATATTTATCTCTCAAGGCCTGTCTTACTTTCCCCATGGTCCTTTTTGCAGCCCTAATCAAATCTAATCACTCCTTTATCAGTATGAGTATAACATCTTTATTATATTTCATTTTTGAAACTTAGCTGCCCTTGTTTTTTGACAATCCACCTAGGCCCTAAGTTGTTTGAAGGTAGGAACCATGTCTAATTTTTTTCTTTTTCTCCCAATGCCTATCAGACTGCCTTGAACAAAGTTTTTCAATAAATTCTTGCTGAATTAAGTTATTTTTGTCTTTATACAGAGATTGTTTTGATTTCCAGAGATTTAGGGCAGTCCTAATACAATAAAAATCACTCAAGGAGGGAGAACAACCTGTTTATTGACAATAATGATATGTCCAGGAAATACATTGGAATGACTAAGGTTCAAGGCAATATTCCACACAATCTAGAATGAATTCCATGGAGGAATAAATTACATCTCATTGACTCAGAACCTATAAATATTTTTCAAATAATATCTACACAGAATGGTGAATTCCAAACAACTTTTGAAAACCACTAATCACTTACGTTCTTCTCCAACTGTCACACAGTGTAAAACTGATGGATCTTTTGTGATCTGATGACATTTGTCTCCATTCCTGAAGGCACTATAATGGAAATGTGGTCCTCTATCATCCTGCTACAGTTGGTATAAATACACTAGATACTTTTAAAAAATATTTTGGGAACACACAGTCATGCAAACCAATATCTGCCCGTCCCAGCAGGGGATAGTAAAAGACTTTACAAACACCAGATGGGATTTAACAGCTTTAGTAAAACACAAAATGCTCCAAGAGTGCTAAGCCACTTCATGAACAATGCAAAGCAAATATATTTGATTTCCATTATACACATTTTTCTTTCTTAAAAAATTTTTAAATTTTCCAATGGAAGTTTTATAACAGTCCTCTGACATTTAGTTTCTCTTAAAATTAAATTATAATTATTTACCCTGTGGATGCCATGTATATTATTTGTGGACATATTAACAATTTTCTAATTTGCCACAAAACTAGAACATATGGAGTTCTAATAAGCATTCCCCTGGGTTCAGTATGTTAAATGCCTGCTTCGCCAGAAGTCTAAACAGTCCAATGTGATCTTTTATTTTTATCACTTCTAACTTTAATTTTGCAACTATGCAGGTGTTGATATTCTGATAAGTATTTTATAAAGTAGTAACTGCCAATCATTTCATCAAATGCGACCTAGAAATACATTATTATTTAATTTTATTTTAAAACATTATTTTCTTGGACTCTTCAGGGAATATAAGATTGTGACCACAAAATACAGTAAATTTTCTAGTCAAAGTGAGAAGAAGCACCAAACAACCTCCTTCCCTAAAAAATATCACTTATGCAATTGGATTTCATATAAGAAGCAGCCAGGTTGGGAGCAAGAAGAGACAGGAGGTCTACAAACGTTCTTTACTATTGTTGTACTTAGATTAACATTGAAAATGGTTTGCTTTGTTTAATCAATTCTCAATAAATGGTTGTAATCCAGAAGAAAGCAGTTGAAAGCCAACCCAAGATTTAATTTCAGCTATATTTAATATGTTAAGTATATAATCTACAAACAATAGGCAACTCAAGGGGAAAAAATGTATTGGTGTGGCCCACGCCGTGAGCCACAGCCACTTTGTCTGTGAGAAGAGATGTCCCTTCCCACCCCCTGAACCACCCAGCCTACCTCAGATAAGAAAACAATGCACAGTAATAAGAGGCTACAACAGAAGCCAAAGCAGCAGGCGTCAAATGCCTGTCAGCTCACTTGATGATAGTCTCTGTACCAAAGGGGTCAAGGTCATGAATTTGCTCAGATGTGGGTTCAAGAGAGTGTCTTGTTCACAGCTAGTATCTTTAATCTCAGAGAGTGAATGTCACAGAAAGCAAACCTGATTATGTCCCTCTCTTACTTAAAACTCTTCCACGGCTCCCCTCTGACCTCAGGAAAAAGTTCAGGCTTCCTCAAATGCCGTCCAAAGCCCATAGGAACCAGGCTTGCTTTCTTTTCCAGAATTCCCCTGCCCTGCCCCCACAGATGTGCAATAATGCAATTCTCCAAAAACATGCTGATCCTTCAGTCTAGCACACCTTCCCCTTACTTTCTCCTCACTTGTTCCATCCATACATACCCCAAGCCACTATTAAAGGCAGCTCCCCCAGGAAGTCCTGCAACCTCAAAGTCCTGGGAGAGCAGGAAACCCTCTGGGAGCTGCTCCCTGTGCCTCCATCCATATCCAGTGCATCTCACTGCATTCACACTGCGGGGCTGTTCGTCTCTACTGCTGGCTTATTATGATATCTGGCCCTCACAAAAACAAACAATGCCCTTTTGTGCCTTCTTACAGATTAAGAAACCAAGACTCAGAGATAACTCGAGGTCAATTAATTAGTGGTAGAAAAGGAATTAAAATCCTGTATCTTCCTTAACCATCAAACTCTGCAGCCATCCAGGGTGGAGGCACTAATCCAAACATTTTGAGATGTTATTACGCTAAATGAGATCACATATATAGAAAATGTAGAGCACAGGACCTTTAATACATAGTATATGCTCAATAAATATTAGCCATTATCATTATTATCATTAGCATTAGCATTATTATTGTTTGGTCAGAGTTCCTCTCTTCCAAGGCAAAGCCTGGGGAGTCCTGCCAAATCCAGGATCCTTTCAAACAATCAGATCAATCGTGGGTGTAATGGTTTTCTCAAGCTACTTCCCCTCCTTTCTTTCCTCAGAAATCTTTAAGACCAACCCATGTTACACTTCCAAAAACAGTCCAAATGGGTTTGCTCTCAAACGCAATCCCTTTTCCATCCACCCACCGGCATTATCCCTTGGCTATTGAGGGCTACATTAAAGAATCTAAAAAAGGATGTGTCTCACGTCTTTGGAGTTGTTATTCTATCACTGTTCTAGCATGATATCCATCTTGATCCTTTTGGCTTGACTCGGGCCCATTATATGTGAGGCCAGGGTAGAGTGAATTTTTACAAAACTCTTTATTTCTTTAGGGATGTGAAACTGAACCTTGTTCCAATGGCAGCAGCATTTATTTAAGGACAATCTGATTTTGTAGAAACTTAGAAGGAAAACAATGAAAACAGGAACTGTCTGCTATTAAATATGTTTCCTGTAACTCAAGCTCAGTAAATTGAGTCTCTTGGTTTCGCTGTTGCCCCACCTCTGGGAGCCCCGTTTAAATCAACAGGGTTTTGTGAGTGCAGCTCAATGGCAGGATTTTCGGTTTCACAAAGAAACAAAGCTTTCCAGGAGAAAGAATCAGCCAGTGCACAGCAAGGACGGTGTCTTAATTACAAATACACTTCAGAGCCCTAAAGAATTGCGTTAGTTCACTGAATCTGAGACTCATTCCTCCACACTGAAAACTAAGTACACAATTTAACATATTTAGCATTTTCTTTCTAAGCGCGATCCACACTTTGAAATGCCTCTTGCATTACAGGTCCAAAGAGCCCTCACAAAAGAAATAAAATAAAATCTTTGGTTATCATCTTATTCACAGTAGCAAATTAGAGTTGCAATTTAAAACTTTCCATTTCCTGAGAATAAATTGAGCCTATTAACCTGTAACCCAGATAATTTTGGTGACCAGTGTCACCCCAAGCGATTCAATAAAGAGGAAAGAATCATAAATTTAACATATTTAGCCATAAAAAAATTCCGATTTATAAATGCCTACACAACATTTTCAGTCGGCTCCCGTATTAGAGATTCAGCTTCTTCATTTAGAATTCACAGTTCCATTTTAAGTTTATGGGTAAAAGAGGGAAGACCTAAAACTTGGCCACATCTCTGGAGAACAATACCAGTGTCTCCAACCCGAACTCCCAGGGATAGGTGCTCACATCATGCATGCACGGCTGGGACTTTGGGGACGCAGGAAGCAAGCAGAGAAGAATTAAGCAGGTAATAGAACGGTAATCAGAGAGAAGGGAGGAAAAGAGGGGAAACCTGGAGGTATCATCCTCATCTGTGAACATCTATGTAAAGATTAAAAAGTGCCTTCATTCCATATCAAATCTCGACATTATATGTTGAGTATTATATTGCATTATATGCGAGTTCTGGAGATAAAGTAGGGACTCCGCAGGCAACAAGGAATGAGCCTCACAGCACTAGGAGGCCCCCTCCCCCGCCTCTGTCTTCGCTGTCTCAGAGAATCTGACGGAGCTCCAAGACCTGGAAGGAGATTCTGGACTATGCTCAGATCCTGAGGCTTCTGGAAGCCTCAGAAGGGACCACAGTTCTCCCCTCGGTGTTTCCTCCGGCATCTGTTCCAGAATGGGGAAGAGGCCATCGCCTTCTCCTTCCTAGTCCCAGGCTTCCACGTACAGATCGTTCAAGGCTTTCATAAACACGGGCCTGGAGTCCTCACAGTTGAGCTCGAGAATCTTTACATACTTGGGAGCAATGCGTTGTTTTCTCAGTATCGTTTTCCTTTTGTCTCTGTGGTGCCAAGAACTTAAGAGTCATACTATCCTTTTCTAAATTCCATGAGTATACTCTTTTTTTTATAAACTAGGAGGGGAAAAATGAATTAGCCATTTTAATAGTTCAAGCACAATGATTAAGATGCATTTTTCTGAGTTTTCTGAAAATGAGAGTAATAATATTTTAAGTAAGAACAAAGAATTTCAGAATGCCTAAAGGGGAACCACATAAATAAATAATCCCTCTTGTCTTACACAGCAATTATTAACACAGACATCTATAGCCCTCGATGCATCCATGCATAAGTACTCTGAAAGTCTATGCAAATTTGGGGTATATCAACATAAGAGCACTTTATGTAGACGGAGCCCATGACTTTTATGAGACTTTAAATATGGTAAATGGTCTCCAGAGAAGTTTCAGGGGAGTTAAATTAATAAGTTCAAAATCTTTATTTTATTCTATTTTTCAGCCTTTTAATGGCACCAAAGTTTTGCCAAGGTTGAGCACGTGGCTTCTGAAGATAGTGATATCGATCAAAGCTTCTGCGTATGTGGGCGTCAGTACAATCTTTTCCTCTTGCTGATTTATATAGGAGCTCGTGCTTACTGAAGTACCCGTCCTCCTCCAGGAGCTCTTTATAGTTCCACTGCCGGGGAGACTCTTAACAACACCTGCTGTTTACTGAGAGCTCCTTACATGCGTACCTGGCACTTTGTGAAGCACTTTGGCTCATTTAGTCTCCATAACAACCCCATTCGATTACTACTATTAGTATTCCCATTTTATACATGAGAGTGAAAAAATTAAGTCCTTGCCCAAGGTTAGGCAATGAAAATGTGATAGACCCAAGATCTAAACGCATGGACTCTGACTCCAGAGTCAGCACTCGAAGCCGTCATGATATGCTCCTCCAGAAGGAATTTTCCAGCAATGTCACTGAGGAAGCTAACGATCAGGACAGTACTTTGTTGCATTTTTTTTTCATTTTTATCTAATATTACCTCATCATCTTTACATGGGCTAAAACTAGAGAGAGTTCACAGTAGGACTGGAGAAGGAGTGACAGATTGAACAATAATAAAAAAGTAAATGAAGGCAATGTAAAAGTACTTAAGCAAAATAGGAGAATAAGTATAAGGGCACTTATTAAATTTAAGTTCTCTTTCTCTTAAGTACTACTTGTTAAATCTATCCAAAAGAACACGTGTATAAGAATGTAAAATGGTACGCCCACTTTGGAAAACAATTTGGCAGTTCCTCAAAATGTTAAACATGGATATGACCCAGCAATTCCACTCTTAAATATATACCCAAGATAACTGAAAAAACATGTTCACATAAAAACTTATACGCCAGTGTTCATAGTAGCATTATTCATAATGCCAAAAAGTAGAAACAACAACCATCGATTAAAGAATAGATCAATAAGATGTGGTGTATCAACACAAAATGGAATATTATTCAGCAGTAAAAAGCCATGAAATATTGATACATGTTACAATATGGGTGAAACTCAAAACCAGTAGGCTGTCCCATTTGATCACATATTTTATGATCCCAATTATACGAAATATCCAAAATAGGAAAATCTATACAGACACGAATATTAGTGGATTCCAGGAGCTGGGGCAAGGGAGAGTGAAATGAGGAATGAGCAGTGGTAGCTAATGGGTGGAAGGTTTATTTTGTGGGATGATGAAAGTATTCTAAAACTAGATTGTGGTGATGGTTGTGCAACTCTATAACTATACTAAAAATTATTGAATTTTAAGTCTTAAACAGATGAACTTTATGGTGTGCGAATTATATCTCAACACGACTGTTAAAAATCTTTTACAAAAGAACGTGTGCTTCCTACCTTTTAGCACAGGGAACCGGCAGAAGTGGTAAAGGTGTTTGTTTCATGCCTGTCTTTCAGCAATGCTTGCTCTCTCCCCATCTGTCTTCTAAAAGCATCACTCACCACCAGCAGAGGGAGCTCAAACGACAGCTTTACCCACTCTGCACTCAGTCCTGTAGCTTGTGAGGACAGAAGAAAAAACTATCTTCAGAAAAGAGTATCTTTAGAAAAAGAGTATTTCTTTAGGGAAAATAAAGGATAGTTGTGTTTTAGCCTTATTTATCCCTTCCAAAAGGATGGGAAAGTTGACATAAATATTCATGTCTTTAAAACAAACCCACACTGATCCACTTACGCATCTCAGCTGCTCAGTTTTGTGAGGACACACGCTCTGGGCCCCTTTCATGGCAGGCATCAGAATCTGTGTTCACTCCAGGTCTCCCCCAACAGCAACCCCAGCTACATCCTCAAACAGGACGTAGCAGCTATCAAGAGCATAGCCAAGCCACCAGTAATGCTGCTTGTCCTTCTCCGGGATTGTGTTGAGCCAATCTTAATAGATTAAAAAAATCAATCAACCCACTGACATGTTTCCCAGAGAAAACATGTCTAATTAAAAAAATGTATATATGCTTCCTAAAATTGCAGGCCCCTGTTGCACCAGCTGTTAGAGTTACAATGGTGCATCAAATGAGGGTAATCAATTTTACACAGATGAAGAAAGATATAATATTTCAAGCCGAGCTTTGGAATTAACTAAATTTATATGCATGTTGTAGTGAAAAGAGCATGGAATGTAATTTCAAAGGATGCAGGGTCTATCCTTACCCCACCACTGACAAGCTCTGTGACTTTGGGCACTTTGCTCAACTTCTCCAAACCTCCAATTTCCCATGTGTAAAACGTAGATGATAATAATGTCCACCTTTCAGAAAAGCTGTCAACATGAAGCAACATGTCCAATGCTCAATCGCTTCTCGTATGGTTATTTTATGAATGTACTTCTAAAAATTTAATCAAGTTCCTCAAAATAAACTCCTATGAAAAAGATAGAAATCATCCTATAAAATTTCATTCTCTTTAATTACATTTTAACATGAATGGCCATGGCAACCTATTCAATGAATTGAAATATTTTGGGTAATTGTCTACATCCAAAAAAAAAAGCAAATAATTATTAAAGCAACTGGTTATGATGTTTCAATATTGTAGAAGTGCTAGATTTGGAAAAATAAAGACACATGACATAAATGGAATGAACAAAATGAAATAATACTTAGTTTCTAAAACAGAGAGGCTATTAATTTCCAAAAGCAATAGCTACACCTTGGAAACAAAATAATTGTTCAGTTTAAGAGTATTATGAGAAGGCTTCCAGCATCTCAGTTTTATCACTTACTCTTTACCTGGCTTTAGCCCCTTAATCTTTGCAAACTTCAATTTCCTCACTTATAAAATAAAGATAAAAGCACCTAATTCATAGATTTGTTGTGAAAGTCAGATGAAATCGGGCATGTAAAACACTTTTGCACAGTGCCTGGCACAAGCAGGTGCTGAATACATAACAGTTGTTTTTGGTTTTGGTTTTGGTTTTTTGTCTCAATATCTGAAAGCATATTTTATGTCTTTGCACAGGGAATGTTTCTGAGTGCTTTAGCTCAGATATTTTCAAATGGATTACATTATTTCTATGGCTATTTCCAGTAGATTAATTGAATTCACTCCAAGTACACTCTATTCCCACCATTTCATCATAACTCTTCTTGTTAAGATTTGTAATAACCTGCATGGGGCTAAACCCCATAGACTGTTCTTCCTCTACATCTTAAGTCTATCAGAAGCATATTTTACTGTTGATCACTTATCCCCACTTGAAACATTTTCTTCCCATGGCTTCCAGAACATCACTCTACTGACTTTCCTCCTGCCTCACTAGCCACTCCTTTTTAAACTTCGCTACAATTGTTTCCACACTCCATCCTCCACAGTGGTGATTTTCAACTGGGTTGCCCCAGTAACTTTTAATACATGCAATACCTGACTATGTAGTCAGGGACATTGACCTCTTTTCCCTTAGATTGCCAAATTAAAAAAATAAAAATCACAACAGCCAACACAATAATAGTGACAAAAAAAAATAGGTTTGGCTTTTTTTTTTTTTTTGTCGGATTGGCAAAAAATATTTTTTGTGGTGTGCAGCAGAATTAGTTTAGGTGGATCAAAATTAACACGTCCACTTCCAACCTTCTCTTTCCCCGCAAACGTTTTCTTCCCACAGTCTTCCCATTTCGATTAACGGCAGCTTCGATCCTTCCAGTTGCTCAAGTCAAAAACCTTGAACTTTTCCTCGATTGCTCACTCCTTCTCACAGGCCCCACATCCAATCCATCAGTGAATCCCATCAGCCTTATTTTCAGAACATATCCAGAATCCAACCCTAATCCAGCCACTCTGGTCCCTTCCACTACCATCCTGGCCAAGCCATTGCTTGGATTACAATAACCTTGCCTTTTCACTTACCCCATAACTCATCTCTTCGCCACCTAGCAGGCACGGTCACTCTTTTGACTGAACACTAGACCAAGTTGCTCCTCTGCTCAAAGCCTCCAGTGGCTGCCCATCTCACTCAAAGTAAAACCTAAGGCTTTACAATGACCACCGTGAGGTCTTACTTCCCTCCTCAGAGCACTCACGCTGCCCTGGCATCCGTGCTGTCCCCCGAACACAGCAGCCCTGCGCCTGCCCGCCCAGGGGCCTTTGCACTGGCTATTTCTTCTACCTGGAAAGCTCCTCTCTGCAGAGGCCTGCAGGGCCCACTCTCCTGCTTCCCTCAGGTCCTCTCTCTGAGGGCTCCTCTCAGTGAACCCTCCCCAGGATGGGAAGTTCTATTCAAAACTGCATTCACCCTCCCTGCCCTCACACTCCTGACCTCCCCATTACTGCTTTGTTTTAGCTAATTACCACATGGCACTCTATGTATTTTAGTTATCTATTTGTTAATTGTCTGCTTCTCTAGAATGTAAACTCGTTCCAGAATACAAAGGGAAAGAATTTCTGTCTGTTTTGTTTACTGGCTGTGTCTCCAGAACCAAGAACAGCATCTTGCCCCAGCAGGCACTCACTAACTATTTGTTGGGTAAGCGAAAAGGATGAAGGGATACTTTTCCTAGGCCAAGAATAGATGTTAATTAACCTCCTAAATAAATTAAGGCCTTAAGGCTTTTGGCACTTAAATAGATCAGTTTTAAATTTTAAAATCTTGCTTAAGAAACAAAATCTATTATAACACACACATTAACAGTTGGTCCCTTAGCACCCAATACTCTCTCTGTGTGTCTGTCTATACATATACATACATAAATACATCCAACCCACGAGGCAAACACATTCCTTTTACAGTGCCTAAGTTTAGTTTATACATCAAACTAAAATTTAAACCACAGTCGTATGCGGCTCTTTTCTTTCAAGGATTTAACGTTCTTGCTTCTTTTTGGGGACATGTGTGACATGCGTTATGCAAAACAGTGCTTTGGGGGAATGATAGTAAATATATAGAAGGGCTTAAATTAAAAATCAGAAAACAGCTTCCATGTTTTCGCAACTTTTCAATAGAATGAAAAATTTTTCAGTAAAATGAAAACAATCCATTTCTTCATCCTAAAATGTACCACCTAGGTGAAATAGCCAATAGTGAAATAAATTACAGGACATGTGGAATTCCATCAAAATTTTTCATTAATCACATTTTTTTTTATTTTATTGTTTGGTTTCTGTTTTTACTATCCTCTAGTACTTTAAGAAATTTGATTCTTACAAAAAGCCACCCTATAGTTCTGATCAGTAAGTTGGCATAAGAACTATGTTCCAGCCAGAGACAGTAACTAAATATTATTATCGTAATAAATGCTTTCTTTCACTATTCTTAATTTACCACCTAATGAACTATTCTTTTTAATACTTGTCTGCCATAGACTTTTCTTTGATATGTTTTGTTTCTTTTGTCTTACCCACATCATGCAAAAGAAACAAAAATTTTGCATTTTAAATAGTTGTTAGTGAAAAAAGTTGCGCATGTAAACCGTTTCTAAGGAAAACAAATTAATTTTAGAAATTATTTTATATATGTCTTCCATGTACACTTCACAATAAAATAAGTTGTTTTTCTTTCTTTGCGAAATGGTCTCCCCTTTTAAATTTTTCTCCATTTCGAAAGTCTGTGATATTCACTGGTTCTTTCTGTGTAACTAATACACCTTTTCCTCTGAAAAAGACTCGCCAGATTTTTGCCACATGTTCTGTCCTGGGCTACGAGCACGGGCTCTCCGGGTGAAGGTTGAAAAGCATTTGGAAATGAAATAAAAAGCAAGTTGTCAAATGTTTTCAATTTCATAGAAAAACACAACCTCTTCTGACGTTTCATATATAGACAAACCCACAGTACAAACCAACATTAGAAGTCAACGCTAGTGTGGATTAACAATTTGACTGTCCACAGTAACTTGGCACTGGAGTGATCACCCAAGAGATTTTTTTTAACACTGTAGAAAACATTGATCTTGCTCTTAAAAGATTTCAACTTAATCATTATCTAAAGGAAGCTCCTCTACTTTGTATATCCACCTAACCCCATGATAGAGATTGCACACACACCATTTATAACACTCATGTCAGCCTCAAAATTGAGGTGTTAAAACCTCACTTGTTAATACAATTCGTTGCTCTGTTTTCTTTTTTTTGCTTGCCACTGGAATAAACCTGCAATCAACAAAGCACCATCACAGTTATACAGCATCCCAAGCAAACGAAAGAGAGGGGGTGGTGGGGGAGGGAGGACGAAAGAAAAAAGGCAAATGAAAAGTAAAACTGTAGTCTCATTAATTTAGAAGGATAATAATTTTATTAGTGTTTGAGATCATGTTTATGCATGAAAAGAGGGGTTGTTAAACAGATTAATGGGATAAAAACCATCCTGAGAAATCCAGCTTATTTTTGCATGACATTTTTATTTTATTCTCTCATTGATAAATCATGCCCAAAAGATCATTCATGGTACGCAGATCAGTTTGTTAAAAAAAAAAAAAATTGCTGTGCCTGCTTTTAACCAATGTCTGTCACTACCACTAGACCGGAAGCTCCAGGAGGCCGGGGACCATTTCTGTTTTACTCGCCATTTTATCCTCAGTGCCAACCCAGAGTAAGATCTCAAATATTTATTCAACAAATAAATAAACGTCCCCTTTGTAACACTCTCTGTGCCTAGCATATAGATTTACTAAAATAGTGGTCAATAAATTTTTATTAAATTGCATTAAGAGGATAGTCTTGAGGGAAGTGGTTTTGAAACTACAAATTTATTCATTAAACCACTGAAATAATAATTGTAAGACATTTTTAACTATTCTTTCAGGCGTGTGCCTAATTTGACACAATTTTGTTAAATCCAATTACAGTTGCAGTTTTCTTTTCTGTTCACACTCTAAATTAGTAAACATATTTCTTTTCAGAAAAAAAGTATGTGAGTCAGACTTTTCTTTCCCTCACTCAAATGAATTATTCCCCCAGCTATTCCAAATTAGTAGAGGGTGTTCTTATATCAAATTTCTCTTGACTAGTGTTTAGTCTTGGTGCTGAAAAACTAAGAATATTCAAGTGTACAATAGATACAGACTATTATCAACCAACCAGGTACTAGTTTCTTAATAACTGTGCTCCTTCTAAATATTATTCCTGGCTGTGTAACTAAACAAAACCTTGTTTTGAATCATGTAGATGCAGCCTTGATGTTCCAATGACACCTGCTTCCCATCCACAATGATGTACCTCTCAACAGACATGAAGTGCTTGTAGTATTTGACACTGACTCCCTATCCTCTAACTGTTCCTTTTGGTCTCTGCTAACTCCTCTCCCTGATTTGTCCTCTAAATGTTGATATTTCTCAGATTTGTCTCCTCTTTCTCCCTCTCTCCCTCTCCCTCTCTCTCTCTCTCCCTCTTTTGTCTGAAAAGCAGCATAAAGCAGGGCCTAACAGCATAGGTTTAGAGTCAGCCTGCTTGAGGTCCAATCCCTGATCTAACACTTTCCAGCTATGTGATCTTGGGCCTCACTTTCTTCATTTATAAAATGGGCGTATTGTATCTATAAACTAGGTGTGTTAACAGTACCTATTGCATAGGATTGTTGTAAGGATTAAATGAGATAATACCTATAAAGTGCTTAGAACAGTGTTTGATGAGTAGTTAGTGTTCAGTAAGTGCAAGATATTTATCTACCATCTCTTTCTCCACAATTTCATCAATTCCCACACTTACATTCACCACCTCTCAATATCAGTATCGACCAGGACCACCCCATCAACACAGTTCCCAAACATAAGGACACCTATCCCTGCCTCCTCACTGAAGCACCTGCCTGAAAACCCACCTGAGACCAGGGCCACTCACTCTCAACACTCTCAAATCTGGACTCTTCTTCCACAAATCTGTTCATTTTTAGCACCACATTCCTCCCCACTGGCCAGATTAGAAACTGTATGTTGTGTTCTAGCTGGTACATCCTGCACTTCATAGTGCTCGTAAGTATACACTGAATCGGGCCTTTCTGTCAACCTTTTCCCTCAATCAGCCCTCTGCCCTGATGCCAGAGTGAGCTTCCCACAACTTAGTTCTTTTCCTGCTCATCCACCTACAAAGCAACTGTACTTTAATTCTTCTCCTAATCTTCAGTTTTATAGCTTTATCCCTCACCAGAGCTTCCTAAAAGACCAAAAGTCAGCCAAGTTTTATTAATAGTGATTTCCCAAATAGGTTCTCAGCCTTTCTGCCATCATCCCTTGGTTCCTATGGTTCTCTGCTCTTAAATGTCTTTCTCAAATGTCAAATTATTGCCCATCC
Organism: Mormoops blainvillei; assembly: GCA_004026545.1. Classification (NCBI taxonomy): domain Eukaryota; kingdom Metazoa; phylum Chordata; class Mammalia; order Chiroptera; family Mormoopidae; genus Mormoops; species Mormoops blainvillei. The sequence continues at coordinate 110,511 of PVJD01000874.1, read as the reverse complement.
TTTAAGGCCCACCTCCCATACAACCTGCTCCATAAAACCTTCTGTGATTCCACCAGCAAGACATTCCCTCCTGCCTCCCAACTCCAAAAGCCCTTTGAACTTCTCCTAAACAAGTCCTCGTATGCTACACTCTAGTACGGTTATTTATTTAAACCGTGAATCTTCCTTGCCAAATTGAGAGGTCACAGAGTGATAAATCAGAGTCAAATTTGCTACATATTTAGGGAGTTTTTCAAGTTCTCTCAGCCTCACGTTCCTCATCTATAGGATGGGGGAAATAAACTATCATGAAGACATTAACCCTGGTGTTTACAAAGATATTTCATGAAGAGGGATATTGTTTTCTCATAAGTGGGAAATTATCACAATTAGGTAAAAATACGTGCACCCTAAAAGACTGAAAGGAAATAGGTAAAATGTTAACAGCTCTTATCTTCAAGTGGTGTGCATGTTTTGTTCTGTACTTGTTTATTTTCCAGTGTTTCTACAACTAGCTTGTATTCCTCTTGTACCTGACTCATAAAACAAACATTTATAGAATGTCTTGAAACTATATTGTGAACTGATGATACAAAAAGTATTGAGAAAAAGTAGCTTATAAAAGGAAATATTTTTTTAAATTACTAGGGTAGTATAGGAAGCTCAGTACCATCAAAAATAAAAAAGTGGGAAGAGACATTTATGTCTTCAAAATGCATCACATTTCAGCCATCATGTGACTGCAAAAGGATTGAGGAGAATAAAGAACCTTAGAAATCACTTTCCAGAAAATATTTACTATTATAATTGGTTAGGACACTGGCACAGCTTCTGAGTCTGGGTTTTTTAGAGCCCTGCGCCATGGTCTGACACCGGGAGAGAGCAACACAAACAAAGAGGCCATTGCATCCAACCTGTGATCAAGAATTTATGTCTGGCTCAAACCTAAGAATCCACATCAAGAGAGACTGAAGCTCCAAAGATACATGTTATAGTCTGCACCCTTCATGATTTTGGAAACCTCTCAACTGCAAACTCCACATGTCCAATGTTAAACTCACTACCTTCTTTTCAAAGCCTGTTCCCTTTTCAAGGCTTAAAATTAAGCATGGCTTTGAAGTCCTGCAGACCACATATTCAATGTCAGCTTTGCCAGTAAGTGGAAAAGTAGACTTTGGAAATGTTATGTAATTTTTCTGAGCCTTAATTTCCTTATTTGTAAAAAGACGATATTTATATTTACCCTACAGGCTGTTGATAGGAATAATTTTTTAATGTGTTTAAGTCACCCAGCACAGCATCAAGCACAAATAATGACCTAAAAATGATAACAATTTTTTTGTACTTAGATAATTGCCATCTACCTAATATCCCAAGCCAGAAGCAAACATAGACATTACAGCCACTCTGTCACCAAGTTCTGCCAATTCTGCCCCCGGAAATGTCTCAGTAATCCAACACCCCTCTCCATGCCCGCTGTTACTTACTGATTGTAGTGTTTTTCCCCACGTGTTCAAATCTGCATGCTCGAATTAGTGGTAGCTCCTGTTTCCTACTCTTGCCACTCATCTCTGACTTCTCCACCAGCACCTCATGCTGACCCTAAAGTTCTCTTTCCCCAAGGATAAAATATGATACTGTCATTCCCCTGCATTAAGATGCCCTGGCCCCCCCGGCGCACCCAGGATCAAGCCCAAACTTAATAACGTAGCGTAAACAACGCCACTCTCACAGTCCCTCTGCCCTAGTGTTAGCTCTCCAGCTTCACCTTATACCAGCCTCCCAGGCCCGCACATGTTCATCCTAAGCTACAGCCATGCTAATCACCATCTAAAAATTGCATTTTGTCCCCATCTAACTCCTAGGAATGTCCTTCCAGTCCTCTTCACTTAACTCCTGCTGAGTCTTCAAGAACTTGCTCCAAACATCACTTTTTCTCAGCCTTTCTCCAAGGCAGTTAGTTGCTCCTTCCTTTTTACCCTCATAGCATTTTCTCCATCTTTGTGTTTTATATACTATATTTTCTTTATCTGTTTTCCATGTCTGTCTTCTCAACTCAACAGTGAATTACTTGAAAGCAGGTGCCATGTTGTAACCTAACCTATGCAGACTAGCAGGTAGCGTAGCACAGATTAACCTTTGTTTAGAGTTTATAACTTTGTCTTGATTAACCTGTAAGCCCAATTAGATCACTCTAAAATTTATAAGGTTTGTATAAGACCGTCTTGTACTTTGCTAAAAGTATCACAGAAAGACCAAGACCTACTCAAATGTTTATCTACACCTACAAAACCCTTGATGTTGGCTGCTAGAACTACTTTTCAGGAACAAGCCCAGGGTGTTTTGTAGAACCAGGGGTGAACCTGCTGAAATCGCCTGAGGGCTGAAACTGCCTGAGACCAGCCGGAACAGCCCAGAGGACCCTCCAGTAACTTCCTCGAGAACTTTCCCCATTATACCCTCATTATAATACTAAAATCTCCACCCAGGAGCAGAGATTTTCTGCTATTTTTTTAACATGCAATGTATGTATAGCCATGTTTTCTGACTGCCCCGACAAGCTGGAATGCCCCCACCTATACATGAAATGAGAAAGTCCACCTCAATGTTTATACATGATTTCCCCTAATAAACCTATTCAACAGATCAGATTCTTCGCTCTGGGACACACTGCTCTGAGAATGCTCCCAGGTGTGTCTTCGATTGCTGGTTTACAATAAAGTTCCTTCTCGGAGTTATCTTTTCGATGGCAACTATGGAGTATTTGGGCCAGGCCAGGAACAATGTGTATTCATCACCAGGTTACCAGTGCTTGGCTTCTACTGGATGTGCAGTAGGTGCCTTTGAATAAATACATTCTAATTAAACTTGGGAATTGAGGCTTTACTAAAACTAGAAACTGAGGCCTGCAAAACGTAACTCAGACTCTTTCACTAGCAAATGTTTCCAACCAAGGTGATCTCAAAATTTTATGACACCTCCTACTTTCACGTGAAACCATAGTAAATGTTCAAAGTACTCATGTCATTAGTAAATGAAAAACAAGTAAAACATTGCCTGTTCTCCTATCTCTATAGAGTGGAATAGACATTTTAAGGAAAAAACTCTTTAAAAAAGAATGTAAAGTCCCTCATTGCTACCAAATAAATAAATAAATAAATAAATAAATAAATAAATAAATAAAAGTGCCTGCTGGAAAAAATAGTTCTCCTTCTAATAGTTCTGTAAACTTGGTACAATGATCTCACCTTGCAAAGGAAGAAACTGGGCCTCGGAGGTGAAGTTGCTATAACATCCACAGCTTGTAAATGACAGAGCAGGGATTTGAACCCTGGTTTGTGAGAACCCAAAAGTGTACTATACTACTATGCCACGTTGCCCATACATGACTAACCACCCTCATGCCATTCCATCAACTCCCAGCAACCCTGATGAGAATTTAGGGAGAAAATGGGTGTGGGAAAAACAGAGAGAATGTGAAAAAAGGAGAGTGAAGGTTGGTCAGGAAATGAAGGAGATTGTCTCTTAGAAACTGTATTTAGAATGTATTTTTTGAAGCTGCAATGAGATTTCTTTCTGCCAAGTACCAATCTAAAATCTATGCAAAAGAAAAAAAATCTATGAAACTTCAAATCAAAATGTTAGTCCTTGTTAAAGAAAAATTAAAACAAACAGGCTCCTTTTATTAATCCACAAACCTAACAACACTCAACAAAAGGTTTCTGTAAATTTTAATTGCAGCAATCTGGACAATGTTTTATTATGACTCATTGACTTGAGCCACAATGTTTGTGCAATATATTTTGCCCTGCTTTATGAGATTGTAATTGCAGTGAAATGCTACTATGCATACTCAAGTAAAATATACCAGACTTACCAAAATACAGCATTTTGAGAAATAGTGCGCTCTCTGTTTGTTTATTTTATTTTATAAATCCTGTATATCCAAGGAATAAAATCCATAAATTTGTTCTTTTATGTGAGCTGTACAATTCCTTCTCCTTACTTTTACTATTTCTGCTCAGTATCTCTGGTTTTTCTTTTCTGCAAAATGCTTTCGATTGTTATTTATTATCTAGTGTTTGAGAGCGCTAACTCCTAACACATAGAATATTTTCTACTAGCCATTTCACAAATATGTGACCAGAATAAGAGTCAGGAAGTTCTGCCCTGTACTCTGCAATGGGGAACATGTCCAGCGATGGCCATTCACACACCTGAACGTGACTGCTGCTTTTCTCCTCTCACTGGGTTTACTCCTGATGGTACTTCCACCCTTTTCTCAGCCATTGAGTTCTAACACTCCTTTTCTCTGTCTTTCTTCTTCCTCTGAATATTTTTAATGAGATAAATATTCCAAGGTTCATTGACGTTTACCAAGTCATAATCCCTTTGCCAAAGACATAGTGTCACAGATGTTGCAGAATGCAAAATTTTGAAGAATTTTTAAAATAGAACGTATTGAGAATACTATACCACATATTATACAAAACTCCTCGTGGAGTTGGGGTGAGTGCCCTACAGTCAAACACATCAACACTTCTGCAGCACATTGAGTGAATCTTGACTTGAAATGAGAGAAAGACTATAAATAGAAACATATCCATTCCGGTCTGATTGCACCACCAAATTTGTTTCAAAAAGCCTTTCCCTTCTCAGAGCTCTTAGGATTTCTGAATTGCAGATGATGGGTCATGGACCTGCACATCCACCGGAGACAGGCCTGCAGGAAGCAGCTCAGCAGACAGGAGCCTGTTAACCCCTCGCCGTTTTGGAGCAAGGCTCATGTCCTAAGCCTTGACATTTAAAGATGAGCTTGTGGACATGGTAGATGGTTAAAAATTCTAAAAGTGTCTTTCTAAAGGGACCAGAAAAAGACCCATCACATTGAGCATATGGGAGAGTTTGTCTGGATACTAAGGCAATATTTGGCAGAATTAAATAAAGGCATATGAATAAGCAGAAACATCATTTAATTTCATGTATTTTATTTCATTTTCCCATTAATTTTTTTCCTGGTTTTAAAAGAAAACTTACCTGTGGTTTACATGTGAGTTCGATTGGATACATGTTCTCGGGAAGCAAGCTGCATACCAGTAGAACATGTTCATTATCATACATGAAATAAGGCAAGGGGATCAAAATGAGCTAAAGAATTGATAATAGCATATACCACTATCCTTTCTTTTAGCATGTTTTGAACATATGGATATACTTAAAGTGTTCCTTTATGTTGGATAATATCAAAGACAGATCCAATTGATTTTATATAATAGGCTATTTTAAAGTAATGAATTAGCTGGACTAATGCTTTCTTGCAAAATAAATAATTCTGAAAGAAAATAGATCTTTATTCTTAAATCCTCCTCCCTTCTCAATTAATTAGGTTTTGTTGGTGAAAGGAAGTTAAGAAATTCAGTATAAGTCTGATTATATCATGAATGTAAAATGAGCAGGGCAAATAATGGGCTCTATACTCTTTTAAACAAGTTAAATAAGTCCATAATAGCCCACCAGTTGTGTAAACACTATTTCACTATACTTGTAAAAGAAATATTGACTTACCTGTTAACTAAAATTATCCTGGCATGCTTCAACTAAGCTTATTAGTAATTCTTGTGGTGTACATGAATGTTTTTTTGGATTTGGACTTTTATCGAAGACTAAAGAATTAGGAAATCATCCGTTTAGCAAGCCCAGAAAGTAGACACGTACCAGACTGCCCTTTACCAGAATTGGTTTTAGAAACTTGCAAACTGAGAGTCTAAGAAGTGAAAAGTGATTTAAATCCTAGCATGAGATATTCCATTACACAACAGCTCATTAACACTGACATACCTTCCAAAATCATAAATACAAATACCTCAACCAGACAAAATACTAAATGAATCTACTTTAGCCTATTAACCTTACTATTGCATGCAAGGGGTTTGTTTTCCTCTTACATATTCTTGTGAGTTACCAGCTGCTTAAAGAAACTAGAAATATGTATAATTAGGGAGAAAAATGTTCAATATATGTATACTTGTCCCTATTCACATTTTTAAAAATTGTCGTTCTTTCCCTTAAGGGTTCCACTGCAGTCCAAAAATACTATACTTTTCTTTACCAAAAAAATATGCAAATTTCTCGATAAAATAACAGTAAACCCAAGATCTTATTCGGTTAAATCTATATGTGGCTAGAATTCCCAAGAGATATGGAAAAGGGTACAGAACTTAAAGTCAGAAGACTCATGTTGGAATATTGGGTCTGTCACTGACTTGTTAGTCACCATTAGGAAAACCACTTGCATTTCTGTCCTTAAACTTGGGGGCAAGAATAATATCTACCTCTTAAGATTGCTCTGAGGATGCAGTGAGAGCATGTGAATGTGGGAAGAGCTGAACCAATACTGGTGGTAATTATTATGCAATTTGAGATGCTGATCTCTTTAAATTAAATGGCAACTTGCCACAAAACAGAGAGATCACTACTCAGTGGCCTTACCAGAAAGTTGTGTATGTGTGCAAGGAATCAAATTGCTGTTTTCATCTCTATCAGTTAAGATCAAGTATGGACAAACATGCATTCAAACAATAACATCACCATTAGCTGAACCATTCTTATTTTCAACCGATATGATTTTCTTTGTTTTACAGACTACACGACCTTGAGCAGTCATCAGGTCACTCTTAACATTCACACTTCCTGTGCTTTCAGGTTTTTACTGAGCATTCTTGACTGCAAGTGACCACAGCTAAATCCTCAGTCACTACCTCAAGCAACAAAAGAAAACTGATTGGTTCGCCCAATTAGGAGGTAAAGAGTAGAAATGGCTTTAGCGCCAGGTGTTTAAAAGATGACCTTAGGATTTTGTTTCACTCATTCTAAGGTTCATTATCTGGTGAACTTTCTCCACAAAGCAGAATGGAATGCCTCTGAGTTCCAAAGTTTCTTGTCCTTAGAGCTAGCTCATGAAGCCAGAGGAGAAGACCCTTTCATCCCAGGGTGCATGACAATCCCCCAAACAGACTCAGATCACTCTACTTAGGTCATACAGGTACCTACCCAGGGGTAGGGAGACAGGGCCACGGGACTGATATAGCCCTACCAGAATCACCTACAGTTTGGGAGATAATTTCCCCAAGGAAAAGTGTAGAATGTTTTTACTAAAAGGAGAGGGGAGAAATGCTGGGCATGCAAAAAAAAAAAGTAACAGATGTTCATTTTGCCTGGCTTCCCTCATTTACGTGAATCAGAAATCCCTCTTCTCTACATGAATTTATTAACAAGCTTCAATTCCTGAAAAGAAAGGCACCACCACAGGTTGAAAATCTACTCTGCTGTAGTCTAAGTTCCAGACATTTTAAAATTTAGACTATGTAGGTGACTAATATCCCCTTTTTACAAGGAAGGTAACTGAGACTTAGACTCATTCTCTGCCTCTGATCAAACAGCCTGAAACTGGCAGAACCTGAATTCAAAGCTAGTTCTGCCTGATTTATTCCTCAGCCAAAGTGCTACACTCTTCTTAGCAATCTCAAGTCAAAGAAAGGGTTGCTGGATGTCCTTAGATGGTAGGCACAATCATATTTTGATGCCTGTGTTGATAAAGCAATCAGTCAATAAATATGTGTTAATGTTCCACTCCCATGAGCTCAGAAGATTGGACTAGCTTACTTACTAGTCCTACAGATAAAGACAACTAACTGACCTAGTCTCTGCCTCCAAAATCATCAATAAAGTTGGCAAAAGGAAATAAATAGGCAATCAAGAAAATTTTAGAGCTAAACTATGTGGTGTTTATAACATAACCTTCAGTGAGATTCATTCTATAAATGTGGAGGGAATGGTTGGGAGAAGCAAGAATAATGTGAGAATGAGCAAAGGAATGGCAGTGGGTGTGGTGTGCACAGGGACAAATGAAGGAGCAGGCTAGCCCTGGGCACTGCAGTGATATCCAGAAACCAGGGTTAACTCACAGTTTTCGGCAACTACTGTCAAATTTTCCAAAATCTCTGGGCCAGGTTCCCTTTATTTGCAAAATAAGGAGGTTGGAGTCTATAAATCTTAGCTACTCTCCCGCTTCATCTAATCCAGAGAATCACAAACTCGCCTACTAATTATGGGATTCACCCAAGAAAAAATCCTTTTCAGAATACTAACTTAGGTCCAGGAATCTATATATTTTTTATAAGTGCCACACGTGACCAGCCAGGTTTGAGGACCACTTCGTAAATGAAGGAGGGTAAATATACCTCACTAAAAAGGGGGGGGAGGGCCGGTAATCTTCCCAACTATAAAATCCAGAAGTTCATATGGGAAAGTCATCAGAACAGGCTAATTGGAAGAAGATTAAGAGAGACCTTGAAAGCCAAAAAGATTCTCTGCTTTCATGAAGCAAGGAGGCATTGTGCCCTGGATTGAAAATTGTGCATTTTTTGTGAGTTGATGTGGCAGGCTAGGGCCGTCACCTCTTTCAGCCTGTCACTCAGGCCTGAAGACACTGACTTATTTCTCACTGAGGTCTTCTCTCCAAGAAAGCTCTGAGTCCCTTTCCTTCTTTCTCCTGCAGGTTTGATGCAGGACACTGAAGTGTGTAAGATCATGCATTTTGCAGTGGCCCTGGGCAATGATTCTCAAAGATCAATGCCTCTCACTTGGGTGGGACTGCACTTACTTAGAGAACCTTGGAGACACAGGATGACAGGGCCTCGAACAAAAAAGCAAACAGCCATCTGTCTATCTTTCCCGCGTCGTTTTACTAGAGGTGACTTCCAAAGGATCCTAAAACGCTGAAAACACAATCACTTGGACTTCTCACCAATGAGTTAGGAAGGCAGCACTGGAGAGCTTGATGCTCACGAGCTGCATTTATGTAGCCATTAACCCAGCACTTTGATTTTAGGGCAAAAGCGAGCCAGACAGTGAGGCGTGAGGTAAGGATGAAAACGACCACCCATCGTCCGTGTGAGGACGCCTTCCTCCTTCTGGACTGGATTTTAGTCTTTTTTTTTTTTCTTTTCCTTTAAAGCACTTCATGTATTCCATCCATTATTTCAAGCAGGCTTAGAGGAAGCGCGCCGCATCCTTTGGTCCCCGTGCAGCTATCTGTGCCCCTCTGAAGCAGGTCTCTTTCGGCCCTCGGATCTGACTCGCCAGGACACGGGAAGGAGTGAGGGTGGGGGTCCCCTGCGCCTCACGCTGTGTAACGAGCGGGAATCCGCCCCCCTGGAGGCAAAGCTGGAGCGCTGAGAACTCGCCTGCTCCTCGCGCAGCCAGCAGCCTCCCAGCCCGGGACTCTGGAAAGGAGGGAGGGGGCCGGAGGAGGGAAAGTGGGGCCGGGCGGAGGGTGCCTGGGAATCCGGGCTGCGCTGACGTCACTGGGCGCGCAATTCGGGCTGGAGCGCTTTAAAAAACGAGCGTGCGAGCGGAGATGCTGCTCCACACAGAGCAGGCCGCCCGCAGCAGTAACGCTCAGCGCCCCTGCAGCGGCTGCAGCCAGCGCTGCTCCGGAGGTCCGCGTGGCGGCAGCGGGCACGGTCAGGCTCAGCGGCGCTTCTCCTCGGAGCCCCGCCGGGGGGACAGGAACGCGGCGCCCCGCACTGCAGACGCCCGCTGAGCCACAGAAGCCGGCGGAGACGCGTCCGGCGCGGCACGGTCTGCAGCAACCCCGGACGCTGCCCAGCGACCACGTCCAGCCCCCGGTCCCCTGCTCGGGCACCATGGACACCTCCTCGGTCCGCGTGCTCCTGTCCTTACCTGTCCTGCTGCAGCTGGCGGCTGGGGGCGGCTCGCCGAGACCCGGCGCGCTGCTGCGGGGCTGCCCCCCGCGCTGTCAGTGCGAGCCCGACGGCAGGATGCTGCTTAGGGTGGACTGCTCGGACCTGGGGCTCTCAGAGCTGCCCTCCAACCTCAGCGTCTTCACCTCCTACCTGTAAGTGCGCCCCCACTCTACTCCGAAATGGGAACAAGGGAGAAAGGGAGGGTAGTCCAAGACCAGACTGGGGGCTCCACGGCTCCCGCCTGCTCCGAAAGGGACGGGCGAGTTTGCAAAGGTCATATTGGCCCGCACTGTTTGGGCCCCAGGGAAATGCACGTGTGTCAGCTGGTAGCACGACCGCACTTTCTGGGCCCGCAGAGAAACGGCTTCAAGTGCAACCCCGGGAAAGAGCTGGCGCGTCGCAGCTACCGGTCCGGTTCTGGGCAGATCGTAGAGCGAATTCCCCCGGGTGTGGGCATTTGCCTCCAGTGTGGTCATTTGTGCCCCTGAGCCTGAAACCCACGGTCCGACTGCCCGGTTGGTCCCTGCCCCAGTCTCACCTCCCCTCTGTGTCCTGTCTCGCGTTCCACAGAGAGATGGGCTGTAAAAAGTTTTCCCAAAGGAGAACTCCAACTTGCCCAGGTCCGAAGGAACTTATTCTGCATCCCTTGCACCGTCGTGTAATGTAACATTTTTTTTCGTCCTTTCATTCTTTTTTTTTTTTTAATGAAGTGATTAAAATGTGGCAACCACAAACCCCGATTAGAGCTGCCAGAATGTTATCTTTACCTTTGGCTGCCCGAGCCGCCCTTTGAAGTGCCGACCGCCACGGTGTAATCTTTAACCATCTCCTCCTCCCGGGAGGAAAAGGGAAGTGGGCTGAAGGCGGCGGGGCGGGTAAACAGTGGCGCCGAAACCCAAGAGGAGACCTGAGGCTTTCTGTCATCCCTCGGAGATCCTCACACCCTTTCTTCTCCCCAACGCAACCTCGAAAGAAAGCCCCAATCGTGGAGACGAGACAGCGGCTCGTTTCATAATTTTGTCTCTGGAAAATCCAGACCCCGAGGGTAACAGGTGGTTGGGTCGATAAGGTGACTCAGGAGGGACCAAGACAACTACTCTCCCTAAGGAGAACCTGGGGCTGAGTTCCTTCGGGCAAGGAGACCAGGTGGAGGCCACTTAGGAAAAAGGGCACTGGTGACTTCAAGGTGACATGTTTAGGTTTTAGTTTGAGCCCACCCCGAGCCCATGCAATCTTAGTTTCGGCTTCTGCAATGTACCTTGGCAGGAGCTGGTTGGGATGTTTGTGAACTCGTTCTTTCCTCTGTTTAGTTGTTTTCCGGAGGGAAGAAACATGAAAAGACTTGCACAACGCCTCCCGCTAAATAGTGATTCTTTTTCTGGAGACAGGCTGAGGAAGAAAAAAAAAATTTTTTTTTTTTACTTGTTTAATATGCATTCAAAGGGATGGACCATCCTGCTAGAATTTTGGTATTAGTGAATGGCAATCCCTTCCTCATCGACCATAAAACTATCTTAACTGCTTTTCTTTACCTGAAAGCATTATAACATTACCCGTTTCCCCACCGGGTTTCCCTTCAATCACACTCATTGACTGTGGCAGTGGGGTTTTTTACAATGATAGAAATCTATTCTCCTAAGCGATTATTCTCTAAGAACTCACATTTCCTCCTGTTGAGCAGCTGTTTGTACTACAGAGTGTAATGCTCATCCCCAAATCTCTCCCCTTGAACTGCTAAACTCAGTGTTTCAAGAATCATGTATTCTCTTGTATGGTGAATTTCTGAGAGCAGTGCAGCAATCTCACTTAAGAACCTAGAGCTATTCTTCACCATCACTCTAAAGAAATGGGCTCTATACAAGAGACGTGTGCAATCCTACCACACACTTACCTATTAGAATCATACACTCGTTTGAAAACTTGTTTAAGAATACAGAAAATAAATTTATGAATAACATCAGGATGCTCTTCTTCCCACATGAAAGAACGAACATTTGTTAGGCTTCTGTTACTAAAATTTGGCATGAAATGCTGCTTCAGATCATTTCCCACATACCACAAATGCATTTAACTGCATCCTCCATGTGCTGAGGAAATCTTACTGCCACTGTTCGCTATCTATCGTCATAGATAACTTCTTGGAGTTAAAATACCATTAGGAAACTGTCATCTCATACTATTTGCTGACAGTCTGTACACTGACCTAACGGGAAATTCTCTCAGTGCCCTACAAAATATTAAACTCTGGGTGTCTGTGAAAGTATCACAGTGACTGTTAAATACTTACTTCTAATGGTTAACATTTTGGGGAGTATAAGGGCAAAATGTAGAAATCAGTCCTGAAGTAAATAACTAAGCTGATGTTCTTCCTAATAAGTGACTCTAGAATTTGGTCTCCTTATAGAGTACAACATGCCACGGCCCATGGGGTGCTCTTCCTTCATGGGTTGAGGGGTTTGGGGATTTTTGGTTTTTTGCTTTTCCAACCATGGGAAACCTGTGCAGACATTAGGGTAAATGGTGCCCTCTTTTGGCTACACCTAGAATTATCTAACCATTTCTGCCTTCATTCGTACACTCATAACCTAAAAAAAGAATTTTTATTTACTCATATTCAAATAAAGAAGCATGTATCTTACTGGTTTTCTTATCTTAAGCTGTAATTTCCCTTTGCTCTTGAAAGGGCACACGAAGTTACAGCCCCATGCCACTGGGGCCCAGCGGTGATCAGGCTTTGATGAGAAAGACGCTGTGTGTGAGGACTTGGGGGTGAAAGGCCAGACTACTATCTTTGTTTGTTTATCGTAGGTTATCAACATTTATTTGAGTCAAAATGCTCTCTCTTAATCTTCCTTCCTTCCCCACAAAAGAACAAGCATTTCATTTTCTTCAAACAGATTGATGATGGCGAGTTCCAGCTGTACACATTTGGCAAATAGATTTTACCACAATCTGTGAGCTGGCTAGTCAGGCTCCTAGGTAAAGAAAGTTTCCTAACTCTCTTCATGGAAGGCTAGAGCTATTTCTGTGCAGTTTTATAGTCTTTCTTCCTCAGAAAAGCTAAATCTTAAGCCAACGTTAATATTAACTCTCTTTTCTTTCTGAACTGCATTGCCCAGTTGATCTGTAATTGGGCCACAGAACATGGTAGAAGAAACACTGGAAAATCTCAGTCTTAATGTTCTCTCTTCTCTCTCTTCCTCCCCTCCGCCCCTCTTTTCCCTGTAGTTATGGGCTCCGACTTTACAAAAGGGTTTAATAAAGCTCACTTCGCAGAAAATAAGGAAAACACCAAGGTGGAGACATAAAAGCAGATAATAAATAATTGTTGACAATGTTTAATACATCTCCATTTACTAGTAATAATTTATCAGAAATAAAGTAGCTCTGGCTTCTAGTCTTATTATAGGTGAGCTATTTTAATGTGCCAAATGTGAACACTTTGAAAATACGTTCAAGTAAGCTCTTGAAAATAAGCTACCCTCTGCCACTTTGATGTGTGTTTCATCCAGTTAGTATGGCATCCAAATTGAAAACTAAATTCTAATGAACATCCTAACATAGTAAATATGCTTTCCTTTATTGATCTAGAACAGCCATTTTACTTTTAAATGAAAGCAGAGGGTTTTTTTCTTGCTGCTGCTTAACAATAAATAATTTCATCCACAAGCAAATTTATAGTACATGAACCAAAGGAACTGAAGAAAGATTTGTTTTTTAATTTAATATATGTAGTTTGATTACTTTTCCATATGTAACTTTGGGATGAAATTGAATCTTACATGTAATTAGTAAAACTGATATTAATAAGAACCTATCGAAAACCTCACTTAGTTAAATTAAGTACAGCCCTGCTGTCATACATGTGTTTTAAGCATTTAAAATGCAGTTTCAATATTTAAAAACATTTTTTAAATCATTGAAAATAGCTTCATATAATTCTGCTTCCCTTCAAGCAAAGAAAAGTATTTTAAATAAAGGAAAATGTTTGTACTGTAGCAGTGGTTACAAAAGCCTTAGCTTTTATAATAGTCTTAAAATTTATATCAATTCCAAAATTATAGTTTGCTCTACAACCTACTTTTAAAATTCATTTAAAATATAATGATGCCAATGACTTTTCTGCATGTTAATCAAGTTCTTTCTTTTTCTCCAGGATTCCCAGGGTATTTTTTACTAGTGTTTTTATTATGGGGGCAATTATTGAAACTAATTGACTAAAGTAGTCTGGGTGATTATTTTTAAAGTAGTGGCTCTGATTCAAACTATTCTGAGTGTAGATTTAAAATAAATATTTTACTGAATATGTTCAACATATGAAAGGCAGAGTTTGTGTGATAAGAATGAATTTTTACAAACAAACATGATCTCCAATCAGATCTTCAATCTTCTTACTCATTTTCTTCAAAGTAAGGGAGTTTTGATAAGCTACACAAGGTAACTATCACAAATGAGTTAGAAGATTGGAATAAAAAAATAACCTTTGTAGTTAAATAAAGCTATTTTTTGATAATGGAACCATTCCCACTTGGTTATATTTAAATAAGTTCAGAAACACAGAACTGGTCTATACTTTGTCATAGTTAAGATTTATTAATCTGCACTATTTGATTGTCTTTCATTTCCAAGACATATAACTGTCAAAAGCATAGGAATGATAACCAAGTAATTAACCCACTAAAGCTGTCATTTAAAATTAAAGACATTGCAGAATACTTATGCTTTTATAACTGATACTTAATATCTACCTTCCGTGGTGAAGCAATTTTATATTTCTTCTATTAAATTCAGACATTTAAGTCATTTTAGCTCTAAGATTAATTGTGTTTCCAATTAATCCAAGTCACATGCCATAAGATAGAAATGAAAAACAGCAGTGAGCTCTCTGAGCAATTTTGTGAAGTCGTTTTTTGGGTGTTGTTTGGTTATTTATATAAATTTAGAATAATGCTAAATGGTATTTTTACTTGTAAGCACCCCACAAGTGGATATTTCTGGTAAACTGAATTTTTCATGGGAATGCAAATTTCTTTCTTTGAGATTCAACCTCCTCACTCCTTTTGTAATGCTTTCCTTTATAGAATCTCCTGGTAGAGGGATGCAGCGGACTGACATTAGAACCACAGCTGATATACTACATACCAAAGAAAACAAGCTGATTATCTAGTTCCGTTGCCCTTTTTGTTGTATCTTAGTAAAATTTTATTTGTGAAATCTGCTCATGATTTCAAACCGACTAAAATGCTTATTCCCAGATCTGGCAGGTTCAGTCCACATTTTTATTCAGTCATTATAGATACCGACCACTTGCTCAGTTTCACCTGTGGAATTCATTGTCTCGGGGAAAGGAGAAGTTTCACAGGCTATAAGGTAGAATTTTTCATAAGTTAAAATTAATTTTGTTCTTCATAGCTTCCAGGATAGGAAACAGGCCCATTCTTGAAATCCCTGGCATCTTCTCCTACGCCTTCCAGTTAATATTTTTTGTTCCGTTGATTGAGCCCACGAGGTATGCCTTTTTTGAAACTGGTAGGTAGAACATTAGTCATTTGATTTCACGAGGTTATCTAGTGATAATGCTACAAGACAGTTAACAGGGTGTTAACGTTAGTAGGGGAACTATTTAAAACATACTTCATAAGCAGGAGTCCTTCCTCATACCCTCATCTATTTCCCTTGTTCTCAGGGCTTAAATCTGGGATTGGAGAAACTGAAATTTACTTTGAGGGTAGGCAAAGGAACCAATCCATGTCCGTGAAATCACCTTTCTTAAAGTCAGATGGAATAACACTCCAGGCGTGATGATGGGCTGTCTTTCCCTCAGGGTTTATCCTCCTCACTAGACTGTGAGCTCTTCCATGGTAGGAAACCTTCACTTTCTCTCTCAGTGCCCATATCAGCGTCTGACGCTTAAGAGATATTTAGTAAATATTTGTAATGCCAAATTGAATAGAATTGAATTTGAACCGAACTGGCTGTTGAAGTCCCAGTGGCTGAAGGAGGTCAGAGGAAGATAGAGAACTACCTAATCTGCAAAGTGGCAGAGCAACACAGGCTGCTGGTGTCCCCCAGTTATGGCCGAGCCCCATTTGAAATCCAGTTACACTGTGTTCGGCTTTAATGACGCAATGAGTTGCTTATTTTAACAAACACACTGGAATTTGCATATCTAAATCCTTTTGTTATTTTAATAACAATAAGAATAATAACAGCTGACATTTATATTGTTCTTCCAGAGTTCCAGGCATGACGCTAAGTACTTTACTCAATCATATATCCCACAATAACCTTATAACATAGGTACTATTTTCATTCCTAACTTGGGGGCCTATAAACTTATTCCAAGGATATTTCCATTCCTCAAAATATTTTTGGACTTCTTTGAAGTTATCTTCAAGACAAGTTTACCAGAAACACAAGAAAACCAGCCTTCTAATTTATGATTATGCATCAAAGAAAACGTAATTGGTGCTGAAATATTTCAGCACATTTTTCTTTTCAGGAACACAATTTATGAAGCCCTGAGAAATGTGGTTTTTAAATTTTCAATAAAATGAGAATTATAGGCCAAGCTTTTAAGTTTAGTAAATACCTTTTCACTTTTTCTTGTTTCCAAGTCAAAGATAAAATGTGGTAGCTGCCTGAGTATTACAAAGAGTGATCGACTACTGATAACTTCCAAGTCAAAAATAAAACTTTTTTTTTTTTCTGTGACCAGATCTATATGTCAAGGAAAGTAGTTGCATTCTTTGGGATTATTTCTCCTTTTAGAGAGACATGAACACTCTTAACAGGCCAATGTTGTTTGAGTTTGTATTCACTTTCATAACTGATGAGATGACATGAATTGATGTCATGAAGATCTCCATACTGTCATATATTTGATTCAAAATGGAGAATTATTTCAAAGCTTATATATAATAATTTTACATATTATATATGTATATATGTGCTAACCTTACATGCATACCTTCCTTTCCAAAGTATACAATAAGAAGAAAATATAAGAATTTATATATTATATATGTATTGCATAGTTTAACAGTTATGGCACTGATACAGATTCCTTTGTAATTTATTAAGTAGAAAGCTACATAAGTCATAGAAGAAGCTTTCCTTAACTACTCACTTAATTGTTTCAGTCCTTCAGTTCATTTGCTGCTGTAAACCTAACATGTGCTGAACATTTATTATATTACAAAGTTACTGTGAAAAACACATAGCTGGCAAGTTATTTATAAATTATATCCCATATAAATAGCCCTGCATCTAGTAAGTACTGATGTTTAGAAAATTTAGGAGACATTGAAATATAATCTCTAAAATTTCTTAAAGTAGAGCTCTCAAATCTTGTGTTCTATTAACTTATCATTAATAATTTAAAACTGTTCAGCAATCCCTAATTTTCAAGTGTCTTATTTTTTAATGTATGCACATTATTTCCATATTCATTTTATCCTCCTGGCCTTCAGAAGGAGTTTTGTCCCATTTTCTAACATGGGTTGGAGTGGTCGAGAGAGAAGAAAGTGATCTCATGCACACACCAAACACACACCAACACCTCAATAAGAAATGGTTTCTTTTGTGCCACTTGCTCGGTGGAAATGATATGTAACATTGACATGGCTTGACAGTGGTGAGCTAACCCTTTTGAGGGGAGAGACTGGGCTGGCTGTGTGAAGGCACCTTCAGTTCCGTTCAGAAGCTGAAATGCAGAAGACAATTGTCCTGGCAAAGGGAGCCCAACTCCAGCTGAGAACGCGTGCACCGAGCTGACCTTCCTCAACAGCCTGCCAGCTGAGATTAAGGTTTCCTCAAGTGGTCCCTTGTTAGCCCAGCCTTTTCCCCAGTGTTGCTCATCTTTCACAACTGGAAGCCAAATGTTTTAAACCATTACCGAGTTTTGCAGCTGAATTCCTTTATTTCCTCCTTCCACCTCCTTTCCTCCCTCTGTCCCTCCCTCCCTCCCTCACACACACACACACACACACACGCATGCACACAACTGTGACAGCTAACCTATATATACATACCTTCCTTCCCAAAGTCTACACCAGAAGAGAACCCAAGAATTTTTATGTTTTACTAAAAAACTAATAAATATTTTTGTGCTTCTTTTTTTTTCTTGAAATCGTGATTAAGTAGAACAGGAACCTCTACAAAAGATATCTATTTGCAAAAATAACCTGCCTTTGGTCAGAAAGCCACAAAAGCGTAGTTCGCAAGAAAGTAGAAAACCACACATGATCTCAAGTGGAAAAAATATGAAGAATTTGCTGAATTTTTAACCTTTAGCACATAACAAAGATATTATTTTAAACTTGGTTGGTTAATGTGGGCTGTGTTAGAACTTTCATTGTGTTGTGTTTGGGTTTACCCAGTGTTATTTTAATGAGTTTATTGGTTCGACGCACAAAGCACCACATGGCACTTGAAGATCTTAGGTTATAAATTTTCTTGTGAGGCACTTACTTGAAGGAACTCTGTTACATAATCGATTGGTCTTTAAATTTACCAGCACAAAAATAAACTTTTGATTTTTATATGCATATGCAGTGAGAATTATTTGATTATAAAAAACAAATAAAAATTCCTATGGAAGGAATTACATTCTTTAATCATCTATTTAGTTTATATATTGAGACTTTTACAATAAACATTTATTTCATAATAAATCTATAGAATGAGTTTGGAGTCTTCTTGCAAAGACTGAGGTAAGAAGCCTTCCTCTTTCTTCTCTCTTCACCCTTCCTGTTCTAAATAGGACCCTTCCCAGACATGCCTACATTTGGCAATAGGTCGACTCTATTATCCTTACAGTGTTAACTGCCCAACAGATTAAAGCCTAATCAAAAAAAAAAAAATCACAGGAGTGATGATCAGGGTAACCAAAGGAACCTGCTACCCAAGAAACAGTGCAGGCAGAGAGAGACTGAGGCCTCCACTGGGCACCCTGTCCCCAGATGGTTCACTTCTCCTGTGCCTCTCAGTCCTTTTCCATCCTTCGCTTCTAGATAGCACCAGTGGAGGACAAGAAGGATGCAGTTTTCTTATCTCCAGACACTTTCTCCCCAGGGCTTCAAACTACAAGATGAAAGGAAGTTAGAAAGACTAGTCTTTGGGATTGAGGTACCAACACTAAGTGCACCCAAATCAGGGTCTTTGATTTTAACTCAGAGAAGCCACGTCGCTCTCCCTGTGGCGGGAGACTTTAACTCACCACAGCCCCATTTTCTGGGGCTCAGGGCAGCAGAGTACAGGAGGAAGTTCAAGATCTTTTTTTATTGAGTCTTCAAGCTCGGGTAGCAAAAGGAAATCCTAGTTAAACCAGATTCTCCCAGGGTGTAAGCATATCTATTTGAAGAGCTCAAAAATTTTAGCAACATGATTAACTGACAGCAAATACCCACCTTCCACCTTCCAGCTGCCAGCCTTCCAGCTTAGATTCCATTTCCCCAGGCTCTTATAATCATGAGAAGCGTTGGGTGGATATGGACTGATCCCAAATGACTATTACACAGGAATTTGAAGCTCCCTTTGCCTTAGCTATAGAAACTCCTCAGAATGCAGTTAATTGTATATTGGGAAGGAAAGGCTAACTTTGGTAGATTTACATTAATTATAATAAAACCAACTCAGAGCTTGAGCTAACAGCTAAATACATTTAGAGTACGTTCTACTGTAAAGAACCCAAAGGATAATCTTTTATCCACAAATTATCAGGATGACTAAGCTGTATACCTAAGGTCACATTACACAGCACAAGACTGAAATTTAATCGTGATTGCTAGCGCATTGCCCTATTTGCCCAAATAAACGGAATTAAAATCACTTAGATGCATTGCAGAGGTTTTGGATGATTCCAACGCAATGTCTACTCATGCAGAGGACTTAGAATGGAAAAGACCTTGGAAGTCACCTAATCCAACACCTTCTTTCACAGATTATGAGAGCCGTGCTCGTAAGAGGTAAATGATGCTCTCAGAATCATATGGTTCGCAAAAATGGAATTGGAACCCAAGTGTCCTAAAAACCCTCGTCTAGTACTCCTTCCGGTCAGCTTTTTGCTCCCGTGCCAGCTACTCAAATGAATTCTAAAATTCAATTCTGTTACTTTTCTAGATGTTACCAGGTTTTTTATTTGTGACCTTAATTTGCCTAAATTTCAGTCTCATGAATGTCTCTTGTATCTGTTCCCATTCTCCTCTAGCACTGAAATTGTGTTAGTTTAGGCTCTCCTCATTCTCCTCCCAGATAACTGTGACAGTCTCCTGTCTCAGTTCACCAAGACTGCACCCCTGCCCCCGCTCAAAACACAAACTCCCTGCCAACCACAAGTTTGTTCAAGATGCCACTCTGCTCATGTCTCTCTTATACTCAGTCCCTCAGCAGTTTCCTATGGCTTTCATGATACAATGTAACTCCTCACTTTAACCCGCAAAGCCAACTTCTCTTGCCTCACCCCCAGCTGCAAACTTTGTTGCTGGTTCCCGCCCCATCCCCCCATGCACCCCTCTCTCCAGCCATATCAAACTACCTCCTGCACTTTCCATGTTTCATGCCTCCTGGTATCCACACATGTGGGTCTCTGCTTGAAATTCTTTTATTCTTTTTCATTTGGCTGGATTTTATGAGTCTTTCTATGCTCAATTCAAATATCACAGACCACTTTCTGTGATCTACCATTTTAGAAAAACTGTCTTTGATGCTCGCGTATCATGCTGACCCCACTTGTCACGGTGTTCACCACTCTGGAACACTATATTTGGTTTACTCCTGCTTCTTCTACTGACTATATATCCCTCGAAGTATCAATTTTCTTAAACCAAAGAAGAAAGGGGTCTCCGTTGGATTTGGATCAGAACACAGCGTCACGGTGTATTAATCATGTTTTTCATTTTTTTGTATTTTATGATGCTTTTCTCTCTTGAAGCCTTGCTTACCTAGGAGAGGCTGCCACTCCCAGGGCTGGCTGAGTCATAGAGATAGCAAAGACCCCCCTGCAGGCACATCTTTCATCAACCAACCAACCAACCAACCAACCGTAGTCTACACCCCAACCCCCTTCTTTATCAGGCTCCTGCAGGGCTCTTACACTCTAGGTCAATATTCCCTGTCCTAATCTTCCGAGGGCCAGGTATCAGACAACTGGAGACAGTCCCTGTGCTCCACAACCTACTGAAATGACTCAAACTAGCGGATTCCAAGCCCTTTTACCCTGTCCATGGAGTAAACGTGGACATGGCCAAGGTACATTTGAGGGACAATCAGCACCATTTTCTCTCTCGAGGAGGCACTCCTATATTCCCCTGAACTCTGTGTAAGACTTGTACTTTGTCCACACCTAAGATATAAGGTGCCATTTTTCTGGCCACCGAATGTGTAACCAAGTAGAAGGGCTGATATAATCTCTGGCATAATCTTGCAATGTGTTGATAAAGAGGTCCTTCCCTCTGAATTTGGCAGTTTATAAACACTCCCATGACAAAAAAAAAAAAATTCGAATAGTGTTTTTAACACTGTCACCTCCAGTTTCTCATTTGATCTTCATAATAAACAGTAAAATAGTTCTTACTATCCCCACTTTGGGGATAAGAACACTTCTTGACCAAAACTGCAGCACTATCTGGAGTGACCTTGGGAAGCACCCTGTGCCTTGGATTTCTCACCTATAAAATGGCAATAATGACGATATCTACCTCGCTGGGTTCTTGGGAGGACTGGCAGGACAATGCACGTAGGGCTCTCTGCACAGGACCGCGTGTGTGGAGTGCGCCTGAAATGTTAGGTGCTATTGTGTTTTTTGGTGATGCCGTTACAGTTGCTTTCACACTAATCCCACACTTCAAATGCACAGTGTTGCCTCTTATTACTATTTCCCAAGGTATTTAAACTAATTGCCCTGAAATTTTACAAGTGTAAATGTAATTTTCATTAAGGAAGATTTTTTAACGTTACAAACAAGTTAGAGAACAGCAGAGAGGTGTCTCACTGATAAAAGGAGAGGGGAGGCAAGTAGGGGCAGCTTCCAAAGAATAGGGCATCACTCAGCATCTGTTTAGGTAAAAATGTTCTAACTTTCATCTGTGATCCTTGGTATCAAATAGATAAAAGATTCTGTGCATCGAGTGAAGTTTTAGATTTCATCTCGGTGTATAACACTACGCAGACACTGCCCAAATCCCCAGGGTGGCTGACTACTGAGTGAGTGCATTGGCACAGATTGTGGGCTGGTGGCCTAATGTTCGCCATTCCTCAGACATGATTTAATTGAATGGTCCACAGTTTGTGGTCCTAGATTTAAATTGTTTTTATTACCTCATTTTTCATCTCACCCATCCACCCAATTTTCCCTGAGTATGTAGGAAACAGTCTATTTGGTAACTTCTCAACCTCTGAGAAGCTCCAAACTCGGCAGCTTAGTGGCTACACGCAGTGGCAGGCGACAGACAATGGGTGTAGGGGACTGAGAAAAGATCAGCAATCCAGCCTTTCCTCGGAGCCAAAGACGCGCTCCGGAAAAACCAAGTTTTTAACACAAAACAATGTGTTTGGTTATTTCTTTGTATTCACTAAGGAAATAATTCTACTCGAAGGAAAAAAACGATTTAAAGAATAGGCTTCTGTCTCTCTGAAAATACATTCAAAAGAGTCGAATTTTCCTGAGGAATTTCTTTGTAGCTGTTTTTGATAAAGAAACCGTTGATTCAACACAGTTACAGGAAGAATCTTTGCCGTCCATGATGACAACAAGGCCAAAATTATTTCCTGGACAGTAATAGGTACCAGTGACTTGAACCTGTGAGGGGAGGGGATTCAAAGTTATGGGGGAGTCAACATACTACTTGGGCTTGTATCTGAGCAAGGGGGCCTCTGGAATTAGGCCCACAATCCTTAGCAGAGGGAGAGATGGATGGGTGGTCCTTGGACTAGGCAGTCTTTCAATCCTGCCGGATGAGCCCGTGCCACCATCTCCACGGACCCTCCACACCCCTCCATAGCGGAGGCCAGCTGCACCGCCCCTCACCAGAGAAATCAAGAGAGCAGGTCTGAAAAGGACAAGGGGCGTCTCCCAAGTAGCAACACTTTTGTGTCTTACTATGTAAATACATGTGAAAATACGATTCTGGAATTCTTGAGTGCCTACCGAATTACTAAAGTAGGAAGCTGATTTATTTTACAGCCGTAACACAAAAACCCAAGACCTTTCAGGGAGACCTCTATATTCTGCATTATTCAGCAGCACATGTTGGAGAGGTGGGATCTATCAGCCCGGCTTTGTCAAGCAGTTTAAATAATCACGAAACTGAGCAGGACCAGAAGACAGCAGAAGTTGAATGATTTCAAATTAAGGGTCAGATGGTCCTCTCTCAAGCAAAGTGAATTCTCCAGATGGAGAGGGACTAAGAGGACAGCAACAGCCCAGAAGAGACTGTGGTAAATAAGAAAAGAATTAGGAAGTGTCCAGAAGAGCTCAAATGAGAGGAGAACCCCAGGACAGAGAATAAGGCAAGAGAACATGCTGCCAACGTGGCGCAGCCCCTCGCTACTGTCTCTGCTGTGGGGTTGGCTCACCCAGTGGGTAGAGTTCAGTCCTTCAGGAGGTCTACATACACACATACTCACACTCACGTGTACACAGGCGCATCTCTGCACTTACACCTGGAGGAAAAGGATACTCATTTCGGAAACAACCTCAAAATCTCAAAATGCAACCCTGGCCAGGTAGCTTAGCTGATTAGAGCATCGTCCCAAGACGCCAAGGTTGTCGGTTCAATCTCCCATCAGGGCACATACAAGTATGAATGCATCGACAAGTGGAACAACAAATTGATGTTTCTCTCTCTCCCTCTCCCTCTCAATCAATAAATAAGAAATATTTTTTAAATCTCAAAAAATATATATTTACCTACACTAACCGTAGGATGATGAGGCAACTGACACACTCTTAGGAACTGGGAAGAACTTAACACTATGGTGCAGGAAAACAGAACAAAACCAAAACATTCAAAGAAAAGTCGCACTAGATGTGTAGATCCTTGATTCTGAAACTTGTCTGCACATCGGCTCCAACTGGAACCTAATGTTAACCATCTCGAGGCCCTGATCACACACCAAATCACCTAACTCAGAATCTCCAGTGAAGGAAAGTAGGCATCTGATTTTTTTTTTTTAACTCCTCAAGGCATATTCATTGTGCAGTCAAGTTTTGAGAACCTCTACGCTAGATCTAGCTACCCCACCAGCCAACTGTAGAATCCCTGGCAAAATGCATAGCCTCCCTGCCTCAGTTTTGGCGCCTGTAAAATAAGAGGTGAGCACATGCCCTGAGGTCTCTTCTAATTCTATCATTTTGTTAATCTATCAGCTTGACACTTGTGGGTATTGTAACAGGGCAGGTGTAGCAAAAAAGGCAGTTTCTACACACCCATACCGTTTTGTGCAGCCAATTTGGGAGCCCTGTTTACTCTCCTGCAGAGAGCATTACTTAGAATGACTTTATTTGTTTTACAGTTTAGAGGGCCTCTGCAGGTAGCCTTGGGATCCCATTCATTTCATTAACATTAAATCAACAAGCAGACCTTCTTCCTGCCTCTCTCGAGCAGGATTAATGGATTTTGGCATGATTTGTGCATCTAGCAGCAAAACCTCGTGCTGAGAAAGCTAGCAGGCTTGACTAATTCCCAGCAGTGCTAACTTCATAAACTTACTTTAAGCTTTTAACTTTGACTGAAGATTAAAGGTAATGACTTCACGCTGTTACGTTTGAATGCATGATACTCAAGATGTATAAAAAAACATACAAAAATGACACGTCATTTAATAAATTAACATTACACATACATGTTTGTGTGTGTATGTGACTTTCCATTTATGAAAATATTCAACTTGGTGTTTCTAAAGAAGGATCTTCTGAAACACTGAGAGATTTATGCAATAAATAATCATTACACTAAAGAGAGTATTGACAGCTGCATTTGTAAAGTGTAAGCATGAGAGCCTATGATTGGAATATCGTATATATGCTAATAGAAGGCCCAGTTTTGGGTGAAGCTATAACATGATAGACGGTTGGATATGAATAATTTCCTAAGAAGCAAAATGATTCTACCCTGTGAGACCAGGTATGACCTGTAAGGAATCCTACATGTGACTATGCTTGTACTTTCTTCTTCCTGACAGTCTTAAATTAAATTCAAAATTCAGAGAAGCCTGCATGAAGAAGGGAAAGAAAAGGGAAAAATGCAATATTTCCAGCCCATCTGACAAGACTACATAAAAGCTTTTGATCAAAGGGTCTTAAGTACACTTTACTGGTGTGACAAACAACATTTTTATCCCTTTATTAGATTTATTTTTCTTCTGAAAACTGCAGTGACCAGGGTATGGTTTCTGAAAGAAAGCTGGCAGGGTTGTGTTCTTTGATTCCTAATTAACACCTTCAGTCTCAAAAGAGAACCAACAGAAATACCATAAAATGTTGCAGCTGCATTGTGATTCCGCTTGGTTGGTTTGTTAAAAGTCGGCTGGGCATTGGCAGCTGCAATAAAGGGAGCGCTCAATGGATGTTTTGTATTGTGCCCACTGAAGTGAAAGGAGGCAACCATTTTATTTTTCAAATGGGCAGCTGCAGAGGGAGGTTTAAATGGAGCTAAATACGAGATTTACTGTTAATTTATAGTAAATATATAAAGAAAATAAAACCTAACTCTTAAGTTTTTACAGTCACATTACTGAAATTTTAGCAAGAAATTACTAAGGACAATAATTTTGGAGTTTTTTCGCTACGGACTTGGGGAATTTGGCCGCAGGGAATAGCATTCATTATTAAAATCAAAATAGCCTTTTTGAAAGAGCTGAGGACGCCAAAGCTTTAGAAATTGACATTTCCACTTTGAAAGGTAAAGGTATATCTTTCCTGTCCTTGGTAATGAAATGCCCTCCTCCCACTTTATTGAAACCTTAAAATTTGTTCAGATTGGAATTGAGTAAGATTCCATACACCCTTACCTCACTGTTTTTTAAAGAGCATGGAGTTGAATTTTGCCTCGGGTAGAGGAATAAAGGAGGCATTTAACTCTGGTCAGATAAATCTCACTCACATTCAAAAATGCAATTAAGGAAATATGTAAATCTAGATGTTTCATCAAATGCTAGCTAAGGGGTTACTAGTTCTTTTCTAACACAATGACTGAACTAAAGAACTTTAGTGTCTGTGTAAGAACCATTGTCCAAGCCGCAGTCCCTGTTGGAAACAGAGTCCGGCCTGGCCGTGGGAAATACTACATATTTGACACAGGCCCTATTTCTGAGAGAAAGGGGATGGAAAAGAAAGTATGGCGATTTTACTGTTGCATTCTAATCAGCTATGATCTGCCTAATTTGCTTTGATCAGGAAGATAAACTAATTTTTCTATGGGCTGGATAAAAGTAATTAGCAAACCAAAGCTTTCATGTTATTTCAAAAGAGCTAAAGTAAAGAGGATCAGAAATTGTAATGGTGGGAGTTAAATACATCTTTTCGGCTCATCTGAGAGCATTGTTAGTTCAAAATAGGATACTGACACAGAAGAGGAACTCCGGTTAAAGATAGTTTCATGGGCTGCGTAGCCATTGTAAACTCCGGGACCCACAATGCTATGAAACTAAACAGAATTACCACAGGGCGGTTTATAATTGGTGTGTCATGCAGCCCTGTTCTTTTGTGGGGACACCCTTAACCTCATGTGAAAAGGTGCGATTATTGCCTAGCTTTAGAACTTTGTTGGTTTTTCCAGAAGCTCTGCATTTCAGTTGCTATATTTCAGTTCTTGGGGTAGTTGGATGTGTGTACTTGAGCCCTCAGCCGCTGCTCCTCTGAAGCACACAGACACACCAAGCTTGGATTGCACAGTCCTGGATATACTGGAGTAGGATCTGAGATCGAACTGAAAAAGCTAATCAGCAACCTGACTGTGCAGATGCTTAAATTTCACAGCCTGGTTCACTGGTTTCGGTACCAGTTACCAACTTCAATAATGCCGCGTCCTCCTGTCTTGTTTTTTTTCTAAACACCCAAACACATGTAGTTATTAGATGAGAAGGAAAGATTTTGGAATATGGGATTTTGTTTCTTCAAAAAAAATCTATTCAGTGTTAACTTTTTTCTTGTTGATATGACCTTTGCATTACTTCCTTTTTCAGGCTGTTGTACTAGATACGGTATCTGTAACCCTACTGTAAACTTAATTGCTTTTTTGGCTACTAATCTCCTTTGCTGGGATCTTAGATACCAAAGTGTGTATTTCATGTCAGACTCAATGTGTCTTTAAAATAAGTGGATCTTTTGAAAGAATCTCTCTGTGAGGTTGGAGCTCACTGAGCTTTAAGGTTATGTGTAAACTATTAAGTGTAGAATAATTCCAAAAGAAACTAGAAAATAGGAGTTTAAGACCACTATCCTACCTGTTATAAAAATTATTTAAAATAACCTGATTTATCTTTCCTCATGTTTTTCCGCTCTTTGGAGGAAGCTGCAGTCGACAAGCATTTTAACCCTTGTATCACTGTTTGGAAAGTTCTTAGTAATAGTGTTCAAACTTGCGAATAAGTCTGTTTTGTTGTTAACCGTCAAAGGTCTAGAAAAGATGGCAGCTACTAGGACTAAGAATTCAGTCTATGGAATGGAGGAGATCTTTAACAGTGGCAGCTTCATGTTCCTGTGTATGTTCATTCATTCCCATAATCAGTGTTTACTGATTGCCTTCTTTGTGCTAGATGCTGAGAATATAGCACCGCACGAGATGGACAAAATCCCTGCCTTTTCAGGGATGGCAGATGTTAAGCAAATGCTTACTTAAATCTACATTGTTAGGAGTATGGAAGGGCTCTGACGGAGAAGGGAGTACACTAAAAGAGGAGCTGCCTGGTCTTGGTGGTCAGGGAAGACTTCCTTAGGAAGTGCAGCCCACCCACATCCTGACTAATACCTGCCAGATGAACTCTCAGGGCTTTATTCGGGTTTTCCATCAAATGACATTAGACCAAGGCTCTGAGCCCAGGGTTTTCATCTTGCCCTGCAATTAATTAATTATATTACTTAAGAATAACATTTGCCTTTTCTGATCTGTTTTGTCATCTGCTAAGTGAAAGAATCCATCCAGTGTCCAAATATCACCCTGGATTAACTTTATATACAGCAAGGAATGCTTAACATGCAAATTAATGCCTCCAACCATGATTGATGCGCAGGCCTTGCAGGCCCATAAACGAGCAGAAAAGTGGAAGTGGAATCAGGCTGGGGGCTTCCTCCTGACCAGCTTCTTTCCTCAGGAGTCAGCCAGCTCCAGTTCTCCCTGACATAGTGGCGTCATTCCAACCTGCCTTAGACTTCACTTCCATTGCCCAGTATAAAACAGGATTAATTTTCTAATTTCTCCACACTCTTTCCCATCCCCCAAAAGAAGAATAAGCGAATGCATGGTTGCTGGATGGTACTGTCAACTCTGCTGTATTTTGAAACGCAATCCCACTCACTTCTGAGGGCCTTCGGTGATCATTGAATCTGCTGAAAAGAGAACCATGAAAGATCTTCCCAGGAATTGCTTCTTATCCATTCTCATTGTGAGAGTCTCTCCCATTTGGGGCCATAATCTCTACTCTTGCACCTTTCTGGTCATAAGCCCTGCAGCTAGAATCCACAGTTCAGCTTTATCTAGACCACCAGTCTCCCGGTGACCTCTGAGTCCTCCCCACCCCACCACCCCTTCCCTCACGTCTCAGAAGGGACATGTCCCGCCTCTTTCTCATCTGGGATTTCCCTTTCATCTCCTGGGATCCATGGTTTATTCTTTCAGCAAACTCTCACTCAGAGTGTGCTATGCAAGGTACTATGGGAAGACACAAAGATGAAGACAATATATAGTTTATTTTCTTCTAAAAGTTTGAAATCTAAAAGGTTGGTATCATTCCATACTGTAGTAAATTTGGTAACCTGGCGTGATACCTAATAAAGAGGTTTCTATTTAAAGACAGTTACTACCATAGCATCCTCTACTTATCCCTCTTTGGTCTATTTATAATCATGTTCCCCACTGCCTGGCACATATACAAGTGGTATATCAATGTTTTCTGGGAGTGGAATGAGGATTCCTCCCTCTGTTATGCCGTTCCCTCAAACTCTTTTCTTTCTCCTCCCTTTCACTGCCAAAATTCTTGAAAGAGAAGGCTATACTCACTGCCACAATTTCATTACCACCCACTCACTCTTTCATTCCTTTTGAAATCAGCCTGCCACCCCCACCATTCAACTAAAATCACTCTCTCTTAAACACCACCAGTGACCTCCTACTGCCAAATCCAAATGGCCCGTTCTCAGCCCTCCATCATCCCAGACCACTCTGCCGCCTGAGACTCTGTCAATCATCCCCTCCTCCCACCGTAAGCACAGCGAGTGCTCCACAGTTCCAGCCTCCAAATGCACCCGTTTTGGAATCTGCCAGACCTGGGTTTGGCCACAGTCCAAAGCTCAGTTTCCTTATCTATGAAATGGGGCTAATAAAGCCTATTATCTATGTCTGGCACACGCATGGTCAGCCTCCTAATAGCTCTCCTTTACCTCACTCTCACCTCACACATGGGCCACTGCCAAATTAATCTTTCCAAACTTCATAATGATCATGTTACTTCCCTGTTGAGAAAGCCTCAGCAACAGCCAGGGACCGGAGAGCTCCAAATCTGTTGCCCTGCACATGGTGTCTCCACGGTCAGCGTGCACTGTGCCCAGCTGTGCTCCCACAATAGCAATCCTGCAGGACCGAGAACCTGGAGACACTTCCCAGGCATTAGCTTGGCCTTGGACTAGTTGTCATTTAATATCTCTTTATCTCTAGTGCCTTCACTAGCAAGTTGAAGTAGTAGATTAATTTAAAGCCGAAGCTCCTCTTAGCTCTAAAGCTCTTATGATTTTACCTTTTGGACTTATTTTCCCACACTTTCCCTTAAAGTTGCCTATACTTCAGGCAAACTGGACCGGGCCTCATTTCCCTAACTTGCTCCTTGCTTTCCTGCTTCTGTACCTCTGCTCCTACCAGTCCCTCTTTCCCATCTGCACATGTAAGAATCCTTCCTCAGGCTCTTCCCAGGCGCCATCTTCTCTTCCATGGCCAAGAAGAATTGTCCCACTCAATGGATGCCAATAGTTCTCTTGAATGGTACATTCGCATTACATAAGTCCTGTTAGGACAGCTGCAATTTTCTCCTCAGTCTTTCCCCTGTCGCACTGGCTTACCTGGGCTCTTTGGCCAATTGTGTCTTCCTGTTGCCAGCTTTGGCTTTGCACCTCTTTCTGAAACATCCACCATGCCTTCATATAGTCCAGTGCCTCAACGTAGTCCAGTGCCTCACCTCCAATGTCTTTACCCAAGGCTTCAAAACCTTTCACCAGCCCTGGCTGGTGGCTCGGTTGGTTGAAGCATCATCCCATACCACCAAAAGGTTGCAGGTTTGGCTCCTGGTCAGAGCTTATACCTAGGTTATAGGTTCGATCTCAGGTTGGGACAGTAAAGGAGGCATGAATGTTTCTCTCACAGCGATGTTTCTCCCTCACAGCAGCCCCCCCCACCCAAGCCATTCTCTCTTTAAATCAGTGGTCCTCAACCTTTTGGCACCAGGGACCATTTTCATGGAAGACAGTTTTTCCGCAGATGGGGCTAGGGATTGGGGATGGTTTCCGGATGATTCACCTCCTGCTGTGCAGTCCGGTTTGTAACAGTCCCGGACTGGTAGCAGTCTGTGGCCCAGAGCGGGGACCCCTGCTTTAAAATCAACAAATGTATTCTTGGGTGACAATTTTTTAGAAAAACCTTTCACCAAAATGTCCCAGGGAACTTTAGTTCTCTTATCTGTCAACCACATTTTAGGGCAAATATAAGCTAATGTAGCTGAGCTCATTCATAGGGAACGATGGGCTGTAAGGGCCTTGAATTTTTAATATTAACTGTGTCGTGGACTAGGATAATGCACTTACAGGTTAGTATAAAACCATCAAATAAGCAGAAGTGTACTTTTAAAAACTTAATTATATATTATGTCTATTTTATTTAAAATCTGGTTACAGTGTTGTGGTTGTAGCACAGTTAGACACTTAACCATAGATTAGGTAAAATTCCATAAATATTTGAATGTTTTTATACTCTAAGTAGTTCATAACTGGAGCAAAAACCAGGATCACTCATGGAGATTTTTTTTTTTTTAAGTCCACATTCCTGGACATCATCCCAAAGATTCTGATTTGGTAGCTCAGGAAACGAACCTGGGCATCTGGTTTTGAAGAGTGCCACAGGCTATCAAGACCACTGGGTCGCACAGCTGTAGGAATGGTGCTGTGCACAGCTGCACAGCTCTAGGGAGCAACCCAGAGTAAGCACTGATTGCATATTCTCTTTACCCAGGCTTTAGCATTGACAGCAAGGATCTTAGCTTTGACACTTATTAGTGTGTGACTTTGAGCATCTGTAAAATGGGACAATGATAATACTCATTATAGAGGAAGATAAAATTAGATCGAGTCTACAAAATACTCAGGACAGCACCTAACACATAGCAAGTAATCAATAAATGTCAACAATGATGATCATTTAAGTCTCTCTCTTCAAATCTCTAATTGCCCAAGTAGCTTAAAGACCAATTTTCCTATTACCAAAGGAAATAATTAACACAAGTTAGAGCACTCTCCCTTTAAAGATTAGTATCTCTTGTATTTCTTATTATTTTTTGTAAGTGATTAAAATAAATTTTAGCACATATGAATTATGTTTTGTATATGTAATATACATGTACATGCATGTGTATGATCTTCAATACATCAAGTGATCATATAAAAGTTCTTGATGTTATCTGACTTT
Source organism: Mormoops blainvillei (assembly GCA_004026545.1). Lineage (NCBI taxonomy): Eukaryota > Metazoa > Chordata > Mammalia > Chiroptera > Mormoopidae > Mormoops > Mormoops blainvillei. The sequence continues at coordinate 78,881 of PVJD01000874.1, read as the reverse complement.
TAAGCCAAAATTGTTGGGAGGATTTATTAACTTAGGTAAAAACAAAGCAATGTTTCAGAGATAACTTGATGGCCATTGGATATGTCCATCTTTGGCCAAAGTGATACAGAAACCTCTGTTAGAATATATTATTATATAGTGAACTTAAATGCTAGTTTAAGAAAAAATATTTAAATTATGTTTATTGTATCAAAATATGTTCTTTTTCTTTATAACACAATTATAATTAATTATTGGTATTATGATCAGTGTTGTGTCTGTTTCCATGACAAGTATCTCAGTGTAAGACTCTAGAAAGACAAGAACTAAGTCTGTGTTGTTTACATAGAATCCCCTGAGCCTAGCACAGTGCCTGTCACATAGTAAGTGCCAAGTCAATATTTGTTGAGTAAGAGGAAGAAAGAAAGATGGGAGAAAGGGAGAACCAGGAATCGTGGACAGAATAAACTTTGAACTACATGTGAAATATAAGAAAGACAACCTCAACCCGCCAAAGTTTACAATCTAGTTATCGGTATGTGACATATTCACAGATAGGTACCATTTGGTATGTTTAGTTCATGTCAGAGAGATGATGACTGTCCAGAGAGGTTAACACAAGTAGAGGAGAGGCAGAGCTCAAGGTTGATCCAGAAGATTGAGCGAAAGAGGCATAAAAATAAGAAACACCCAGAGTTATGTCACAGAAGCTACAATTACTGCCCTGGAGTAGATAGAAGGAAACAGTCCTAAGTCCTTACTAAAGCAGTTTCAACAGGCTAGACAGTGTGAAGACATGTATGTTGTTTGAATAAATACATTCAATATGATAATTATTTTGATTTATTCTTGTAGTGACACTTAATTTGAAATACTTTGAACATTAAAATTGTCATGAGATTTTTATGTTAGGAAAAGGAAAGTTTTCCTGGGAAGAAGGCTCAGTGTTGGAGATTTGAGTAGAGTAGCCTCCCCTTATCTGTGGAAGCTGCAAGGGCGAACCCAAAAACAACCAGAATTATCTTCTGGAGGGCGAGCCCCTTGTAGTACAGGCTTCCCCCACTAGGTGAGTGTTCTAGGAACTCATCTGTATCAGTGTACCAGCTGGCCTTGTGAGAGGCTGTGTTTGGCTTCAGTGATCTTTTTCTGAAGACTCTTTCAACAGGTTGGTCCATTTCATGATGGGTGTTTTATGAGCGCACCTGCCCACACCCACACTAAGTGTTCAGCAGTTTTTGACCAAAAACGGCAATGACCCTGATGCCCACCCTCCCTATATTCACCTAATCTTGCCCCAAGCTACTTTTTTTGTTTCCCTTGATGAAAACAGTCCTTAAAGGGAAATGTTTTGCCAATGTAGAAGAGGTGAAACAAAAAATGGCAGAAGCTCTAAAAAACATCAAAATTGATGAGTGCAAAAACTGTTTTGAGCAGTAGAAAAAAATGTCTCGACAGATGCAGTACATCACATGGAGAGTACTTTGAAAGTGACCAAAGTTTAAACATGTACAAATAAATACACAATTTTTTATAAATAATTTCCGTTTTGGGGAGGTTCCCCCCTCATAAGTCCCAAGATCCCCAATAAATATCTGAAATCATGGATAGTACCAAACTGTATATAGTGTTTTTTCCTATACCTACATACCTATGATATAGTTGAATTTATAAAGTAGGCAATTTCATGGATAGAAGATTTGTTTTTACCATAGACAGTAGCAACCCCAGCATACAATTTTTCTTCCCTTAAGTCAAAAACTTTCACATTTTCTGTGAAGGAAACACCTTACAAGTTCTCTTTGATCTATCCAAATGACCAGTATTATTACTTTGGGCTTCGAAGCCATTATTATGTAAAATCAGGGTTACCTGAACACAAACGCTGTGACCCCATGACAGTGGATTGGATAACCTAGATGACTACTAAGTGACTGGGAGTGGGGGGTTGAGGGGCTTATCAGAGTGAAGACTGGACAAAGGGATGATTCGCATTCCCAGCAGGATGGAACAGCACAGTGAGAGATTTCACCACACACTTCAGAATGGCGAACAGTTTAAAACTTATGATTTGTTTATTTTTGCAATTTTCCCTTTAGTATTTTTGGACCTCGGTTAACTGTAAGTGAAACCACAGATAAGGGGGCGCTTCTGTACAGAAACTTTCTTGGGGCATGCCATCAGGATCAAGCCTGCGGGGAGAGAGGGTCGTGAAGGAAGCGCGGCTGGGCAGAGAGAGAAGTTGAATGGAGATGAGGTTGCAACAGATCCTCAGCAAATCACACAGGGAACTCTGACACGGGGTTGGTCCTGCGGAAGCGTCCCCTCACACCTCGCACCGGCCAGTTATTGGATGTAGATCTCCTCTTTCCACCACCCCCCCCTTGCCCTGGAGTGTGACCTTGAGCAAGGAGGCTCAATTTAATTGCTCAGCAGAGAGACCCCGCGGGAGCCCTAGCCAGCCGTGGGGATGAGCAGCTCAGTCCCAGAGTGCGGCGTCTGGGCAGCACACCGTAACATCTCCTATGATTTCATCTCATTGGCAAGAGGGAGGAGCGGGCAAGGCTGCCATGCTTCTTAGGAAGGTGATCAGAACTGAGTTGCCAAAACGAGGCAGCTCTTCTCTGAGAATGACCAACCGTCAGTAGGATCCTGAAAATTATTTTAGACTTGAATCCTCTTCCTCCTCCACTTTCTTTCTCTTCTGTTCCATAGGCTCCTTTAACTTTCTAGCCAGTTCCTTTTCTATCTTAATCACATGTATATGTGTTTGTGTATTTCTACTCTCCCAAAGAATGTTTATGCTCTTTGGCTTTTCTCCACCTGTCTTTTAAACAAAACTCTGTCTCCGAAGATTCCTCAGGGAGTTACAGAAAAGCCTCAGACTACCATACTAGCTCCACTTCATCTCCCAACCAGCTGCATAAACTTCCTCTCTTCCTATATTTATATTCTCCTGGTCCACTGGGTAAGCCTCCCACCATGTAACACCTGGCAAAAGTATGTTTCTCAATCCCACTATTAGAAACTTACCTCAAAACTCACTTTTCAGGTAACATAAACTGATTAACTGGAAATGAGAAAACAAGCACTCTCTGGTAATCCACAGCACGGGAGTTATCAGATGGCCACGTCCTAACCACTCAGAAAAATCTAAATCAAAATAATGCAGTGAACAACAGCAGCAAAGATGTTTTGTTGGTCTTCGACGATGAACTCTTGAAAGGCAGTGACTGCACCTGTTCTGCGCGCCTTTCCATTGCACAATGTCTAGCACACTGTTAGAACTCAATAGAATGAGATAATTTTTTATCCAGCCCTGCACCTGGGAAGATTGGCAGGCTGCCACCAACTAGATGGCTGGTGTGCTTGAGTGATTCCTGTACCTTTACGTAGAAGTAGAAAGTCATGAATTAAAGCATCTAGACAGACTGCTATGAGGATTATCCATTGAATAGAACAGTGTTTTGTTTGTATTTTTTTGAGGACAAAATATAGTGGTATAAATCCTTCTTTATGAATCGAGAAGAGAACTGAAGGAGCAAGGGGGATTATGAAATTATGTTACCTTTGTATCATCAACCTTGGAGTAGCTTAACAGTCCTTCATTTCATTTTAGCAAAGATTATATTTTATTAAAGAGAATTAAAAATTTTTTATTTGCTCTTACTAAACTTGCAGTAATTCGGGACTTCTTGCCTGGTAAAAGATTAGATGGTATCAAAATGAGGACATTGTGCAGAGAAAAATCATCTTGCATTGACTCCTTTAAACTGAATGGGAAGATAATGAAGAAATGCAAAGTAAATGTAGCAGATTAAATAAAAAATATCCATTTATTTTGGAGCTAAAAAAAAGTAATACAAGATGTTCTGCATCTATGATTCTTCATGATGATATTATTTTGTATTTGGGTTTCCTGCCCCCCCCCAACCTAAACGGATGCTACACATGATTAATATTTTTCTCTGTCTGCTCTGGCCTTTTATGAGTAGTATCTAAGGAAGATCTGGCAAATTATAAAGAATTGAAAAATTAAAAGGCTTTCTTGGGTATCTAGGTCTGGCTGTCATTCTCAGATTTTCCAAATTAAGGGAACTGAGGAGATAGGAACATAACTGTGCCTCTTTGGGGAGCTATTATTTAGTGAAATTGGCAACATGTTCTCCTTGAAAATAAGGAGATTGAAACTGACTTTAACATTGAAGTGAACCTGGAGTGATAATGAGAGTTACCAAAATAGTTATTTGAGGCAATGTCTGAATACTTGGAGTATGATGAATGCAAAATGGAAAATAATGTAGACCAGATTTTGTTGTCCTTTTTTTTTAAACAAAAATAGCCTTATTTATAATGTGCTAGACTTTGCATATGTTATCTTATTTACCCCTGATTTCAAACCAGTGAGATTTGTTATTTCTATTCTATAAATAAAGAACAAAAGAGCCCTGGCCGGGTAGCTCAGTCGGTTAGAGTGCTGTCCTGATGCGCTCAGGTTTCAGGTTCAGTCCCTTGTGAGGGCATATGCAAGAATCAAACAACGAATGCATAAATAAATAAAACAACAAATCGATGTTTCTCAAATCAGTCAATCTGTTTTTTTAACTGTATTTGAAAAAAATCAGAGAAGGAATTGTCCAAGGTCACAAACCTAATAAATCATAAAGAGAGGGGATTTGGAAAGAGGTCTAGTCAAAAAATAGATATAAGTGACCCATGGACATGGACAACAAGGTGGGGATTGACTGTGGGAGTAGGGGGTGGGTGGGGCGGGGGAGAATGGGAAAATCAGGACAAATATAATAGAACAACAATTATATATATATATATATATATATATATATATATATGCATAAAATTAAAAAAGGGTGTCTGCTTCCAAAGCCCATGCTTTCCCTAGGGACTCCAAGAAGACTATCCAAATGTGAACATTACTTGAATATCAGCTGTGATGACTATTTTAACTTATTTTCAGAAGGATGAAGATTTAATTAATGAGGTTACTTTAAATGGTGGTGAAAGTAATTATACATTTGAAAGAGAATTGATAAAGATTTCATTGGTTTGGAAGTAGCGTGAGAGTGAATTTGGCCGGAAGAACTAGAAACACAATAAATGCCAGGGGACTCAATACTGAAGCTACCGGACAGTCCCCATTTGTTTTCATTTCTAACATCTGCATCAGGAATAGCTGGCTGTCATTTTAGCTGTGTCTCTAATTACCATGATCTCACTTGGGGTAATCAAAGTGGTTTTGTTTGGTTGATTGTTTGCCAGTTAATAATGCTGCTTCCTGAGGAGGGAGTAATTTGCATGTAACTTCAGTGATTATTAGTAACAACAAAATAATATCTTGGACTGATGGTAGAGGTCAAAGCTAATATTTTCTGTTGGAGCTGAAAGGCTAGAATAATTGATGCCAATTTGTCAGGTTGTATGAAAATGACATGGATAATAATTTTAGTTGCCATAATTCTGAATATTGCGCCTAGAAACTACTTGCTCTGTTCACGTCATTTCCTTGAAAATGCTGTAAGAAATAGAGATGAACCTCAGGTGAAATCCCTAAGTAGGTGTATTTTAACCTCATGAAAATTGAAAGTATTTTATTGTTTAAACTTGTAGAGCATCTCTACTTCCAGAGAGTTCCCAAGAGCCTTGTCTAAATTCTTACTAATTCTCACAGTATCTCTATAAAGTTACGATAAATACTTTCTAAACTATTTGATAGACCAAGGAATATTAAGTAATATTAATGTGAGATAAGCAGATTAATTTCATTACACATTGTGAAGTTAGAAATGGCAATCAACTGCTTTTTAATGCTTTAGCCTTCATCTGTTTCGTTTCCCTGTTTGAGTGCCAGAGGCTGCGCTGTAAATAATGAACTCGTAAGTAAGGCGGCACCCAAGACAGGCACATGCAGTTTGAGCAGGACTACCTGTACACTTGGAAAAATAAAATAAAATCTCTGTTTTAAATAGTAACAATTGTAAGGTTGTCAGTGGAAGGCTCCTACTTGTACTGGTTACAGTCGATAAAAAATAACAAGCTGTGACAAATAGAAGGGCAAGACTTCAGTAATTTACTAAAGAATGTCTCTACTCAAAGCTTTGTGGCAAAAAATGTCTTGTTTGGGTCACAATTGCAGAGCTGAAATAACAGCCCATGAATACCTGGAGAAATGACTATGTACCCAAGGTGAATGCTAAAGCCTTCCCTCTTGAATGAGCCTTTTAATCAAGGCATTCTCTAGACTCTGAAAAAGTCTTCAGTGGTCCCACCTAAAGATTAATGGGAAAAGCCGAAACTGAGTTGGCCTATTTGCAGAAACAATTTTAAAGATTTACTGTTGGTTGACAAACGCCATTTAAGCTTTCAAAGCCAGCCATATGCTTTTGAACAGGATTTAAAGGAAATCCTCCCACTAAAGAAGACAACTTTGAAGGATCTCCGTGGTAGCCTCTGGTTTTTAGGTATGTGGATGTGTTGTCGGGTTTTCTCTTTCCTGCCCAGCCCCCTTTCCCCTGGTATCTTTGCTGAATTTCTAAAACATGTGGCTCAGAAAGACCGTAAGTCTTCCTCTAATATTTCTATGTTCAGAAGGTGGCTGTATACTTTTGCTTTCCAATGAGAATTAAACCAACTCTTGCCAGACAATTGTATGTATAGAGTGTCTTTCTCAACTACTTTCCTATTAATAGAGGGGCTTCCTCTAATTTTGAAAGCTTAGTGTAACATTGTTCAGATATACAATTGATGCTTTTTGAAGGTGTTTGAGTTTTTAGTTTTATGTTAATATAAAGATTATTTTAGACTTCTAGAATATCACAGCCACAGATACATTATAAATCAGATTATAATGAATATGGGCATCATTTTCCTTCTACATTCATTTTCCTGTGCATCTTACCATTGGTTTTTGGCCCAGGTAAACTTCATTCAGCCCGAAGAGTAACACATTTCCAAAGAGATTACATTCAAAACACTTCTTCGCAGGGTAAAAATCCGAATGCAATTTTAAAATATTATCCAGTCACAATGGGGATTAGAATTGGCCCCGTTTATACTTTGTCATCCTTCTGCTACTCATGTCACGTCAGTGAAATCGTGGGGTGGTTTCATAAACAGGAGGACTCCTCCTATCTTCTTGATCCCCAGAGAGCTCGATGAGTCACTTTGTGCTGGCCGTGGCCTGTCAGACCCTAGCTGCTCTGTTGCTTTCCTGGGCACCCGGGAGCGGGGCTGCGGTGCAGGGGCGTTCAGAAACAGCGGGCCCTGGCCTGGTTTGCCCATTTCCCTGGGTCCCTGGCAGTGATCTGACAGAAAGTGACACTAACACAAAGCAGTAGAGAAGGGCAGGAGACAGGGGTGAGGTCAAAGCAGAGAAACTGAGAAAATCCAGTGGAGTGGAAGCTGAGAGGATAAACACATGAAGGCGTAGAGTTGGTGTCTCTGTTCACTTCAGTCAGCCATACACCTCCCCCGAACCCAGGAGGAAGTGCTGCCGCTTAACTGCCTTGGTAACAATTGAAGGCCAAGAAGGAAGGGTTTGGACACATGAGCCTCAAATTCCTCTCCACGGCACCTGGAAAGCCTAAAAATCACCTTTCTGCTTTTTCATTTAAAAGTTAGGACCCGGTGAAAATTCACCCACAGCCAGAGTGGCTTTCATTGCAGGGCACACACAGCTGCAAAGATGGCCCCCTTTGGTTCCTCGTTTCTCACCCAGATTTTGGAATGGCCCCCCTCAGCTGACTGTCTTCCAGCTCATTCTCCAGATTGTCACTAGGGCAATCTTTCTAGAAGTTTCCTTCGCATACCATGCGTGTTTCTGCCCAAAAACCTTCAGTGACTCCTGGGGTCCTTGTAACACCAACAGTAGCTGAGTATTGGTACTTGGGTCACAGAATCTAAAACATCCCAGCACGTCGTGGCAAAATTACTCCCTTTTCAATTCCCTTTCAAACCTTCTGGCTTCATCAATGAGAAAGTCTCAGTGAGGGCAACTTTGTCTTCAACACCCTCTCTTATACCCACTAAACTCCCTTCTTATCAAAGGGCGAACAGGCTTCAGGCTCAATTTGGCCTGGCAGCTCTAACTAGGAATCTAACTAGAATTTAATAACATCTTTCTAGTTATGGCAGATGGTAAACTGGTTTTGTGCTTAGAGGTAGTGATATTTTCCATTTTTATTGAACTTGCCTAGGTAATTTGAGTTAGTTACTATATATCTATATATCTAAAGGTAATCTGCACACATACCTATATATACACACATATATATGCAGATGCATAAAAGAATATAAAATAGTAGTTCAGCTACTGTCCTTACATGGCAAAATAAAGAGTGAGTAGTTTGGGAAACATGGAGCTTTGAAATAAAATCTAAACTCTTCACATGGCCTATCAAACCCACTATGATCTTTTTTCCACTCCTAGCTCCAGGCAGCTTCGGCGCCCTCCGCCGCTTCAGGCACACCTTGCACGGGCATGCAGAGCACAGGCTGGGCCCCCGTGGGGAGCACGCGCTGCCCCTGTTACCTAGGTTGTCTTCCTCAGTCTTCTCATCTAGACCATTCTTACTCATCTCCCAAATTTCAGCACTAAGCCGCCCTTCAAGGAAGCCCTTCTGTCCTATCATTTTTCCCAGCCTTCCCATTCTCCCGTTGGCTGAATTAAGGTCCCTCCATTGAGGCCTCACAGCATCTTGAATGCATCTTTATTACAGTGCTTATCACTTCGGTACCTCTTAAACTGTTTGTCTCTCTTCCTAGTTTATAAACCCCATGAGGACAGGAATTTTGTTTACACCTCTGACACGCTTGTCTGGAATACAGTGTTTGCTCAATAAATGTTTGACAAATTAACACATTCTTTTTACTGAGAAGGTAAGCAAGCAGGATAGCTGATAACCAAAACCTTAAAAATAGCACAGCAAATAAGATATAAATAATGCAGCCTACATTGATTGCTAAGACTGAGGGCTCTACCAAAATACGAAAATAGCCAAACGTCCATTTGGATAACTACAACGTGCTATGTCCACACAATGGAACGTTATTTGTCAAGAACAAGGAATGCAGGACATAATACAATACAAGTAAACCTTGTGTATGAAATGCCCACAAGAGGCAAACCTATAGAGACAGAAGTAGATTAGTGGTTGCTTAGGGTGAAGGGAGTGGGAGGGTGTTGGTTAGTGACCGCCAATGGGCACAGGGTTTCTTTTCTGGGTGATGAAAGTGTTCTAAAATTAGATTTTGGTGATAATTGCAGAACTCCATAGGTATACAAAAAATCATTGAATTGTACACTTTAAATGGGTGAATTGTATGGTATGTGATATCGATAGCTGTTTTTTTCTCTCATTTTTTTCTAAAGGATAAGGTGTCTTGGCCAGGTGGCTTAGTTGGTTGGGGCGTTTTTCCAAAAGGTTATGAGTTCATTCCCCAGTCAGGGTGCATACCTAGGTTGCAGGTTCGATCCCCAAACAGGGCACGTAAGGGAGGCAACTGATCGATGTTTTTCTCACATTAATGTTTCTCTCTCACTCCTTTCCTCTCTCCCTAAAATCAATAAATGTATCCTTGGGTGTGGATTAAAAAAAAGAGTGAGGGCTCTAAGTCATATTACCTGACTTTGAGTCTTCCACAATTTACCAGCTAGTGATCATGGGCAAGGCATTTAGTTTCTCTGTGATTCATTTTCTCTTCGTAAAACAGAGGTCATAACAGTGCCCGTCACAAAAGATCATTGTGAAGATTCAATATGCCTACCACAGCACCTATGAAGAAGCAGCACTCCGAAATATTAGCTGTCGTTGCTAAAAGGTTACATAGTATATTCTGAATCATGAGGAAAAATATTACATATTTTAATGTACTTATAATATTACTGTCTTAGTTATTTCACAGATGGTGGCATGCCCATACCATATATAACATTTTTGGTTAATAAGCCATCCTGTATATACTATGGAAAATTCATAATAAAATGCATTGATAGACACACATTGTGTTGCAATTTAATTCTCAGAACAACCCTATAACTATTAGTATCCCCATCTTATAGGCAGAAAAGTGGACACCCAGAGTGGGTAACCTGCCTTGTCAGTGGCAGAATGGAAGGCTTCTGACCGCCCAGTCAGCGCCCTCGCCTCTGCACCAGGCTCCGCGAATGTGTCCGCATAGGCTGCCTGAGTGGAGATGACGGTCGCTTTCCCATTTAAACACGTCTCCCACATAAAACTGTCACAACAAGCCCTCCCGTCTTGCCTGAGACTTTACAATAAGAAATATCCTTTTGAAATGGAAAATAGGCAGAGCCATTGTCTCAAGAATGCTGTTAAATAAATATAACCTAAGAAAGGATAGGCCTGGGGGGTCCGTACCACAGGGGTATGATCCTTGTCTCTCAACACCAGCATTACAATACTATTAAGAATACTGGCTAAACGAGTACTCATAACATCTGACTTCAATCATTGTAGTCAGTAGCAAAAAATGTGTTACACATGGCATATGCATACCACAGCACGAGCTGATTGTATGAGGCACATCCTATGATCAAAAAGGACAATGCAAAACTAATCCTAATTCACTTGGAACATCTGGGCACAAACGTCACGGTTTCAGGTTAAATTCTCTCTCCTAGAGTAGTCAATGAATCCACAGGTCGAAGCTTCAGCCCATGCATGCTATATTATAAATAATTCATATATGAGCATAATCATATTTGAGTATTCAATTCTCACTAAATCTCTGCCATCAAAGAGATTACAATCTGAAAGATTTTAATAGTGTCCATATTGGATTTTGCATTCCTGGTACTTTTCATGTGTCTGGAACATAGAAGCTTCTCAATAAATGTTGGCCGAGTCAATAAATGAATGGGTAAGTGTGTGAATTATGATTTAAGGGAAAATTACCTAACATGGTTATAAATTAACACTTATTCAACATTTTTAAAATGTTCATTATTAATTCATTGAATGGTGAATGAATGGACTTTAAATTAATCAATATGACAAGCTATATTTTCAGAAAGAGACTGAAAAATGCATAAGGTTTTTTATTAATTTCCATTGCCCTTTAAGACTTGGTTAAAAGAGAAGGGTAAATTTGAGGTGATAACCTAAGCCATTCTCAATTTTCAGTGTATGATTATTCAATTGAACAGATTACTGCTGTTATTATCTGAAACAAATGAAATTATAAAACAGTTATATAGAGACCTTCAGACCCTGAAGTGATGCACTTTGTGCTCATCTGCACCCATTAAAAAGTCAGTGTCATACTCAGCAGATGAGTAATGCCTCACTTTTGCTGGAGTCAGTCTCCCAGCAACCTCAACCTCTTAAAACGGAGCCAAGAAATGTAATAGGGCTCTGAGTGTCAGATATTACTGTGCAAATCCCATGCACTAAAGCTTCTTTAAAGAGAGGGCTTTGGCTCTCTTCCAAATCCTATTTGTTTTCTTGATAAGCTTGATTATTTATCTTCTGAATGCACATTGAGTATAAATTGCAAATACATGAAAGCTACCCACGAAGAAATCTTTCACTTTTCATTGATAACTGCCGGATTTATGAACTAATAACCCAATCATTGCGAAGGAGAAAGAATTCCCCAAGTAGACCCCCCAAAGAGAACAACTCTACCTGCCTTCATTTGGTGTGCAGACAAGGAGTCCTACGGATGACATTCAGTAGTTTCAGAAGGTGTGCCAGTGCAGGTACTGGTGTTTTTATAATGGCACCCATGAATAATGAAGAAAAATTTAGATTCTTTTTAAAAGGCATTAAAGTAAAGAATACAGTTTTTTAAAGATTTCTGTATTAAATTTTAACATTGAAAAAATTGAGGCATTTTAAAGGTAAGATTGAATTTAGATGGGAAATCTATTCTAAAATAGATCCGGTAAGCAGGGTGAAATTGTTTCTGTACTTAAGTTATGTAAATGAGCAATTTACTTCCAAAAACTTTTAAAACAGTAGATTAGCAAAAATATTACAAAGCAACATGTGTTACTAGACCCTAGATTATGTCCTTGTTTATATTTAGTTTTCACATGACAATATGTGGAAAATCAATTTATTTTAACCTTGTAAGGTTTATTTTGATGATGTTAAAAACTATAAACAATGTGGCAACTGCCCATCTACAAGAATGAGGCTGATAAAAAGTGAATTATATAATGGTTGAACTTGGAAAAGGAGGTAAAATACATCATAGCATAGAGTTACTTTAAAGCTTTAATGTTGGCCAAGGGAGATTAAATTGCCTTTGGGGTGTGCAGATGCAGAAGATTCCGTTGGTGTGCTTTTCAAAGCAAAGACAGATGATATTAGGAAATAAAGCATGAGGGCTTCTGCTTTAATCTGTCCACATTATTGTTTTGATCTATGACTAATTGGAATTGCAAGAGGGTTCAAGAAGATTCCTACAGCCATTCTGAGGCTAGCAGACATGTAAGTCTCCTAAAAATGCACCTAGGAAGATTGCTTGACCACAAAGGAAAGAACCTGTGAAGAATTGTTCTCATTTAAGCCTGCTGGTGTCTAATTCAAAATTAATATGGCTGTGCACAAAATGACAAAAAATAATCCAAAATGACAAAACAAATTCAATTCTTGCCACCAAGAAGAGAGAAAATGAACTAACACATACTACACAATCACCAAAAATAATACATCACTCCCTTTTTATGTCTTTAAATAAAAGAAAAAGAACTAACACCCAAGAGATTTGCTAAATCCAAAGATGATGTCATATCTCTGCTAAAAATCCTGCAGTGGCTCCCAGAGCCTCCGGGGTAGTCTGAGTTTCTCAACATGACATAAGAGGCCAGCTTGGCCTGGGTCTGGCCCTTGATGCTTTTCCGGCCTTGTGTTGGGTCATGTTGCAACACAAGCAATTCCCATTCAACTATGCCAACCTTTGTGTAGTTTCTGGAGAACAGCCTGCCCTCTTATGCCCTGATGCTTTTGTGCATGCTGTTCTCCCACCAGAAATACTCTTCCCTCCTTCACCCCTCCCTTTGTCTTGGCCAACACATCTCTCTCAGGCTCCACGTGAAGTGGTAGGTGCCTCTTAGAACACGGCGATAGTGGAAACGTTGCGATTAGCTATTTAATGTGTGTAAAAAGAACGTTCTCTGTAAGTTTGATGGAGAAAGAGATTAATTCCCAACCAGCTAAGATCTGGGAGGGGTTTTTATGGTCTTATACTGGATCTTACAGGACTAAGGAACTTTTACCATTTTTATCTTACTTAGAAAAGGAAGACTTTTATTCTGCACATCTCATTTCTTTCTTCTTCATTTTAGCCCCACCTTGGGACATTGAGAGTTACGCTAATAGGACAGAAAAATCACCAATATGTCCATGATTGAAACACAGGGTTCCTCTTCTTAGGAAAGTTGTTCTCTTTGAGCACCAGGTCAGATGGGACCCACATATTAATGAGGGAACAATAGGACACTGTCACCAGCCAGATAGTAGGTGGAGAGCCAAGTTACCCAAACTTGCCAGTTAGTTGGAACTTCCAACCATTCCCTCTGAACACCTGCCTTACCTTAGTATGCTCCTTTTAACACTACTGAAATCTCATCTTCTTCAAGACACCCTCCCCAACTAATGGAAAATGTGTTATCTTTCTGGACATGCACTATTTAAAGACATGCCCTTTGGAGGCAAGAATCAAGCCAATTCCATTGCAAAACCCTAGAAAGGGGTACTTTTGAAGGCCCAAGTATTGTTGAAAATAGGGAGAGTCACTGAAAGGCTTAATAATAAGCAGCAAACATCTCCCTTAGCTCGCGAAGCCAGACAACTGTCTCCTCACCACCCAAACTCCCACCACAACTATTACCCCTGGTAGACAACCTGAAAGTTATAGTCTGAAGGAAGTGGCCCCTGTGCGACTCTGGACCAGCGATTTTCAACCAGCGTGCCGCAAGGATTTTTAAGACACATGCTACCTGACTATTTAGTCAGGGGCACTGACCTCTTTTCCCTTAGATTGTCAAGTAAAAAAATGACAACAGTCAACCAACAATAGCGTGAATGAATCAAAATTAAATCTAGTTTATTTGTTAGATGGTCAAAAGTATATATATTTTTTGATGTGCCACAGAATTTTAGTAATTAGTTTATGTGTGCCCTGAGATGGAAAAGGTTGAAAAATCACTGCTCTGGACTCAGAGGTGCAAACGGTTGCCTCTGGGAAGTAGGAGTCAGACATGGAAGTGTGGGACGTGGGCCTAGTGACTTTTGTTTTGTTTTGTTTTTTAAAGTATGGAACGCTTCATGAATTTGCACATCATCCTTATGTAGGGGCCATGCTAATCTTCTTTGTGTCATTCCAACTTTGGCCTATGTGCTGCTGAAGCAAGACCTTGCTTTTGCTTTTGTATTTGTTTTTCACTATAAAGCTTATAGTCATTTAAACTATATATAATAGATAATCTATTACATTATACACATGTATATCAATACCAATGTAAGTATATGTATATATACATATATAATAACTTTGACTTAAAATAAAACCTTAATTTTAAAAAGTAAAATAAAAGAATAAAGTTTCTAGTCATGAACACATATTTAAAACTACACACCATTGTACTGGTGGGTAAATCCTTATCTTATCACTGATAATTAATTCAACTAGCTTCCCTGATAATTGTTTTGAAACAACGGCCTCCTTTCAGGACAATAAACTGCCAAGAACATAGTCGGCAGTACTGCCACATACAGCCACACAAGCCACGAGTGCCGCAACCCCGGGGCAGCTGGAATTGGCAATGTGAGCACTAACGTAAGTTTCCATGAGTGTCAGAGCCCTATTTCTTACTGTTTAACTTGTAGTAAGATTTGTAAGCTCACTTCCTCATGGCTGGCACAATCCCTTGCCTTTGTTAGTCTCTCTGCTTCATCGTCAATGTGTGCTTGTCGCGTTCCCACATATGACTCAGTTTCCTAAACATGATTCATTGTAAACATACAAGCACGGGCTTTCCCTTTGAGACGTTTCCCCATTTTTTTTTGTCTTCCATCCTTGATCAGTTAACAATTATACATTTGGTAGAGCTTACACTGACATTTTGAATTTCTGATTCTGTATGTAGTTAGACTTGGTCTAAAAGACTCTTAATGTTACACTTTTTTTTTTTTTTTGTATTTCCTTAAGCTTTGTAACTCACTAACCAATAATAATGAGTGATTACTCCTCTGGTGGTTTTCAGAAGTTCATCAGTGACTTATTGGCTCTGGAGGCACTCATAATCATATAAATGAATGTTTCCTAGCAGATGTTAAGGAAATGCAGACACTGCCTTTATGACAGTGATAATTTGGAAGACATAGATAAACCATGTTACTGGCACTAAAATTACGCTTTTCTCAATTCAGCATTTGCTCTTTTCACTGTTGAATATCTGTGGTTTTAAAATCTCTCTTTTAATTGTTGACTCTGCTCCCTCTACTGGAATCTTGGTTAAATTGAATGGAAAAACAGTTTATCTGAAATTGAAGAGTCTCTTTAGAGTCGATCATTCAACCCCAGACTGAAATGAAGACAATAAGCTGGAGACTTGTTTCCATAGCATAATTGAAAAGTGCCACTGCAACACGGAGAAATTGTGTGTCTCTCATCTTTCCAGCGTAAGCCAGTATTCGTGGGATTATTTTAGTTTAAAGAAAAAGATGTTTAAATCAAGTTCTTGGGGAATTGAATTCAACTCAGGGTCCATCTTGTACCATTTTGTTCTTTTGGGTAATTACATTTTGGTTGTTACTACTTTGTTTTGAGTTTAAAATGCTTAAAAGCATTGCAAAAATAACAAGAACTCATTAAGTACATTGCAGGCACTTCAAAGGATCTCGGAATATGCCTTATAAATATTGCATCCACATTCCCCATACCACTGACTTAAGAACAGTAAAGATTCTCCCATTTAATGGGAGAAAAAAGCTGATTTAGGGAGAAGTTTACTTATCTATGAAGGCTCACTTACTATTCAATAGCAAAATAGAAACAGAGTCCGTGCCCTTCCATTTAATTTTGAAATACAATCATGTTTCACATCTTCTATATTCAACTAGAAGCTAACTCGAAAATTAGTCAGTGAGATTTATTGGGTTCCTTTTTATTTTTTTCTACCCTTTAGTATCTTTTTGATAGATCAGCATTTATAGTAGAGTTATTTTTAAAGGTACGCTTTAGCCAACTGTTGAAACACAAAGAAGACACAGTATTCTTTAATCCGCATTCTATACTATCCTCTGAGACCCACAAAAATATACTTAGTAAAAATAATCCTCCTAGAAATAAGAGAGGAAGGAAATAATGTCAGAGGATGCAGCATTCATTCAGCTGGGCGGTCACTCAACAAAAGAATGTGTTGATTGCCAACCATGTGCCAGATGCCGTGCTGAAAGCTGGAGATTTCGCACACCCTTGCCCTCATGGCATCTGAGAAAGGAAGATGGACAGTAAATGAAGCTGTGCCCACGGGCGGTTTTAAGGGAAATGAACGGTGCTGGCAAGTTGGGGTGGGGAGGGGAGGGGCAGGAGAAGGCAGAACGAAGAGCAAGGGAAGGTGGGAAAAGACCCATTCTGGATTGGACGTTCAGAAAGACTTGTCTGACCAGGTGATAGTTGAGAATGAAGAGGAAGCCTGGTTGGGGGTTCAGCTGGCTGGAGCATTGTCCCATGCAGCAGAAAGTTGCAGTTTCAATGCCTGGTCAGGACATAGCCTAGGTCGCAGGTTCAATCCCTGGTTGGGTACCTACGGGAGGCAACCTATTGCTGTTTCGCTCTCACATCGATGTTTCTCTCTCTCTCCTTTCCTCTCTCTCTAAAATCAATAAACATATCCTTGGGTGAGAATAAAAAAAAAAAGAGAGAGAGAGAGAATAAAGAAGAGACAGCCTTTAGAAGGGACGGTGAGGTGCAGGGGAGCCCTGCGGGCGTAAGTAAATGGCACAGAAAAGGCCCAAGGAGGGAAAGCACTTGGGGTGTGCGAGGAACTGCACAGCGGCAGGTTTCACCGGTGAGCCAGCGGACAGTGGGTCTGGGCAAGGATGGAGGGTTAGGCAGGAGCCAGATCAGTCAGGGCCTGTCAGCCACGCTAAGGCATTTGGATTTAATCTAGGAGCAAACAGGAATCCATTGGTGGATTTCAGACAGTGCTAGGGAATTATCTAATTCTGTTTTGAAAAGCTCCGTTTGGCTGCCATGTGGAGCGTCGATGGAGGGGGCCAGGAGTGGAAGCAGGAAGTGGGAGAGCACTTGGGAATGAGGAATGAGCGGGATCTAGGCAGGCAGATGTGACTAGGAGCAGATGATGACTGCTTCCTCTGGACCAGGCCTGGTGCCAGGCACTTGACGTGCAGTTTCACTGGTCTGCACAGTCCTAGCAAAGCCTGGGAGCAGGAAACCACAGCACGAGGCTCCTCCAAATCCCTTCCCTTGAACAGAAAGTTCATTGGAAATAAACTTCTTGTGTCAATCTCAAAAGCAAAACCTCAGGAAACATGGGGAGAATCAAAGGCAGTTTGGTGTGACTGGAATATAGACTATTTGGAAAGGTTCAGAGAGAGGTAAACCTAATCCAGTGAATCAGGACTGGACCATGGGAGCCTCAGCCAACAACCAGTGAAGCCCTTTCCAGAGTCAGACACTGATCTACCGGCATGCACCCACATTATCTCATTTAATCCTCACCTTGGCAGCATGAAAAAGATGTTACAATACAACCTTAGGAAGTTCAGGCCATGAAAGCGTAAAAGGGAAAAGTTCTAACAGCAACATAGTAACAGAACCATCGTTTGAGACCCTGGCCCGTTTTCCAAATCTATAACTATTTCCCTTTGCTCATTCTACAGCCAGACAACATCTGGGCTCCATCCTGCAGAAGTTGGGCAACGAGCAAAAGCCTTTTGAACCCATAGGATAGGGTAGGATGATGGATTAGGTTCACCATTTTCAATAATAACTCAGTGCCTTTACACGTGCTTAGGATATTAGATGGAATGTGGATGGGAGAGAAAGATTTCAACCTGTTGGCATGAAAGCATCCCATAGTCACACCATGTTAACTACAAGATATTTCAGCATCTTGCTTATTGTACAGGGCATGGAAAACAATGGGAATTTGTGCCCGAGTGAAATAAAATAGCTCTAGTTCCTTTAATGAAATCTTTTGGAAGATTTTCTTTGAAATATTGCCTTGGAGGTCTTTTCTGGGTAATTATCATGGAACCATTAAGCACAGCCACAGGCCCAGAATTATTTAAGAGACCCAATGACCCAGTTCCAGAGGCACTCCCTGGATTATATAAGCACCATATCACATAGCTTTTTGCTCTGCCTTTTATTTTATATTTCCATTGTCCAAGAATAAAGAAATGAAATCATCCTCTAAAAGGTATTTATGGTGTGAAAGAGGAGTGTGGAGTGAAGGTCCTTTTCAATTCTCTTTTTTGAAAAAAAAAATCATTGGAAACTTACTTTTTTCTGTCATCACAAAAGGCAAAATTAATAGGTCCCTGTGTGTAATTTGTCGGTATTAGTTCAGTGATTCTCATCCAGGGGCAATTTGACCTTAAGAGACGTTTATTTGGCAATGTCTATGCATTAGTTTGCTAGGGCTGCCATAGCAAAGCACCACAAACTGGGTGGCTTAACCAACAGCCGCTTATCTCAGTCCTGGAGGCTAGCCTTCGAACATCAAGGTGTCAGCATGGCTGGTTTTTTCTGAAGCCTCCCTCCTAGGTTTGTAGAGGGCCATCTTCTTCCTGTGTCTTCCCATGGTCTTCTCTCTGTCCCTGGCAAATTTTCTCCTCTTATAAGAATATCAGTCATATCAGAATAGGGCCCACTCTGATAAATGCATGTTAACTCAATTACCTCTTTAAAGGCCTTGTCTCCAAATACAATCACATTCTGAGTTATTGAGGGCTAGGACTTCGACACACAATTTGGGGGGGAGGGGTACGGGGGATACAGTTCAGCCCATAACAGTCGAGGGAAGTTCTTGGTTGTCACAACCGGGTGGGTAGAGGGGCTACTGGCATGTAGCGAGGAAAGTCAAGGATGCCGCTTAACAACCTGCAACTCACAGGACAGCCCCGCAACAAAGAATCATCTGGCCCAAAATGTCAATAGGTTCAAGGTGAGAAACCCTGTGGTAGTTCCAAAACCAGTTGTTTTGTTTTGTTTTTAAGCATAAAGAAAAACAGACTATGTTACTCAAGTGCATGGTAGTATTGTGAATTATAGCACGGTCTTAATCAGCACTCTGGAAATATCCATGTTCAAATATCTCAAAAAAAAAATTTCATCAGGTTTTGAAACAACTTTTTGGGAATACAGTTTAACTTCTGATATTCTGCATTTCTAAGAAAAATTGGGAAGAATTCGTGGCTATGAAATTGCTTATAAACTAAAGTTCTAGACCCCCCCCCAAATAATAATAAAGTTAAACAAAAAAGGAAGCAAAATATAAAATATTATTTCTCTTATTCTTTAGGGAAAAAATTAAAATAACTTGAGATGGACTGGGAAATGGGAGAGAATGAAGATAGAGAGGGCCATTAAGAACTAATGCAATTGCTCGATCTCCCCTCTGAGATAAGTGGGAAGCCCTGGGCACCACCCGGAATTCTGGAATCTGGGACTGGGGGAGAGATGGACCAGGGGCTGTAGACTGTGGAGCTAAGCAGGACCCAAAAGATGATGTCCACAGGCTCCATGGAAGTAGAGTAGATGCTCTGAATAGGCTCCCTCCGGAGGGGACTGTCCAAGAGGTAAGAGCAGCTGGAGATGCCACAAACGTGTTAGCAGGTTCAGAGAAGTGGAGAGACTTGCTCTGAGGCTCCTCCCTGCATGCATGGTCCTTAGGAGTGAAAAGGTCAAGCAGATACTAAGACTTAAATGTAAGCTATGGAAGCAAAAACTGCAAATTAAAGCATGGATTCCAGTATACAGTGTAGCTGCAAAGGGGCTCTTCCTATTAACTTTGGAGTCAGACAGGCCTTTTTCAGACCCTGGCTCTGCCATTTACTGCTAGTGTCACCCTGGGAAGACTAAAGTTTTATGTGCCTCTGCTTCTTCATCTATAAAACGGGCTGTTCTCTGAAGATTCATTAGATTGTGTTGGGGTTGTGTGTGTGTGTCATATAAATGTTAGCTAGAATTGCTCCAGAAACATTTCAGGGATATAATCAATGGGACTAATGACCATTTAGAGGAGAGTGGAGATGAATGACAGGATAATGTAGAAATAAATAAATAAACAAACCCTTGGTTTCTAGCTTTGTTGCTTGAAAGAATGGTAATGCATTAAACAAGATGAGGAAACACAAAGGGAAAAGCTGGTTTGGGGAAAAGAGAAAGTAATGAGTTCAATTTGAAATGTATTACATTTCAGGTGGCTAGTGAACTAACCACATGGAGAAAGTAAAAAAGGAAGCTGATAGAAATACAGATCTGTAGCACAGGTACAAATTCAAGGCTAGAAATCGTTCATAGAATGTAGAGAAAGTCAGAAGAGATAGAACTTTATGTTATCCCTAGATACTTAAACTTTCCTGATGATTTTTGGTGATGGGTAGTCCTCCAGAATGTATAAAGTGCTACACTATCTTGGGGTCGAGGGTGGAATTGGCTCCAAATTGTTCAAAAGCTTTTGAAATATCTATAACTATTTCAGAAACTGATCAAAGACCTGTGCATTTTATGATATTACTGTTATTATTCATTATTAGTACAGTTCTTACATATGTATTCCCACATCATTACCAGCCTTGTCGAGTCTGCCTCCCGCTGGTAACTTGTTGCTATGAATTTCAAAACAAAACAAACCAAAAAAACGCACCACGATTGCCCAAATAAAAAATACTGCCCTTCTGATTGGGACCTTTTCCTCTGAGGAAAGTGCATAAACATTCATGACTAACTTTGTGGGCCTTTGATTCTGACTGTTCAAAAAGGGCTTGGTTTGCTGTAGTTATTTTTCATTTGTTTTGTTTTGTTGTCTGCTCGCTTATTCTTCTATTTTGGATGTGTTGTAAGCACCTGAGATTTTTAGATAAGTGGTCTCCCCACAAATAACTACCTTATTTCTTCTTTTGTTATTGACATGATATAAATAGGTAGATGGATGCCCAGTCACATTAACTATTTCTGTCTATGAGATAAGAATGAAAATATAATTTTTTTCACATGAATTTGCTTTGAGCCCCTGTCTTTACAAAGCTGCCATTAAAAAATTATTAACAAAGCAAAGGGACCAACAGAACATAAGCCAGCTGTCTCTAAACATTTTTTTTAATTATCCTGTAATTTTAAAAAGATTTTCAAGATGACCATAAGCATCAATTAACTAACATCACTCTCATATGTCTGTACATGTAAGAGTTTCAATTTGTAAAACATTAAGAGATTCAATTATAATAATGATGATAGCAAAATAGGTAGTGCTTATACTATGCCAAGCACTGTTTTAAGTATTTGATGTATATTAGCTCAATTATTTCACACAACCACTCTACAACGCAAATACTATTATTATCATCCCCGTTTTCTAGATTAGATAACTGAGGCAAAGAGATGTTAAACAACTTGCTAGTTTGGTCAGCTGAGAAATAGCAAAGCCAGGACTCGAACTAAGACCGAAGAGCTCCAGAGTACATGTTCTTAACTATTTATTACATTATTGGCTATTTCAAAGAATACTTTTGAGACCTCAGGAAGAATAATAATATGAGAATAAGAATGAGAGGACTATTAGCCTATCCTTTACATATCAATGTATAGTTCCACTTTTTACAGGTGAGTTTTACTTTTAATATGAAGATCATCAAATAAGACAAAATATTCTTCTTTACGTTTTGTATAAAAGGGTATCCTAATGACCAAAAGTTATATGAAGACACTCAACTGTCTCAGACACTAGGGAAATGCAAATTAAAACCGTAATGAGATACCACTGTAATTTAGCTAAAATGACTAAAATTTAAAAGAAAAATAGTACCAATTTTGGTTATAACAATGGAAAGAATTTCATATTGAACTATTATAATTCTCTTACAGCACTGCTGGGAGTATGAATCAATCTAACCACTTTAGAAAACTATTTGGTAGGATCTAACAGTAAAGTTTAACATAAATGCACCAGGACCCAGCAATTCCAATCCTAGATATATGCCCAACAGATAAGCACACATATAATCTGTTCAACAAAAGACATATTTAAGAATGTTTATAGCAGCACTATTCATAATAGCCACAAACTGAAAAGAATGCAAATATTCAACCCAACAGTTGCGTGGATAAATAAATTGTGCTATAATAACAAAATGAGATACTCTATTGCACTGAGAAGACATAACTATTGCTACATATGGTCTATACAGGGAAAAATCTCATAAACATAATGAGCTGGGGGGGAAAAACCCATGCTCTGTATTACTATGTGGAAAAAGCCAATGTGAAAAGGCCACATATTGTATGATTCCAAGTATATGACATTCTGGAAAAGGCAAAACTATGGAAATAGTAAAAAGTTCAATGATTGCCAAGATGAGTGGTAAGAGGAGGGAGGAATGGATAGAGAGAACATGGAGGGTTTTTTGCATAGTGAAAATACACTGTATGATGCTATAATAGTGCATATGTGTCATTTGCCCAAATCCATACAATGTACAACGGCAAGAGTAAACCCTAATATAAACTACAGACTTCAGGTGATTATAACATGTCACTTGGTCCATCAGTTGTAACAAGTGTACCATCCGGTGGGCCATGTTGATAATGGGGGAGGCTATGCATGTGTGGGAAAGGGGGTATATGGGAAATCTCTACAGTGTCCTCTCAGTTTTCCTATGAACCTAAAACTACTCTAAAAATAAAGTCTTTAAAAAAAAACAACTATGCATTGTATGATTCCATTTATGGTAAGATCAAAACCAAGCAAAACCTAACATAAAGTATTAGAAGTGAACAGATTGGTTCCATTTGGAGGGAATAAAGAATGGAAGGGAACGTGACGGAGCTTCTGAGGTGATGGCCGTGTACCAGGGTGTGTTCGTACTGAAAATTAACTAGGTTGCACAGCTAAGATTCATCCATTTTCCCATATATGTTATACTTCAGTAAAAAAATATTTTTCAAAGGTACATTGTTTTGGAGTTAAAAACAATAACATGAGAAAGGTACCTGGAAATAACATTATTCACAGTATCATAAAATGCTACTCAAACCTACACTTTGCCTTTTGAAGTTCACGGCTTATCTTCAGAAACATATTTGAAAAGTGATCAATTAAAAAGTGCTGGAACAACTCCAGCCTGGATCCATTGTTAACAAAGGTGTCTGGCAGAAAGCTAAATGCTACTGGATCTCTTAAGACAAGCTTTAAATGATTGTGCTTAGAAGAAATAGGAATTTCACTGTGTTACTAAAGAAGAAAATATTTGTCTTTAGCTGTAGCAGAGATTAAAGAACCATTTTTGTTCTTTTCTTAATTTGTTTAATAGTCACACTATAAGAAATGGCCTCTTTGTTCGCTGATTCAAGTACCATGTCTCAAACATAGACAGCGGGGCTAGATTTTAAGATGGTAGACTAAGCACCTACTGCTGTCATCCCTCCCACAACAAATCCCTAGAAATGGTAGAAAAGATATTTTAGCACGAGGAGGAAAGGAAACATAGAAGGAAAGAAGAGAAAGGAGGAGGAGGAAGAAGAGGAAGAAGGAGAGGAGGATGAGAGAAGGAAGTAGTAACAACAGCGTAGAGGTGCTTGAACATGGCGGGAGAAGGGGAGCTTTTAAGGAACGAGAATCTTTGAGGAATCCCTAGGACAGAAAGCAAATAGATAGGCTGAAAAGGGAAACCACAACTCTAACTGATGACCAAAAATCATTGTGGAAGGTGGGCACAACACAAAGTGGGGTTTATTTCCAAAAATGTTTTATACCAGCAGGTTATAATACCTCACACTGAGGAGCAGTGTAGTCAGGTGATGAGAAACATGATTTTTTTTTTTTAAATGGGTATGATCATTTGCTCACTCACAGAAAGTAGGCAATCAAAGGGGGTTCGATTCAACATTCACTGAGTATCTTCCACATGGCAAAGCTTGGCTAGACACTAGAAGAACTAGTATTCAAAAAAAAAACAAACTGGTCATTGGTCATGAGTATAGCCTACTGTGGGAGACAGACACATAAACACACCATTTCAATATGATGTTGTTAAATGCAGAGGAGGATTTAATGGTGTGCGCACCGGGCATGCACCCTGGGCCCCGACTTCTGAAGGCATGTATTTTTATTTTCCCTGTCTCTCTCTCTTTTTTTTAAGGAGCCCAATATTTTCCTCTGCGCCCCGGAGCCTCAACCGACCTTAATCCTCCTCTGGTTAAATGTGTGCGGTGACACGAGGACAGAGACCAAGTCACTTACACTAACCTTAGAGGTCAGAGTAGGTTTCCTAGAGGAGGTGACACCTTACCTCAGAGCTTGAAGGATGAATTAGAATCGATATGACAGGGTGGAGAAGGGCTGTTGTGCTACACACTGGAGCTTGTATATAATTCTAACAAATGTGGATTTCATTTGGAAAGGTTTTAAGTAGGTAGGTGATTTGGCTAATTTTGAATTTTTTAATAGATTGCTCCCATTGCCATTTGGAAGGTGGCCTACAGGGAAGAGACTAGTAGCAGCCAGACGAAGAATTGGGAGGCAACTTCAGGTGACTGGGCCAGAGGAGGTGAGGGCCCGTAACAGGGCAGAGTCAGGAGGCAGAAAAGGGGATAGGCAGAGATGATGAAAAAAGGGAGGAAGACTTGTCAGCATCCAAGATCTGGACTGTTTTTGACAGGAAGATGGTTGCGGCATTAACTGGAAACTGGCTCTTCATGAAAACAAACAAATTTGGAGCAGAAAATAATTATTATTTCCATTTTGGACATGGTGCATTCCTGTAAGATTGCTAAGTGGACACATCCACAAGCAAATCAGTTATATGATTCTGAAATTTAGGAGAGAGATTAATGCTAGGAATATGAATTAAGAAGGTTACGGGCCTTTAAGTAATACTTAAACCCGTGAGAGTACTAGCCTCCAAGAATAAAGGGTAGAGATTGGAGAGCACTAGGCCAAGGGCACAACTCCAGGGAACACTGACATTTAAGGGGTAGATACCAGAAAATTCCACAAAGGAGTCTATAAAGTAGAAAGGTTGGGAAAGTATGAAAAGAATCCTGAGAGAATGATGACTTGGAAACAATAGAGTATAGAGTTTCAGAAAGAGCTCATCTGATGCAGGAGAGAGGCCCAGAAAGCCAGGCGTGTATTAGAGTTGACAGTATGGAGGTCTCTGTTTCTCTGGCAAGAGCAGTTTTGTTGGAGTGTAAGGATGGAAGCTTGTGTGTTGTGCTTGGAAAGGGAATGGGAAGTGGAGACTACAGCTGTAAACCAGAAACAACCCCAAAGGGAATGAGAAAGATTGGGTAACAGGTAAAGGAAGACATGGCATTGAAAGACCCTGTTTTCCCTTTGTTTTAGTCATGGAAAAGACTTAACTATGTTTATGCATTGAAACGGAAGAAGAGCTTTCAAAAATACAGGAAATCGCAGGAATTATTCATGGAGCACTGCGCTGTAGCATCCTAGAAGGGGTGGGGCTCAGGAGCAAGTCTGAGCAAGGAGGAAAGTATGGGTAGAGCAAGCAGGCCGTAAAACAGAACAAGAATTTGGCCTATTACATGTTTGGTGGTCTAAAGAATTCCATTTATTTCCATGAAGTAAGAGGGAAGGTGTCCCATACTGGGAGTGGTTGTTGATTAAGAGGTTTGAGGCAAGTGGTAAAAGTTGGCAACAGTCCCTGTGGGAGTAAGTTAAGCAATAACAAGTAACAGGATTGTGCAGCAGTGTTGAGAACCCACAGAGACCATGAATTTATAGTCGCTACTCTGCACGTTTGTGAGTTTTTATTTTCTAGTATCACTCAGTACCCTGGGAGAGTAACAGAGAAGAAGAATTAGGGTGTTTTTCCAGAGCTGGGGCTTTGCCAGGAAAGTGCAACAGGAGATGGGGGCTCGGAGTTGTGGGTGTTGGTGAGATAGGGATCCAGCCGATCAGTGCATCGTCTTAGCTAGGCCGTTAGGCTAAAACAAGGCTTTGATACTGGAAGTATCAAAGGACTAGAGGTTGAAATAGAGAACAACAAGCTGGAAAGATAAGAGTTTGTGTCCGAAACACAAGGGTATGTTAAGCTCAATCTTCAATGGGGGGGCGGGACGTGGGGGGGCACAGGAGGAGTCATTTGGAAACGGAGAGACTAACGCATTCTAGAAAAAGAGAATCACAGGGATAAAGACAGAGATGCAAAGGAGAACGGCAAGAATTTCGGTGTAACTGGAGCACACATTGCCCAGAGAAAAGTGGCATCAAATCAAGGTAGAAACAAATATGAGGCCAGACCGTGCAAAGCCTGAGAAGTTTGGGCATTCGTTCCTCTAAGATGCCTGGAGCCAGCAGAAGCCCTCCGACAGGGGGTCCCGTATGGCTACAGCTGAGCAGGGGCTCCTCTGTGGGGGCTGAACTCCGAGCCAAGCTCTGCTTGCCAAGGCATTCAACCCACTCTGTGGCTGCTTCGCTGGAAGAAAGATCTTCTCTGTAATTTGCACATGCCTCCAGCGGAGGAGCCCTTTTCCAAATCATCCAGCTAGGGAGGGACAGATGTCTTTCCTATTGGCTGTCAGTGGCACTGAGTGCAGTGACAATCAGATGTACTTTTTAGGGCCACCTCTGATCAAGGTGTAGAAGATGACCCAGAATGAGGAGACACAGTAAGCAGTTATACATATTACAGGCACCAAGAGGTCAGATCCAGAAGCAAGCCCTGTGGTAGAATTAACACCGGGCATCTTATGGACATAGGGACAGTGGGATGACTTGGATTCATTCTCCACTGTGTTCCTAGACCTGCCCACAATTAATGCTAAATTAATATTTGTCAAATGAAGAAAAAGTAATAGAGCTACAAGCAACAAAATCATTTTCGAGAGAAAGATACTGTCTGCTTAGAGGGAGTCCTCTAGTCTTAGGAAATAGAACCTTCTATCATCTGAAGCCTCCCAAATTTTGAGTGAGTTGTAGAGCTCCGAGCACTCATCTAGACCCTTACAGTTGCCCCTGAGCAGTGTTTCACAGCCTTGGACAAACATTCAAATTGCCTGAGAAGCTTTTAAAAATCCCGGGGCCCATACGGGACAAATTAACCCAGAACCCCTGGGGGCAGCACCCAGGCAGCAACATCTTTTAAAGCTCCTGGGGTGATTCCAATATATAGGCAACAACTCCCACAGAACGCGGCAACCCCTGTTCTAGACTAGTAGACGTAGTCATCAACACGTAAACAAGAGCTGGGTCAGACAGGGCAGAGTAGTTTAACATATTTGCCCATCTTGGCACAATGAATCACCCTTTTCTTTTTTCCTGCGATCTTTTTACCGAGTGACCAGTTCTTCAAAATGAATGCCAATGTCTTGGCAAACAAATGGAAAAATTAAAGAAACCCATTCCATTGCCTCACTGATTTCATGGAAACTGAGTCATGGGCAAAATGTGGTGCAAAGTAGAGCCATTTTTAAAAACTCATAGTTTAAGAGGTAAATAACGTGTAGGGTTGGAAGTGATTTTAAGGCCTCCCCCCCACATTTGCTGCTAAGTTTATATGTGCTCCAGGTGTCGGAAAGACCAAATAATGGAAAGGAAAAATGAAAGGAAAAGCTTAAAAATAACTTAAGAGTCAGAATGAGGATATTTCTGTACAGAATAGAAAGGCTGTTCTCATTCCATCACTTTACACTCAAAGATGAGTTAAATTACTCAAGTAATTGAAGTCTCGCCCTTCTTGACACAAAGGCAAGAAGAGCAGGAAGAGCATTGCTAACCAGAGAGTGGTCTGGGGACCCGCTCTGTCCACCGGTGGTTTTTCTGATTCACAACAGATAAGAATTTGAGAGTAAAGGTTTAGGAACTTTCATAGTAATTGAATAATCTCTGTTGAATCACATAACAAAGTATTGAGGTTTCTATTTGGTATATTTTTGTGTTTTTATTTTACTTTTTATAGACCTTTTTCTGCAGCAAATTAGAAACTTTTAAAAGTTGTTCTCCCACCACAGATCGTTTGGGACTCACTGAGCTGGCAGACCACTACTACGTCCGAACGCTGGTGCAAAAGGTGCCCACAGAAGGAAAAAGTGAACAGAACCAAATTAAACTTTACCTAACCCACTTTGAATTTATATGAATTTATATTTTAAAGGTCCGCTTCATTTTACCTTAGATTGTCATTATAAAAAGTTGTTTTCTGCTATAGGCTTACATGCATTGCTGGAAGCTACTTAAAACAGCCTGTGTTCAAAAACAGGCGATGGGTTTTAGGGTTAGTGGTACTAGGAGCTCATTTTCTAAGAGGGACCACAATGTCAAGTAACACGGAGAGGTTATTAATTCCTGTTGGGAAAGGGAGGTACTTTCCTCTTTAAGAAGAAAATTAAGCCCCTCTCTTCTGATTGCAAATAGCTAATCATAAGGTTTCAAACTATTAATGTAGAGATGCCCTTGTTTAAATATAAGGACTCCTGCAGAGGGAGGTTAATATTCCCAAGATCATGCAGCTAGTGAATGGAGAGGCTGAATTCAAACCCAAGACACTGCACCCCAGTGATGTCTGCACTCCTTCCTGCTGCTCTCCTATGGAAAGTGCTCCCCAGGGGAACCCTGAGGGGGGATGCTCATATGTAAGCTTCACTTCCGGGTACCTGAAATCCAGTAGCAAATATTAAATAATGTGGAGTGCTTATGGATCTCCTTCATATGTCAATTTCTTCATTCTAGTTAGAGCTTTCTCTGCATAGACAAGATTAGTGTTTATCCCAAGCCGATGTGCACATCACACAGAAATATATGGGAGGAGAGCTGAGTGAGAACTCTCCAGACTGGCTGTCTTGATGTTGAGACTGGTTTGATCTGGATTACCAATAAACATGCTCCAAGAGCAAGCCACCTTGATCCTTGTTAGGAAATAGTGGGATATCAATTAAAAAATAAATGAGTACCCCTGAGAAATATCAAGTCCATGCAGAGGCTACATAGTCACTGTGAGGAATCCGGACTCTGCCTTGGTTAATTCGATCCATGTCTGTTCAGGGAACTAAACAACTTTGTTACTTCAGAGAAATAGCCGCACCAAAAATTGAAAATGCTAATCAGTTATTTGGCTCTCTTATCTAGACAGTGCCAGAAAAACCCAGATTTTTAAAATGTGGACAATAGAAAATGGTTTTAGTCGGTATTTTTGGCCTCGTTCAGTTCTAGCTTGAGAGTATAGTCTTTAACTCAGCTATATTGTTGTTCACCACCATTAAAATTAATAATTCTGCTTTTTTCCCTACTTTAAAACATTTAGCAAGATATTTTATCTTCCTGGTACATACTACTGGCATCTTTTAAATTAATTTTTGTAAGAGTTTATTTGAGCCAAACCTGAGGACACTGCCAGGGAGCAAGATCTTAAAATACTCCCATTAATAGCTTTTTAAAGACAAAATGTGAATGGTTCCTCAACTCCCAGCCTCACTGATTAAAAGTTAGTATTTGATAAAGGAACCGAGCTGTCAATGCTGCAATCAGCTGGCCAGGTGCAATGGATGTGGCCACTTCAATAACAGGAAAAATCCAGATTTTTTTTTAAAAGTTCATGGGTAAAATGGTCAAAAGATAGAAGCTCCCAGTTATAAGTAAGTCCTAGGAATGTAAGGTACAGCATGGTGACTCTCCTTAACGATACCGTGTTATATATTCGAAACTTGCTATGAGAGTGAATATTAAAAGTTCTCATCACAGAGAAAAAAAAAATTTTATAACTACGTGTGGTGATGGGTGCTAACTAAACTTATTGTGGTAATTATTTCATAACATATGCCTGTATCAAATTAAGTTGTACACCTAATACAATGTTGAATGCCAATTAAATCAGCAAAGAAAGAATAAATATGAAGCTCATTGTGTTATCTCAAGATAAATTTTAAGTATATAGGCCTAGTCTGAGATTATAATGGCATTAGTCCTGAATCTTTGGGTTGGAGCACCAAGTCTTTTCTTAAGTCAACCTTGAACTGACTGTTATATAAAGTCTTAGTTGGTCTTGATTAGAATCTAACAGTCAGGCTTTGGGGAGTTGAGATACAGATGGCATATACCAGTGATGCTGTAGGATTATGTGGGACATATTAAAAAAAACAAAAAAAACCCAGAAAAGTCAAAACAAAATAAAATCTAATTACATGGAGTTTTGCTTAAAACAAAAATTGATTGAGTTCTGCCCAAAGTGGCTTGTTGTTTCCTGTGCCAGGAACTACTGTGCAGGCCCAGCAGGAAGTGTGCTACAGAGCAGGATCACATTACATCCTTGTTTTATGGTTCATTTCACTTATTTAATGCAATCTGAGAACCTGCAAAAGGAACATGTTAGAAGGAGGGAATAGGCTTTTTGTCTTGTTTTGTTTTGTTTTTTTAAGTTTCTTTGAATCAAGACATCTTTTTTTACAAGGTGCTCATAGTACCATAGAAACAGGACTTCCAGGGTTGCATGGTGAAGACATTTCTTTTTGTCACAAAATTTAAAGCGAGACACAAAGTTGAGTTATGTCTAGCATTGAGTTATGTCTTTCCTTGCTGTCCTATTCACGTGGTTTTAACACAAAGAATTACAACCATGCCCATGAATGGTCTAAATCATTCTGAATCCATATAAACTCCTAGGGTCTTAACTTGATAGGGAGCCCATGGTGGTGGGAGGGGTGGGGGGGAGGATAGGAATATGTTTAAGATGCAAAATAGCGATTCATTTGTCAAGCAAAAGAATGAGTTCATTTGGCTCTACTGCTTGAGAATGTGTGAACTGAACAGCTGGAGTTCCCTGTGATGGCCTACGCCGGTCCTCACACGCTGTCTCTCTTCCTCTCCAGAGACCTCAGTATGAACAACATCAGTCAGCTGCCCCCGAGTCCTCTGCACAGTCTCCGCTTCCTGGAGGAGCTGTAAGTATCACTGGAGTCATGATGCGTCCAGTCAACGCTGGACACATTCTTGTGTTTGTCTCTCATACTTACTGTGGGAACCAGATAAAACGAGGCAGAAAAGCTGTCAGCACCAACGATTTTGGCACATGAGGAAGCACTTAGTTGGGAGGGGGAAATAAAAGAATTGCTTATGATTCTGGAAATCAACTTATAAAAGAGTTTACCATGAGGCTACAGCCTTCTAAGGTGAGACTGGGCCAAACAAATTAAAATTTTAAAACAAAGGCTGTTTAAAAGAGCTGGATGGCTCTTTGGAAATAGTTAAGCAGCAGGATATTAAAAGTTTGAATACTGGTTCATGTTTATTAAAATAGTAAGTAAACCTATAATCAAAACCAAAAACTGCTGCTTGGTTCGGCTTGTGACAAGGAGTCCGCGTTTCATAGCACCAAAGCTTTTTGTCCTGATCACTCTTAATTACTATTTTCCTACTTTTAAATTTAGCTCCCCTCGAGGCTTGAGCAGAAAAACATGAATCCACAGAGGACTGAAAACTGGGCTCTCCCAAACTCACTGTGAAAAAAATAAAATTAAATTAAGAGGGAGGGAGCTAAATTGGCTAATGATACACAGAGAAATCTTGATTAAGTCTAGTAATCAATTTCCAGAAGATGAAAAAGAACTATATAAACCAGGAATCTTCATTTAAAAATCCATCTGATCCTCTTACGCTTTTGAGTGATGGGGACTAAGGAAGTGATGTACCATGGTAGTCTTCATGAAGAAAGTTTGGCACCATCAGTTGAGTAAATCCTCTGACTTTTGATTAAAGGAATTGTTTAGGCAATGACCTCTTTTCAAAATACTTTTTAAAAAATAAATCCTAAAGTCAGGTCCAATTTCGGAGTAATTTAAATTGTTGATGCACCACATGATCCACCATGGGAAGCGGAAAGAACGTTTCATCACAACCAAATTACACTGCATCAATCTTTTTTTCCACGAGAGGACAATATTCTCAAATTGCTCCCCTTTAGTCTATCTGTATTTATTTTGATAGCCTTATATTTTAACAAATGCTATCATTTTAATACTTCAGTCAGCTGAGCGTGCCCAGATTGTTATGGAGGGCTTGCTGGGGAAGCTTAGATTACTGGGCTGTACAGCAAGTTTTAATCACTCGATGAACGGACTCTCACTCTGGGTTGTCCAGGAGCCTCTTTTCTCTTCTTTTCTTTTCTCTCTGGCCATTCTTGTGGCTCGAGGTTCACCTTCATCAAGGTTGGGACCATGTCTGTCTTCATCACTGCTGGTATGTAATAAATAATAAATTTTTGAGGAACGAAAGAATGCACTAACAAGAAAGCAAGACGTGTGAAAGGAGCTTCTCATACAAGTTAGCTACCTTGGAATAAGCCAATATTTTTAAAGATTAATTTTAGTAAACTTCGAACATCAGGGTTATTTTCTTATTTACATGCCTCTCATCCTCCCACCCCCACCATAATTAATACACAATACTTAGTCTTCTTTACCCCGTATTTTTAACGCATGCTCTTCCTATTCTTTTCTCTTTAATTTCCTTATGTGATGGCAAAAGGACACCTCAGCTTTGCAGCATAAACTGAATCAATAAATAATTCACTTTCCTAAAGACTTTATTTAATAGAGTTACTTCTTTAGTAATTCAACATATTCAGAATAACCCTTCTTTCTTCATGAGGTAAATGTTAATTCTCTTCCAAGGCCAGTTTTTCAAAAGATAATTGAGAAAAATTAGGAAACAAAAAAATGGAGGGAACTACCATTTGGAAATGCTGTTCTTCTGAATTGTCTTTTTTTATATCTCTGGAAACTCCATCAGGTATCTTGACAATGGAATCATAGAATTTCAGAAATAGAGGACACCTTTTAAAGACTGTGCATTCCATTTTCTCATTCTGTTCTTGAATTCCCTCTGCTGAGCTGGCCAACTTGCTGAATTTAAAAATGAGACCACTTTCCCATATATAATTCTGTGTTGCATCTAACTGATGTTCTGAAGACATCATTATTTATTTAGTGGCAAAAAGGGATAGTATTTATAGAACCTGGAAAAATGATCAACTCTGCTTGGTTTATTTTGTATTCCGAGAGCTCAACTTATGGATTGCCTTTATTATGTCGTTAATTGTTTCTATTAGAATTGGCCAGGTTTAAGTCTATGTTCTCGTCAAGAATATAAATTCTTCAAAATAATGTAATTATAATGACAACAATAGCTTACACTATGCAAAATGTTGTGCCCATATTATCCAACTGAATCCTCTTAGAAACCCCATAAAATTAGATATTATTATTTCTGGTTCACAGATCTTTAAAAAAAAAAAAAAGGAAAGTACAAAGAAAGGAGGAGCTTTCCTGAGAAAATAGAGTCAGAACATACCAGAGCTAAGATGCCAAACCACTTTTCAAAGCCAGACTCAGAAAGAGGGTCAGGAGTGTTGTGCTCCATCTCTGCTTTTCTTTTCCTCAACAGTAGCGTGGTTTGCACTGGGGAACACTTCAAAGCTTTTAAACTGAGTTTCATAAAGATAGCGTGTGTCTATGTGTCGGTGTCGGTGTCTGTGTGCATGTGGGGAGTGATAAAGAGGGAGTGAGAGAGAAAACAACCAAGAGCCATCTACCTAGCGGGTAGCAATCGGGTATTCAGGTTATTCATTCACTAGTACCCTGTATTGGCCATGAGAAAAGTGTCATCAGAATTTTCAGGTGTAAAATTGCACCAACTTAGCATTGCTTAAAAAGTACAAGACCTTAATTAATGTTTTAGCATATACATGCACATAATTAAGCAACATGTTTCATATCGTATTCTACCAGAACTAACAAATGACCAGCCATACAGCTTGATAGACATTTCGATACCTGTCATTTTGTGTATGTTTATCTTTTATTATGACAATTGAGACATTATTCTGAAAATATTCTTTCATTCAGTTTATTCAGCTCATCTCTATGCTTTATCTCTTTATCAATTAAGTAGAAAACTGCTACTGATACTGTCAATAATACTAATAAAACTCCCACCTCAAAACTCAATTTTTAAAAATCACTGTCAATAAATCCAAGTTACCAGTCTTTCCCCTAGTGCTAATTACCCAATACAGGGTGGGGCAAAAGTAAGTTTACAGTTGTTCATACAGGAAATAATATAATAATTAATAAATAATAGTATAAGAATAAACTATGTTTTGTGTAATCACAACAGTAAATCTACTTTTGCTCAACTCTGTATATCATTTACAGTTGTTCATATGGGATATGATACAATAATTAATAAATAACAAACAAGAATCAACTGTGTTTTGTGTAATCACAACTGCAAACCTACCTTTGCCCCACCCTGTATTTCATTTCCCTAGTTTAATTCATTTAACTGTGTTTTAAACCATGTGGACAGCCACGATTCATTTCCCATCCATCACCGGAGTTTATCACTGGTGCCCATAGTTTAAAATCCTCTAAGAATCAAGAAAGCCCTAGAGATGTTCACTGACTTCATGTTTAAAAAAATACATTGTAACCGTGGAGAAAGTGACTATCTGAAACAAATGTCTAAGAAGAAGAATAAAATCCATCACAGTTCATTGTCTCTTTCTCCCTCTCCTGACATTCTGAAACACTTACTACCTGTGACACATGTTTTGGCACATTCAGGTCTCATTGGTTATTTATTTTTTTATAAACCTACAAGGTGCCTAGACAGGCACAGACCAAATGCCCTGCTGGTGCAAATGTGATAGTGCAGGGGGAGAGATTTTTCTTTCAGGGGCAGGGCTTGGAGGAGCCCTATCTGATCTGAGTGTGGTGAGGCTGCACTGTGTAGAGGCAGAAGCCCAGGACCCTTGTCCTGCCCTGTCCTGTCCTGTCTCTGCCACTTACCAGCTAATCATCCACTTGACCCCCCTGGGCCTCAGGTGATGATGGTGAAAGCTGCTCTGCCTACGTTTTGAGATGTTTCTGAGGATCAAATGAACTGATGATGAAAAAAACTTTGGTAAACTATTTTACATATTGAGTTGTACTAGTAAAATAAAAACACTTTCAAGAAGCTTGTTACTTCCCTTATTCCTCTTTCATGAGTTTGATTTTGTAGTAATACCAGGTACCCAGGGCTTGTGAAGGAAAAGCTATTTCTAACTGTGAGCTTTAATAGATGCAGACAACCAATGCATCTGTTTTGTGTAACCTAATTTTAACATCCTGACCAATAACTGCATTTCCCTCCAGTGGTATCTCCCCCAATTTTAGTTATTCAGTTCTACTGTGGACTTCATGTTAATGTTTGGACACATAAAAGATCCTACACTTGGTCCATTAGAGTATGGTTCAGACATTAGCAGCTAACTGTGCCTAATGCCGACTTCTACCAGTTCCATTAAACTTAGGTTGCTAGTCTGATTTAAACCAGAAGGAAATAAATTGTTACCATTTTATAAGTTCTTTATTTCCAAGTAGCATTTACAATATTACCAGATTTTAATGCTATTGGAATCAAGTACCTGGTTTAGGAAGGGAACATGAGAGGCCCTAGGGAGGTCTCTTTCTGAGTTCTACTGTTCCCTGGCCCCGTTTGCTCATATTATGGTTGGCCTTGAAGAATCTTTACCTAAATAGCAGGTATCTATTATTGCATATGAAATTTATAATGAGAGATACCACCAAACTTCCTGAAAGCACAGTCTATGCTTGTTACTTCCACTTCCTCATCATGTTGCTAAAAATGGTGAGGGCTGTCCTGCCTGTCTTCTGAGACTTTTTTTCCTGAAGATCAAATGAAATGATGATGAAAGAACTTTGGTAAACTGTAATTTACATATTGGATTGTGTTAGTAAAATGAAAACACC
Source organism: Mormoops blainvillei (assembly GCA_004026545.1). Taxonomy (NCBI): domain Eukaryota; kingdom Metazoa; phylum Chordata; class Mammalia; order Chiroptera; family Mormoopidae; genus Mormoops; species Mormoops blainvillei. The sequence goes on along the minus strand of PVJD01000874.1, from coordinate 42,902 downwards.
TTCATGCCCAGGAATCATCTTCCTGCCCCTCGGCTGTCACAGTGCTTAATCTCTTGTCTTCATCGTTCTGACAATTGATTATATATGCTGCTTCTTTGAAACACTTTTTTTCTCTAGTGTTATTTCATGAAAGTTATTTTTGCTTCTCTTCCAAATGTCTATCCATATGAGATATAGGCATTTAGATACTTGTCCCTGTGTATGAGTGTGGGCATGAATATGTGTATTTATGTGTATACATGTGTGTGTGTATATATATTTGTTTTATTATATATATTTTTGTTATGATAATCAGGGCACTGCTCTGAAAGTCCCCTACCTCTCTGCCTCCTGTTCTTTTTCCCTTTAGTGTTCTATTCAAACTCCTATAAAATGTAGACATTTCCCACATTTCTGCATTTAAGTTTTGTTGTTCCCTTTCTCCATACTTTTCCATTAATTCACTCAATATGTTATTTTTTGAACCACTGGGAACATAAGAGTGAACAGGACTTGCGATGGTTCATTCATTCATTCATTCATTGAAGAAATGCCCACCCTGGGGGAGTTTGCAGTCTAGTGGGGAAGACGGGTAATAAGCACACAAAGATGCACATGTGATATTTGGTTGTGACAGTAGTGAAGAAGAACATAAACATGGTTTGGCAGAGAATAACTAACATAGTTAGGTAGAGAATAATGTGACAGGAGGGAAAGTCTCTCCAAGAAGGTGACTCTCTAAACTGAGATCAGGAGGATGAGGAGGAGCTGATGGTCCTAAGAGCTGGGACAGAGTGGTTCTGGCAGGGAAGTAATGTGAGCAGAGTCCCTGAGATAGGAAAGAATGTGACATGTTTGTGGATCTGAAAGAAGATCAGTGTGGCTGGAGCAGAGTGAGAGAGGGGGACAGTGACATGGGATAGGGATGGAGAAGAAGCCCAGATCAAGCAGGATGATTCAGACAATGTATAGAGTTAAAATAAGAGCAGTGGGGGTCCAAGATGGAGGTATAAGTAGATATGCTTTACTTCCTCACACAACCAAAAAAGGGATAACAACCAATTTAAAAACAAAAAAACAACCAGAAATACCAGAAAATCAAACTGTATGGGAGTCTGACAACCAAGGAGTTAAAGAAACACTCATCCAGACTGGGAGGAGGGGCAGAGACAGGAAGCCAGGGCAGCAAGGGTACGAGACAAGGCAGCAGCGAGTGGGCCAGGATTTCCCGCATTCACATGCGAATAAGCTGGGAGGAACAACTGGAGAGTTAGACAGACCACACTATCCATGGTTCCAGCTCAGGGAAATAAAGCCTCAAAACCTCTGGCTATAAAAATCTATGGGGGCTGCGACAGCAGGAGAAACCCCTGGTCTCACAGGAGAGTCAATTGGAAGGGCCCACAGGATCCTAGAATGTACACAAGCCCACTCACCCAGGAATCAGCACCTGAAAAGGCACAATCCACTTGTGGGAAGTGAGGGAAGCAACTGAAAGCAGGGTGAGAGCGAGCAAGTGGCATTGTTCCCTCTCTGACCCCTCCCCACATACAACACCACAAGGCAGTGACATGGGCTGTCCCACCCTGGCGAATACCTAAGGCTCTGCCCCTTACAACAGGCGTGCCAAGACAAAGAAATAAGGCCCAAATGAAAGAACTAGATCAAAAGTCCATAAAAAGAACCAAGCAACAAGGAGATAGCCAACCTATCAGATGCAGAGTTCAAAACACTGGTAATCTGGATGCTCACAGAAATGATTGAGTATGGACACAAAATAAAGGAAGAAGTGAAGGCTATGCAAAGTGAAATAAAGAAAAATATACAGGGAACCAACAGTGAAGGGAAGGAAACCGGGACTCAAATCAAAGACTTTGAACAGAAGGAAGACATAAACATTCAATCAGAACAGAATGAAGAAACACTAATTTGAAAAAATGAGGAGAGGCTTAGGAATCTCTGGGTCAACTTTAACTGTTCCAACATCCAAATCATAGGGGTGCCAGAAGGAAAAGAGGAAGAGCAAGAAATTGAAAACTTATTTGAACAAATAATGAAGGAAAACATCCCCAATTTGGCAAAGGAACTAGACATGCAAGTCCAGGAAGCTCAGAGAGTCTCAAAGAGGTTGGACCCAAGGAGGCACACACCAAGGCACATCATCATTACATTATCCAAGATTAGAGATAAGGAGAGAATCTTAAAAGCAGCAAGAGAAAAGGAGAGAGTTACCTACAAAGGAGCTCCCATAAGACAATCAACTGATTTCTCAAAAGAAACCTTGCAGGCAAGAAGGGACTGGAAAGAAGTATTCGAATCCATGAAAAGCAAGGATCTACAACCTAGATTACTCTGTCCAGCAAAGCTATTATTTAAAATGGAAGGGCAGATAAAGTGCTTCCCAAATAAGGTAAAGTTAACAGAGTTCATCATCACCAAGCCCTTATTATATGAAATGTCAAAGGGGCTTATCTAAGAAAAAGAAGATCAAAACTATGAACAGTAAAATGACAACAAACTCATAACTATCAACAACTGAACCTAAAAAACAAAAACAAACTAAGCAAACCACTAGAACAGGAACAGAATCACAGAAATGGAGATCACATGGAGGGTTATCACATGGAGGGTTATAGAGGGGGGAGAATTAGGGAAAAAGGTACAGGGAATAAGAAGCATAATTGGTAAGCGCAAAATAGACAGAGGGAGGTTAAGAATAGTGTAGGAAATGCGGAAGCCAAAGAATTTATATGTACGACCCATGGACATGAACTAAGGAGGGAATGCTGGAGGGAGGGGGGATGTAGGGCAGAGGGAGATAAAGGGGAGAAAAAAAATGGGACAACTGTAATAGCATAATCAATAAAATACACTTTTAAAAAAGAGCAGTGGGAAGCCATTGTAGGGTTGTATGCAGCTTATTGAAACAATCGGGTTTATGATTTTTAAAAATTTCTCTGATTTCTGTATGCAAAATGTATTGGGGAATTATGGAAGCAAAGAGACCCATTAGGAGGCTATAGACCAGTTAGGAGGTAATTACAATTTTCTGGACAGGAAACGCCAAATTTGAACTATTTCTGCCATGTAAATAATCCCCAAATCAATATTTCTAGTTTAGATCTATTTTCTTTTTGATTGCTGCAAAGACCCATGAGTCTCAAAATGTGGTCACCACCTGTTAGAGCTTGTTAGAAATGCAAATTCTATGCCCCACCCCAACCTAATGAATCAGAATCTCAGGATTGGGCCCAGGAAACTGTGTTTCCCAAAGATCTCCAGGTGATTTTGATGCATGGTAAAGTACTCTAGGACAGCGATTCTCAAATTCTACATGGTTCTCAGAATTACCCGGAGGGCTTGTTAAACCACACTTTGCTGGGCGCCACCAGAGTTTTTTTCAGCGGGTTGAAGATGGGAGGGTAGGATGTCAAGAATTTGCATTTCTAGCAAATTCTCAAGGGTTGCCAGTACTGCTGGTCAAGGGAACACACTTGGAGAATCATCAGCTACCTAAGTGACATCTCCACCTACTCCAGAATCCTTTAAAACTTAACGGCGTAGAAACGAATTCGTTGGTGCCTCCCTCTTCAAAAGCTTTTCCCCTGCCTTTCCTGCTTGCCGTCAGTATTCTGATTATCCAGTGATTACTGTGTCTGTCATTCTTTGTCTCCCACCCTCTCTATCAGCCAGTTCCCAAGTTCTTAAGCTCATCATTCTAAATTGTCTTTCCATTTGTTTACCCTATTTGTATCACCATTTAGTTCGGGTCCTTATTGTCTCTTCTGGAAAACTGTTAAAATCCATTAACTGATCACCTTTCCCAATTCTTGCAACACTTGGTGAATCATTGTCTCTGGGGTTGGAGACCATAAAGCCCTCTAGGTTAATTTATCAATACTAGACTATGTGAGAACTATTTTAGAGTTCCCCACCTTGAATATGCATTAGAATCACCTGCAGCATTTTTAAAACTACTAATTACCAGGCCTTATTCCCAGAGATTCTGATTTAATGGGTCTCCGTGGGAACCCAGACATCATTTTGTAAAGTCTATGGGGTGGAAGGGCTGAGACCCACTGGGATATATGAAAGCATCACAGCAGAGGAAGACAGTCAGGGACTCATCAATTGATTGGATGTTGGAATGTCAGCACTGAAAAGGATCTCTGAAGGTGAGAGGTGGCTCTGAATAAGGTTTCGAGATCCAGTGCCAGGAGACTGGTGAGGCACAGTCAACAGAAACAGGAAATTCAAGAGGAACAACTGGTATGTCTGGTTCTGGATATACTAAGTGTCAGGTGCCAGCAGGACAGCCAACTGCAAATGTCAATAACACAGTGAGAATGGGGGTCTGGAGCATGATGAGCCTGTTCTAGAGATAATGAAGGAATCATTTATAAGGAAGTGATTGTGGACGGTGCTGGGGTAGATGAGGACGTTGAGACAGGGTATAACTCTGTGTTTCCCAGTGTATTTCTCTTCCCCTATTAAAATCATTTGGACCACTTTTTTAAAATGTAGATTCCTGATTCCTTCCTCCAAGAAATTCTAATTCACTAAAGCTGGGCTGGGACCTGGGGCTCCGAATTTTTCATGACTCCTAAGGCAATGGCAATACACACTGAAGTTAGAGCACCACTAGACAGAGGAAAAAGGTGTAAGGGCAGAGACTCGAGGATCATTTGGGTTTGGAGGATGAGAATTTGGAGGGGCAGGAGCTGGGGCAAGCACACGTGCGCACTGCACAGCCTTTTCCCAAGTTCACGTGTCCAGCAGGTTGGACTGCCCATCTCTACTTGCATCCTCAGTGCCAGAGTGTGGTAAGACAGGTAGTGTGGTAAGACAGGTGTGTACAAAGTTTCTTCCCCTCTTTGACCAAGTGTTAGTTGAAAAGAGTGTTGTGGAAACTGTAACCAAAGGAGGCATTATGTTTCCAGAAATATCACAAGCAAAAGTATTGCAAGTATTACATGCAATAGTAATAAATATTGGCTTGGGCTCCAAAGGAAAGGGTGGAGAGATTCAACCAGTGAGAGTGGAAGTTGAAAATAAAGTTCTTCCAGAATATGGAAGCCATGTGGGCCAGGGAATCCTTCTGCATTCTTTCAAGCCATGTGGCCAAGACCCCGTACTGCTGCTACCTGGTCAAGAGGCTTCTCCTTCCCCAGCCACATGGTCCAGAGCCCTGCATGGCTGCTACATCTTGCTTTTCTGCTCCTTTCTAAGCTGCATGGTCAAGAGAGCCCCCTCTCCACTCCCAAACTGCATGGTTATGCACCAGCATGGCTGCCGTACCTAGGTTTAAATACCAACATGACCCTTCCTCCGTAACCGCATTTCTGACGCCTCCCGCACTGGGTTACACCTGGCAGCACTCTTGTTTTATCTGCCTTTCTTGGCTGCCATTCTTAATTACAAAAAGCATGGTCCCATGACATAGGAGCCGCCTCCAAGTCGCTCTTGCAGGCACAGCAGGCCCCGCCAGCTACTCCCATCACAGGTTAGAGTCATGCCCATCTCCCTGGCTCTGAGCAGGCACAGCTTTTAACATTAATAAAACATTGGCCAAGCTGTTCACATATGCAAAGTAACTCCCAATGGCCCTGCTCTGCTTCCCTCATCCCCCAAGTGATAGCTATGGGGGTTGTCTCCATTTTGGGGCACCTCTAGCTCAGCAGCCCATTAAAGTTCTAGATGACAGAGATTATTTCTTACTTAGAGATGATGCTATTCTTGGAAAGTATGTAGATGGAAATAAATCAATACGAATGGCATTGCATGAAGCTGCCCATTCCACTGAAGTTCTGAAATCATTCATGTAAATAACTTGTGTCTCTTTTATAATAAATTAATGATATCCAAAAAGAAAAAGAAAAAGATTTTTGGCTGGATTTCACCAATTAAATATGCTTAACTCATTGGGAGGGGAGCAGATACCACAGTTTTTGAAAATTGCAATTTTTTTAGGCCTATTAGGAAAGATACTTTTTCTTCAATGGGAAGGAAAAAAGTTGATAGAATGTCATAATCTTTGTATCCAAGGCTTCTGAGTAGGTTTCAGCAAACCTTAACAAAAATGAACTGCAGAGGGTTAAACTTTAAGTATCTGGGCCCTGCCCACTAGCAGGGGAATGGGTGTCCAGCCTGCAGCCCAGGATAGCTATGAATGCGGCCCAACACAAAATTGTAAATTTACTTAAAACATTATGAGATTTTTTTATGATTATGTGTCACAATGTATTTAATGTGTGGCCCAAGACAACTCCTCTTCCAGTGTGGCCCAGAGACACCAAAAGGTTGGACACCCCCGTTAAAGGAAACCTACTGCAGATGGGCTTGGTCAATTGCAACAATGATGCATTACTGCGGATGGAGGCAAGATTAGTAGATTATAGCTGACTTTGTGTTTCATCCTATTTGCTCCCAACTCTTTGATGACCCAGACACTTGGCTTCTATATGGATAAACCCAAAGCCAAACCAGTGAATATGGTGGTCCCCCAAAAATGAGAGCACTTCATCAATTAAATAGAATCATGGATAGCTTATGTTAATGGACTGTTATATTTGTTTTTATTTCATTGCCCTTTGAAAGTTCCTAATTACAATATTATTATGGGTTTTTTTTATGGTTTCGGCTAACTTTATTTTAGGAGAATTTTTTTTTTCAAATGGGAATATTTTGATACCAGAGGAGAATTAAAAACTGACGAAATTTTACACGTAGATGGTACTTTACAGTTATTAGGTGAATTATAACACAGAAGCGTGAAGGGGAGTTCAGAAATAGCAATGGAGTCACTGAAATTAATATTGGAAAACCACAGAGAAGGGAAATAGTACCAAAAAACTGGAAACAGGAGAGGTCATACTGATATTAGTCCTCACCAAATTTCTAGAACAAATTAAGTTCATATCTAGAGTATGCACCCTCTAGGTCTCATATACTTTGTGAAAGAAAATAAAGCAGTGATTTCTAGCAGCCAGCATGAATTTGCTAAGTAATCTGAAAGGTCTTCTTTTAAATCATAAGGATATCATATTCAAGTTCATGGTGCTGATTATTTAAGTAGCACTGTTGTTACATAGTTTCCATGTTCTATAAGAAAAGACTAGATTACTTAGATGCGATTGGAAAGCAACAATGTTTTTCATTTTACATAATAAATTTCTGAGCCTTGGTATCTTTATCTACAAAGAGTGGATAATAATAATCTCTGATCAACCTCCTGATACAAAGTATGGCAAAGTGCTTTTAAAATGTTAGTGACATGCAATAAAGAAACCTTACAATAAACAAGAAGGAAAAACAGGGTGGATGAGAGAAAAGAATAAGGGTAAGCAGGAAATACACTTGTAACATGAAAACAGTTCTAGGGCAGGAAAAAAGACCTTAGTGGAAGAACCTTTTTTTTTTTTTTAAATAAGCGAAATGAGATTCAGGAAGGTAAAATGACTTGCATTGTCTCATAGTAAATTCACGGTTAGAAGAAAGAAAACCAAGAAGGGAAAGAAGGAAAAAAAAAACTGAGAAGTCAAAAGAGTTCTTCCAAGAACTGTCCTAGGAGGGCAGGTAGAACTGACCTGGCCTTCTTGCTTAGCTCTGAAAATGCTAGTCCGCCTTTGGACCTTGGCTCAGGCTACCCACGTTGGACCGTTGTTCCGTGCACAGTAACTTTCCCAAGGGTACCAGTCAGAAAGCAGGGCCAAGCACCCCCTTTGGCTATCGGTGCTCACCCCATTTTATCCACACATACCTTTCTCTCTCCAGGCCACTATCCAGAGTGGAGGAATATGGGCCCACATGGTACCTTGGCTCTTGTCCCTCCATTTTATAAAATGAAGCTAACGAACGAACGAACGAACAAACGAACAAACGAACCCTTTAGGTTACTTTAGAGATTCAAATTACTGTAGAGATATTAAAAAGAAACCATACATTCTCAAAAATATTTTAGTTGATACAGCACTGAAGCATCTAATTATTTGATTCATTGAAGAGAAATGTGTCTAATGATTTTTTTTTCTCTTTAATGGCAGTTAAGGCAGTAAAAACAGTAACAGTGGCACAGTATGGATCTTATATGAGGAGTAGGATCTTTCTCACATGATATAAAAAGTTTTTCTTATGAAGTTGTTTCTTATTGTAGAAACAAAAATGATGAAAGACAGATCCCCGTGAAATAATTCTAGAAACAGAGAGAAGAAAAAACAACCTCTCGACCAATTTGTGTGTCGGTCTCTAGGGTCAGCACACGTTTGCCCAGGGTTTTGTTAGTTCAGATTGTCACGGGATAGATTTGTGTGCAGTTCTCATTACGTGTGTACTCATTTGAAAGCCTTTTTTCCCTATAGTTTAAAATTACTGAAACCACCCAACATGGCAAAGAAATAAGAGAGGAAGGAGGCAATAATTTCCTCAAATTGTTGTTTTTGTCAATGAGATAGATCTTCCATCAGCCTAGCAAATAGCCAATAGCACATCATAAATTCCTTTGCTTTAAGACAAACTCCCCTGATAATACAGGTCAGTGGTTCCCCAAATCAGTTCTGAACACAGACACAGGGTTTCTCAATGTCCTTGCCCAGAAAGAAAAACAATTTGCGCTAAGCGAAGTATGTTTCAGGAAATGTAACAGGAAGGTATTTGCCCTAACAGTAATTTAAACTAATAAAGTAAATAAATAAATAAAATGTACTCTCTCCTTTTCATTTCCAAAGTCCATGTCTCAGAAACCATCAAGCTGCTTGATATCATAGCAGCAGTAAGAGGGAAATCCCCATTTCAAGGCTATGTTCTAGAATTCGAAAATGCACTGTTGACGCCATGGCTGTGACTGTGAAGCCATGACTAGGAACGTTTTGGCCGTCCCTAAACAGCTGCTAGTCAGTTTAGTCTGATCAGTTAAGCCAACTGTGGTCATCAGACTAGCCTGGGTCTTTCTTAACTCAACAAGCAACTCTTTTATGTCATGGTCATATACAATTCATTGCTTCAGTATTATGTATAGTACTTGGGATAACTAATTAAATGCATGCAGATTACCTGTAATGTAACCATAAATACAAAATGTTACCTTTTCTGGCAGCTTACATTCCCCTTGACCCTAGTGGTTTGCCGGGTTGGATTTTCCTTTCTCCACATCAGACCCCACACCTCTGGCCACCTCCACCCTGGGTGCGCTGCACCAGCGCCTCGCGTTTCAGCTCCAGTCGTTTCCGCGCTTTCACTCTTGCCTCCGTTCTCCCCTCTAATAAAGCTCCCATCTTGGTAACGTATACGATGAGCACCTGAAACTAATGCAGAATAATATTGAATGTAAACTGTAACAGAACAGTTTCAAAAATTTTAAAATAAACAAGAAAAAGAGGTCCCATCAGAAGGACCCCTTTAAAACACAAATCGGATCACATCGTTCCCCTCCTCCAGGTCCTTATTCTGGCCCCCAAAGCCCTGCGTGGAATGGCCCTGGACACCTCCCCAACTTCGTTCTCCCCCTTGGTCATTCCACTCCAGTCATGCTGGCCTCCTTGCAGTTTCTGGACCCCACCAGGCACACTCTCACCCCAGGGCTTTTGTGATGCTGTTCTTCTCACATGGACACCTGCTTGGCCCAAACCTCTGCTGAAATGACTTCCCAGCTGACGTTTCTCCCCCCATCTTATCTGTAATAATACCGCTTCACCCTTGCTACCACTTCCCATTGCTCTCTATCCCCTTGCCTAGATTTTGTATACAAAAATTGTTAAAGGAGAGTATATATATTGTGTGTAAGCTATTAAATGATTTCTGTAAAATAAGTAATTTATTGTATGTCTTCTTAGGCACTTTTTTGCCAGCTTTTTTCTTAGAAATTTATAGAAATGTTTCACACACTATAACAAAACCAGGTTTTTTACAGTTGTTTTTGGTATTCGTGGTTTGAATATAATTGTACTGTAGTTTTTAACAACTAAATGAATTCCACACGAAGAGGACTATGCTCACTGCCTCTCCTCTCCCTTAAAATCCACAGACGTCTTGCTGGAAACGCTTTGACACACATTCCCAAGGGAGCATTTGCGGGTCTTTACAGCCTAAAAGTTCTGTAAGTAAACTGGGTGTTATTTGTTATATTTCTGACTGTAGTAGCAATTGGATGCTAATTAACTCGGGAAGACCGAATTCCTTGAGTAAGCTATTTGGAACCATGCAATAATTCATCTAAATTCAAATCTACCTTCATTGATACCATAGAGAAATATGATACCTGACTGGGTTTGTGTGGGAAAAAAAATTCATGTCTCATTTTCTAACTTTATAATCTAAAATTGTTTGCCTGTAAATAACCGACTTATCAACTCAAACTTTTAAAAGAACATTTCCATTTTTTGTGTGTATTATGAAGTTGGGGAGAGTCTCTTGAGTCACTTTGATCACCAAGTGAATAATCACCATGCTAACATAATGAATCACATCCTTAAGCCAGTTGCAAAGTTTGTTTCCTTATGAATAAGGGTTAGCTAAATAAAAATACAAAGTTTATGTTACAATTGTGAATAGATGTGAAAAAGCCAAGTGATTGTAGATACACTGAGTAATTTTTTGAGAAAAATTAATTCATTGAGATGTGTAAAAGTGGATTTTCTTATTATTTAATGTCCAACTTCCCAATCTGGTTATCAGAAAACTCATTGTTATTGACTACCTCCTTGATCTAGTACCCATTACTTAATTTTCTTTCAGTTTATTCTGTGTAGGAAAAAAAAGGCACCCAGATAGAGAAAATAGGTAACACAAGTTGAAAGTCATAAAAGGATAATTTTATCTCAGAGAAAATATCCTGGTGTTATTCCCTTTCTTTGAGATAAAAGTTAATAAACTTTAAAAAGGTATTTGATATATTTTACTTAATGGAAATTATATTTTTATTCACCTCAGGGATACATAGACTATTTAAATTTAATATTTGTTAAATATTGAACTTGTTAAAGGTCAAATTCAACAGCAGAACCATTTTTGGTCTGCTTAGGTGATTGGGTTTGGTCCTTTCAGTCTTGAATTATTTTTGTTATTAGGAAGAAATATTTTTAAATTGTCATGTTGCCAAATCTTAATGATAATTCATTATGTGGTAGAATTTTGAATTATAGTGCCAACTTCAGCATACATATGTCTCCATGAGCACAGCAAAATATTTGGAACCCTTCAAAATGCATCACATAAATCAAGTTTGGATAAGACAAATAAGGTGATGTGTTTCCTGTGTCAACCTATGTACCACAAGGAACTTGGATACTGGTTAAATTAATTTTACTGGAACTGATTATTTTAATTCACCTAACAAAATGTAAATCAGATATACTGAGCCAGAGTGTATGTGTGTATGTGAGTCCGTGGTGTCTGCATGTCAAATGTATCTCCGGCCATCATAATTATATGTGAATTGTGAATGTATAATGTGAAAACATAAATTATATAATATGAATATCTATAAATTAGATATACACTAGATATGATAATTATATAGAATTATTTTACATTTTTTAATTCTTGTGTTTGAATTGCTCAGTTTCGAATGAATTTTTTGATAACATTTTTAACTTTCTAATAATATATTTCTAATTTTATCATACCACCTTAAATTTCCATGAAATTTGAGATACTGTCTGTCTTGGCCACTTGTCTGTCCTCAGCTCCCAGAACAGCGCCTGGATCATAGTAGACACTCAAGAAATATTTGTTGAATAAATGATCCAGATTGATGATACAGAGAGAACAAGGGGTTTCTAGACTCATCAACTTTTCCTCATTTTGTATGATATAGAATTAATGCTATATGTTTATTAATGGATTATCTGTTGTATTCTAAACAAAAAGCGTGGGCTTTTACCTGTCAGCAGGTTTTATGTACCCAGAACACTTCTGCACATGCTTCGCTGCTTCCTGTGGTGTATTTTGCCCAAACACTTCAGAGAGCTTTGGAGCAATCTGAATTAACAATGAAAATCATAGGTTAGATCTCAAGCTTGTCATTTTTATATGTACCTTTTCCACCAGAAAAAAAAAAAGAAATGTTCTATTTAGTTAGACATTCTCATTTATCCTCTCCTAACTAGCCAATCTCTCCTGTCTTCTCTCCAGCCAGGGGTTCAGCAAACCCTGGTGAGTGTGATACTCAAAGTGTCATTGAACAAATTACCGATGGACACACAGTGATCCATAAGTGTGGTCCATGCCCTAAAGAGCTTATAATCTAGTGGTCGATCATGGGATCAAGATAGTGGGACCAAGGCAGATGAATAGGTCATCTCTGATTCTTCTAGACAGTGTGTCTACAATTGTGTGTAGGGCGCTGTGGAACTACAGAGGTTGGGGAGAATTTAGTCCAGTCTGATGGTTAAGATTCAGCCTCCTCGGAGAGATTCTTTCCCAAAGAGATGACCTAGGAGCTGAATCTTGAAGCTCAGCCGGGAATTAGCCAGACAAATTAGGTGGCTGACTGAGGGGACAGTATGCACAGAGACACAGTGGCAAGAAATACCTGGGATGAACAGGCAGCTCCAAGCAGGTTGGTGTTCAGGCATTTAGGAAAAGGTGGGAGAGTATCTGGAGAAGAGCACGGGGAAGTAGAAAGAGTCCTGGTCACAGGAATTCCATATATCCTGTCCAAAAAAGCATGGACATTGTACGTTCTAGACGGAATGAGAAATGAAGAAGGAGCTGTAAGCATCAGAATGGAGTGTTTGGACTTTTCAGTTTAGCTAGATCACTGTCAAGGTGAGGAGAATTCAAGAGGAGTAAGACCCCTGCCAGGAATTATGTGCACTCTTCCCTTTACTTTGCCAACTTAAAGATTAATACCCAAGGAACAAATTCAATTGCCAAACATTTTGAAAGTATTTCAGTGTTAGAGCAATGGTTCTCAACCATGGTGGTGGTTCTTGCTGTAGAGTTTTGGAAATTTGTGAGAACATCTTTGGTTTTCCATTTGATAAACATGTAGTAAACTGTCCTGTGACGTGCAGCACAGCCCAGCACAAAGAATTCTGCCTACCACATCACACTTGACTTCCAACTGGCCCTCCACACCAAATGCAAATCAGCGATACTTTCATACCTAATAATACTGAAAGGTTTTCCAAGAAGTTCAGCATAAGGCTAATAATTTCTACAGAAAAAAAAATTAATGGAATAAATGTATTTTCTCAAAATGATTGAATAAGTAATTTGGCTTTTGCATCATGTCTGTTCTAGGTATTACATGATTCCTAACCACATATTTAGTTGAAAATGCTATTAGTGCTGTAGAACAAATGCCACAAACACCACAAAACAAAGATATATAACCATGGAGATATTAAACTTCTTAAAAATAATTATCGGCCCCGGATGGTGTGGTTCTGTGGATTGAGCATCGGCCTACAAACCAAAGGGTCACTGGTTTGATTCCCTAGTCAGGGCACATGCCTGGGTCGTGGGCCAGGTCCCCAGTAGGGGGCGCGCGAGAAGCAACCACACATTGATGTTTCCCTCCTTCTCTTTCTCCCTCCCTTCCCCTCTGTCGAAAAATAAAATACATTTTAAAAATCAAAAAAATAATTATCACTAAATTAGCAGGGAAATGTGAAACACAGAGCCCTCACTGAATCTTATTAACAAAGGTTGCTTTATAAATGTTTTGTATTATGGCCTTTAAAATTTGTGGAGCAAAATCTATATTGTGACAATTGTTTAATGATTTACTTATTTGGGGGTGGCCTGTTGCTTTTTAAAAAATCTTACCTTTCCAGTATCCAGCTTCTGTGAGGGCAGTTTCACGCGTATTTCTTTTACTGTCTCAGCAGCCATTTCCTATTGCCTCTGGTGAGCTGTTTTCTCCAGGGCCTCTTGAAGGGCCGGAGACCCATGCTCACCTTAGCATATGATGGAATTTTGAGATAGGATAAATGTTTTCTGCGGTACCTCAACCCTGTCTTGTCCTGAAAGATAGAGAATTATTTTGACACTACTCATCAATAAGAAACACTTATTTGTGAGAACATCCATGCACATTTAGGAGAATGTTACACTTCCTCATTTCTCCACTACGACATCTATAATTTGTCTTGGCATACTATATTTATTTTAGTAAAGGTTATTTCCTCCTTTTTCTTGCAATGCATGTGTTGTGTAAGATGCATCTTAACTCTACTTTTTACCCCAGTACCTGTCTAGACCTCTGTTCTCATTTCCCTGTCCTTGTACAGGGTAGTTTCCAATCATGTTATTTTTCTCACACCCGACCTTATTCATTTAAAGTAGACACCCACATCTGACTCATTCAGAAAAATGCTCCTAGGATAGTCACATATAAACATCATGTATAAAGTGATACATATATCACTTAATTATAAGTTACTCTTATTCCTTATAATGCAGTTGGAGCAGTACACTATGTTGACTTTTTTCTTTGAAATGATGCATGTGGATAGGTTACCTTTTTATGAATTTTATCTAGTATAATAGATGAAGCACTACAAATGAGTATCATTAAAGGGAAAATTGGGTCTAAATGTGTTGAGAACCACAGAGCTAGAGGTAAAATGCTAAACAACACAGGCCTGTCCTTACCCTCATGGAAACTCGCAAATGTTTTATAAAGTCCAAAAGTCATGGGGAGAAAGAGGTGACTGATTATATTGTAGCATGGTGAGAAAAATAATGTAAAATTAATAGTTGCCGGGGGCCCTGCCCAGTATAAGGAGGGCAAGGAGCGCACACAGTAAAAGAAGAGAGATATACTAGTAACCCGTCCTTCGAGGCGGACGACGAAGAGAGCAGCGCCCCCCTTGGTTCAGGCTTTTTAACACACAGGCTTGTTGCTGTGAGCTCTAGAAGGTCACTAGTGTTTAAGGTTATGATCTCTATAAATATTGACCTTCATAAAAAAATAAGTTATTGGCCTACGTTCCAAAATACCCAGCCCAGTAGGGTTCCGAACCATGCCGTCTTCAACAAAGGCCCAGGTTTCCTGTGGGCCATTTGGTCAAGGAGCGGTTCATTTCCTACCACCCTCTGCCAGAACCAAAGCCTCGGAGAGGTGATCGGTAAAAGTAACCACAGGAAGGTCGCAGTTAGCCAGAATTTCCTCATTCCCACACAGGCCCAGGACAGAGCCTTGATAGTTACTTGATACCTAAACACGGGACAGTTAGGCAGAGGAAATACCTAAGGATCAAGCCGTCAGTTGTTACAAAGTCCCCATCCAAGATAGAGTCTCATCTCCCTCTGCTTCACTCACTGCCCATATTCTTACTTAGTCCTGTTGGCAAAAAAGATAACAAAAAAAATTATATGTTAGAGTCACATGGGGATGCTGTATAGAATAGTGAACATTTTAAAACTCCTTGGGGAAAGAAATTAAGAAACGATGGAGTCATCCTTTGTCTCTAGAGAAAGTGTTTCATTTTATTTTCCTCCCCATATGTGAATGAAAAAGAAATGAAGTTATAAGTAGCTAAACCCATATTCAGTTCTTGTACATGCTGCTTATATCCAATGTATTGAATAAAAGAGTATTTGCAAAAGAAGTCAGCAGACATGTTGGGAATGCTTTCTGTTTTAATTGCACTCCATGGTACTGTAAACCCTTTAATTGTTTTGTCTCCCACTGGAATGTCCTAAACAAAAATACAATTTTCTAATTAACTCACTGGAGACTTATAAGGATGTGATGGAGATAACTTGTTCTTGTTTTGTCATTTGAAAGTAATTAAACAAAAGGTCGTTATTTAGGGAAAGATCAGGACTTAATTTTTTTTATTATATTTCTGGTGTTTTACTGGTAGAAGTAGTTGAAAAACTAAATCGTTGGGAGGTAAGTCAAGAGTAGCTTTAAAGCTTATTAATAAAGCTTGTTTAAGTTCCATTTCCTGAAGCCATATATTAAACTTACTGAGAAATTTTGAAATTGTTCAATGCAGGAAAACCATCTTCATATCCACTATCCTCTGCCCTGATTTTGCCATATTTTAGGAAGACCACACAATAATTCCTTCACTGTTTGGCTAGCAAAGCATAGAAGGACAATTTGATACACACCTTGTACCGGTAATACACTACCTATGAAATTTAACAATTGATTAAGTTCATTATCTGTACCTTATCATCACTTAAATTCATCACTCAATAATGAATGATATAGAAAACATTTCTATGAAGTTAAAATTATATACTAAAATGTCTCAGAAAAGTATAAAATAACAGAAATGTAAAATTTTGATGTTCAGGTAAATTATGCAACATACAGAATTCAAGCTACAATTTTTCCAACTTTCTAATTGGTCAATGAAACGTGAGGTCTCCCTCAAATTGACTTTGTAAGGAATTAATATATTTTGAGACTCTTAATTTATGAAATGTTAGTTGAATTCAAGTTTAACATAATAAAATTATTTTAGTAAAACTATTGGAATGCAAGTGACACAATTACATTCCTTAGAAAAGAGAATCTCAGCCATGGTAAGAAAAGCATAAATTTTATGACCTCCAAGTATTTTTCATATCTTATTTGTCTATGAACTCATATTTGTATATATGAAAGTATAATAAACACCTTTATATTTTAATCCTCAACCACCTTATTAATCAGGTATTACCTCATTCACATTAAACAGATAAAAGATCAAAGGTCAGGGAGCTTAAATGATTTGCTTCCCAAGACATAAAATTTAGGACTTATCTCAAACTCAATGTAGCCTCAAGTTCATGTGAAAATATCCTATCAGAAATACTTAGCATAGCATAGGGTGCTTCTCAGTATTTGGTACCTTGCCCAGTGGCACCAACATCACCTGGGAGTTCGTTGGATGCAAAATCTCTGGCCCCTACCCAGACCTACTGAACAGAAAACCAGGGGGTGGGGCCCAGCAAACCATGACTTCAATCTTTCAGTGGATTCTGATGAACCCTGAAGTTCGAGAACCACTGGCATAGGTTTCGTTGTTGCTGCTGATTTTATTTTCTCAATTAAAATGTCACATTCAGTAGAATCGCACTCTATCATTAGTTTTGAGAAGGGGTTCATCAATTCACATACAAAGAGCCAAAATTCATTGAACGCTTACTATGCGGCAGGTATTGTTCTATTTAATGTCACTCATTGGATGGTTGGTCACAATAAGCCGCGGGGTGGGGGGGTGGAATGGGTATAATTACTGGTCACTGAGACGTGGAGAGACTGGGTGATTTGCCTCAGGCCACACTGCCACTGGCAGGGAACAGGTATTCGGGTTCAAGAATCCATGCCATACTTTAATCAGACCAAACACCATACAGCCTGAGAATTGTACAGTAAGCAAATATTGCTCAAAAGTTAGACATACGTGGAGCTGAATCCCAGCTAGCCACCTAATGAGAAAAAAACTTCAGTTGTGAAGATGAGGGAACCAGGCAAATTGTTTCCGAAATCCAAATATAAGTTTGTGACCTAATAGGCAGAACATTTTCTTTAAAGCATCTGCTTTTCTAAAATAGTCTTTTGCTTCTGGCTTACTTGGGCCATGAAATACTCAGGGGGATGGGAGTGGCTGCCACATTATTGTGTTATTTTATGAATAAGGTAGCAAAATATAAGGAATCTAATGGGAATTTTGTCCATGCTATTTCCCCACTAGCAATGACACATTTTTATTACATTGTTGCCAGGTGTTTCCATTCAGTTAGTCCTCATGTTCTCAAAAGAACTGTTGAACCTAGGTGAGCAAAAGTGGAAATGCTTCACAAAGAGAATGTAATATCAAAACATGACCATGAACAAGAAGGGAGAAAATCTTTAGTAGCCTCCTACTCTTACCCTTATATCCATTTTGTCTAATCTGTATAGTCACCAGAGTGATGCTTTAATGACATAAATAAGATCACATCATTTTCCACTTAAACCCCTCAACAAGAGTTTCTCATCGCACTTAAAATAAAGCCTCATCGTGGCTTGCAACTCTCCATGAGATGGTCTCAGTTTCCCTCTCCCTATCTCTTGCTCCCACTCATTCCTCCCCAGTTACAGCTGATCTTTTGCTGTTCCTTTAACAAATCAGGCAAACTCCAACCTCAGGACCTTTGCACTTGCTCTTCCCACTTCCCCTTTAGCTCCTCCCAGATATTCTGGTCTCTACTCAAATATCAGCTCCTAAGAGAGACCTTCCATAACCACCTTTAAGATAAAATTCTCACTCTTTATTACTACCTATCCCAAATCCATACTTTGTGTTTTATTCATATTATCACTTTTCTGATGTTACATACGCATTCATTATTTTTAATTGTCTGTTGCTGTCCATAGGAATTTAAGCTCCCCAAGGGCCAAGGATTGGTCTGATGCTCTGTTGTTTCCCTGACACCTGGAACAGGGCCCGACTGCTATGGCCAGTTATTGTTAACTCTCTTTAATATTTCTTTTTATTTGTTTTAATGTGCAGCATGCTGCAGAATAATCACCTAAGGCAGGTACCCACGGAAGCGCTACAGAATTTGCGAAGCCTTCAGTCCCTGTAAGTATAGTTGAAATTGCAAAATGTTCTCGGGATCAATTTGGGAAGGAGCATTGAAATAACCAAGTGACCATTTTAGTAAATTCCTTGAGTGGGGGCCCTCAGTGAGTTGTGAAAGTTTCCATTAGAGCAGCGGTCCTTCGCATCCTCATTAAACGGTATGTGTGGGAGGGACTAGTGTTGGAGTTTGGGGTCTCAGGGCAGAGACTTAATCATAACACCTCTAGTCAAAAAGCCTCTTAAATGCTGGTGTCTCAGGACAAAATGTATACCTCCAGCATCTTGTCCTACATTCCCCTGCAATTTGAAGTTCCTGAACTCAAATCAGGAATTATTACTTTCTCCTTTTATCTAGAAAAAGGGGCATCACAATCTAGACATCTTTCCATCTTCAGTTTATTCTGTCTTTTAGATGATCTAAGCTGCCTTGTAGTGGAATTTGCTGAGTCGAATAAAGACTTAATTTTTTAAGTTCTGTATGTACATCAGGGCTTCTCAGATCAACAAGCTAAGATCCAAAAGCATTCTTTAAGGTCGTACTGCACAGGTCTACAAGCCAAGCGATTCCCCATCGCCACACACAGACATACAAACAGTCCCAGGGATACACACACATGCCCCTCAGCTTCACACCCCACACAGACACGGACACACAAACACACCCAGCAGTGGTGTTGGTGGTCCCTACCCTGAATCCACCACTTTTCCAGCTCAAGTTTCCACGTGCCACTGACTTAAAACCTCTGAATAAATAAAAAGTAGTTATCAGATGTTTGGGGGTTTGGAGTATAAGCGATTATTTACAGTGATTATTTGGCAAGACTACGCCACGAGTATTTGGTCAGTAAACCTTTATCTCATCAACATGTGTAAATGTTTACAATATGTTGCATGATTTCCGACATACACAGGTGTAATATGCGCTCTCATCTTGCCCGCGTGGGAGGGCCCCATCTGTCAAACAAAATACTGGCTTCCGGTCTAGAATGATGGGAGAGACAAATGCATATGAAAGGCTAATAAATACTGCAGACTATAGTCGAAAATCACTGGAAAAAGTCCACCAGTTAATACTTACACAGAGTTTGCTTAATGCCTTTCATTGAGGTGACAGAGGAGAAGGAGGAACGTGAGATTTGGAGATGCTACTTTCTTCCTTTGATCTTTTTTTATTCTTTAAATGAAAGCAAATCTCTGCCTGAGACCGTTTGAAGCTTTTCACTCTAGTCAAACAAAGTGACTTCCTAGGTTTTCACCATCCTATAGATAAACAAGCCCACAAGGGCCCCTTTGTGGCATGGGACAGGTCTGTTGCATTTTCAGGAGCTCCTTAATGACGTAACAGTATCACTCCTCCTTTGTTGCACGAACCTTTTCCTGAAGGAAAGGAGCAGTCAGAGAAGCAAATGCTCTCCAGTTGGGTTGTCTGTGTAAGGGCACGGGGTCTAGTGGCTGAATTGAAAGTGAGATAATAGCGGTGACCAATAGGAGCTTTAAACAGCTGTGAGGCAGGCAGGCGATAGAAGGATAAGAGTTTGTAACCAAAAGCCACTATCAGCTGAAAGAAGAGCACAACCAGAACACACACAGAACTGAACCCTTTGAGAAAAAGAAAACCATGAATCTTTTGTTCACTCAAATTGGGTGGTGCCTCTCTGATAAAGGTGTTCAGATTTAGTTTCTTAATGTCTAGATATTTACTATTCACCAGGTGTCTCTTGCATTTGGTTTCTGGTTCACAAAAACAATTACCTTTGAAACTTTATAAGTATGTGTTCCTTGTAAAAAAGCCAAGGGTTAACTTTCGAGTATGATGCTTATCACATCCAAACTGAGGCATCTAGAGAGACACTTGGCCCCCGGTTCACGCTGGATTGTATCAGCTGGTTCTGTCTTGTTTGCCTGGGGTCCCTCCTTCCAGAGCACAAACAGACTCATGTGAGGTGCTGAATGTTGGCCGTGTGTGCTGCCATATGCCACTTTTTCTCACATTTTTAAAAATATATTTTATTGATTATGCTATTACAGTTGTCCCACTTTTTCCCCCTTTGCCTCCCTCTGCCTAGTACCCCTCTTCCCTCCAGCAATCCCCCTCCCTTAGTTCATGTCCATGGGTCATACGTATAAGTTCTTCAGCTTCTCCATTTCCTTTACTATTTTTGACATCCCCCTGTCTATCGTGTACTTACTAATTATGACTCTTAATTCCTGCACCTTTTCCCTCATTCTCTCTGCTCCCCCTCCTAGCTGACAACCCTCCAAATAATCTCCATATAGATGATTCTGTTCCTGTTCTGATGGTTTGCTCAATTTGTCTTTTTAGATTCAGTTGTCGATAGTTGTGAATTTGTTACAGGGCCCTGCCTATGCTGTTCTGGAACCGTTGTGGGGTCTGATTGCCCACTGCCAAGAAGTATGACTCCCAGTGCAAGAATTTGGTAAAAAAGGAAAGGGGTTGTTTGTTTAAAGGTTATACAGATTCAGAATGATGGCAGATTTCTGCCATTAAGTCCCACTCCCCTTTAAAACACCCCAAAACACACAATCCTACCTCCGTTTGCCAAACCAGGCCAGTTTCAGAATATACCACTCAGAGGTACCATCTTTCAGAAAAAGCAGAAGTCCATGGCTCAGCGTTCTCAGTCACAGTTCAACATTCCAGGCATCTTCCACAAATCTGTGTTTGGTTAGTCAGGTCCTTGCAATTTCCAGCACCATCAGCTGGGCTACCATGTTCTCCAGGCAGATTCCCCAGTGGGTCTCCTCTTTCTTACTCCAGGTCTTAATCCAAAACCACATGGCACCTCTTTATACACCAGACCTCATGGCAGATGGGGAGGCCCTTCTACATCCTTTCAAACCACATGGCTGTTACACTCATGACCACTCAGGCTACATGGCTGAATCCTCAGAGGAGAGACATAGCCTCTCCCTCACTATAGGCAGCATGGCAGAATATCTCCTTTTCTCAAAAGTTTCTTTTGAGAAATCAGCTGAGTCTCATAGGAACTCCTTTGTAGGTAACACTCCACTTTTCTCTTGCTGCTCTTAAGATTCTCTCTTTATCTTTAACCTTTGGCACTTTAATTATGCTGTGTCTTGGTGTGGTCCTCTTTGGGTCCAACTTGTTTGGGACTCTCTGTGCTTTCTGGACTTGTGTGTCTATATCTTTTGCCAAATTAGGGAATTTTTCTTTCATTATTTTTTCAAATAAGTTTTCAATTTCTTGCTCTTCCTCTTCTCCTTCTGGCACTCCTATGATTCAGATGTTGGCCTGTGTAAAGTTGACCCAGAGGCTCCTTAGCCTCTCCTCACTTTTTGGAATTCTTTTTTCTCCCTACTGTTCTGATTGAATGCTTTTTCCTTCCTGTGTTCTGAATCCTTGGTTTGATTCTCTGCTTTATCCTCTCCACTGTTGGTTCCCTATAGATTTTCTTTATTTCCCTTAATGTAACATTCATTTCTTCCCTTATGTTTTTGCTGTAATCAATGAGTTCTTTGAGCATCCTGATCACCAGTTTTGAACTCTGCATCTGATAGGTTGGTTATCTCTGTTTCGTCTAGTTCTTTTCCTGGGGTTTTGTTCTGTTCTTTCATTTGGGCCATATTTCTTTGTCTCCTCAATTTGGCAGCCTCCCTGTGTTTGTTTCTGTGTGTTAGGTAAAGCTGCTTTGACTCCCTGTGAAAAGAACCTGTCAGTCATGTGGGGTAGAGCCTGAGGTAATCATCAGGGTGGGGCAACCCACTTCACTGCTTTGTGTCTCTGTGTGGGGGAAGGGCTTAGAGAGGGGGCAATGCTGCTGCCTGGCTTCTTAAGGTTTGCCTTATACTCGCCCTGTTTCCAGTCACTTTGCCCACTGCCATATGTCCCTGGCACCCTTCCAGCTGTTGCCCTGGTGGTGAATCCCAGAGTGGGTGGGTTTGCATAGGCTCTTTAAATGAACTCTCTGGAAAATCTGGCAGTTTCTTCCACCACCCCAACCCCCACTGGTGTTTACAACCAGAAGTTATGAGGATTTATCTTCTCGGCACTGGAACCCTGGGCTATGCGGTCTGGCCTGGGGCTGGGATTGCTCTCTCCCACTCCCAAGGTGTCCCTCCCAATTTTTATCCACCACACGTGAATGTGGGGCCAACCGCTCCACTGCCACCACCTCTCTGTACTACAATGTGTCTCCGCGAATCTGCCTCTCCTACCCACCTGGATGAATGTGGCGTCTTTAAATCCTTGGTTGTAGGTCTTCCATACAGCTCAATTTTCTGATGGTTCTGGTTTTTATTTGTTTTGAGATCTGACTGTAATTCTCTCTGTGGTTGCACAAGGAGGCAAAGCATGTCTACCTACACCCCCATCTTGACTGGGAGTCCTCTCTTACATTTTGTGTGTGTGTGTGTGTGCTGCCTTGATACAGCAATTAAGATTTTACAAGGAAGCATAGTTTTAACCACCAACCACACAGACACCAACTTGTACCAACCAAAGGTGCCTCCTACCCGGTTTGTAGGTTTGGACAACAGTGACACCCTTTAAAATGTTACTGTTGTCCCTGATTTAAGTTGTTTAGCAGTATTTTTCCTGCTTTTAAGTATTAATTTTTAGTCAAATGGCCATTCCAAACATGCATTCCCTTTCCCTTCTCCATTCATTTTCCACACCGTAATTAAGCCTTTGTGCTACTTGTGTATCAGAATGAGTAACGAAGAGAGTAAGACCTGTCCCATCCATGCTGCCCACGCCTGGGAGACCGCCATTTCGTTACCCAGCTCTTCTTGGACTGCTGCAACCCTTAGACCTTCACCTTTCACCTAATGGCTCCTCTCTTTGCCTCTGTCTTGAATTCACTCTATTTTTATTGACATTATTATTTTCCTTGTAATTTACACCCACTCTCTAAGAAGCACTCAACCCTGCCCAGGCGAGTGAGGGCATCACCCCTAAACAGTTGCCAGGCTTTGTAACTTCTAAAGGGAGAGTCATCTGGAGGGTCCTGAAGCCTAGGCTATACCCCAGAACAATTAAATCCGAATGTTAGTGATTTCTAACTGGTTTCATTACATAGTTAAGAACTTTTTAAATGAGGATCCGGAAAACTAGTGTCCTGAAACAGTCTTTCAGATGATATGTAGATATTCTCCTGAACTTTTTTTAAACATGAAATAATAACAGAATCCATACTTTGCATCCCAGTATGAACTAATAATGTACTTAGAATATGAAATACAAGGCAGGGTTGCCTTGTTTGTGTTTAACTGAAACAGCTCACATTTGCCTATTAATTCTATGGACGACTTGGGGCAGGTGAAGTTAAGAGGCCACGTGCTGTATCACCCTGGTATTCAAATGTGGTCCGGCAGCACCAGCACCTCCTAAGACATGCAGAAACTTGGACCTCTTCTCTGTCATAATCAGAACTCAGTTTTAACAAAATTCTCAGGTGATTTATATAGCCAATGCATTTGAGAAATCAACTTTTTTAGTGTCTTGTGATACTAACAAAGTGGCATACAAGCCAAAATGATTGAGAACTACTGAAATAGATCATTGGTATACTTTGTTCCACTCATATAAACTTGGTTTCACTGAGTAATGTTTGAGAAACTTGATATATTGAAATTGGTAACACTGCTGTGAGGAAGAAACAGATCGTACTCATGTTTCAAGAGATGTAATTTTCCATTTATTCCACATAAACAAAAGATATTTTTGCTTTGTTCATAATGAAAACAGATAGGTACATTTGTGTTCTTTTAACTCTCTCCTGATGCTTACAAATTGCTCAGCTAAAGAAGAAGAGGTCAAGCCCGAGTGCTAGAGCCTAGTAGCCCAGGGCCAGCCCCTGTACAGTACGCACATTTGGCTTCTGACATGGTCATGACTGCCCAGACACCAATTGGATTTTGTAATGTAATCAAACATAACTTAATTTCCTTTCTGTTTTTTTGGAAGGGAATAGGAAATGTAATCAGAATTCACAGTGAGTTGTATTTCACCAAGAAACTTTTGGCATTATAGTCATTTCAGAACTAGGGTCAGATTACAGTGATTTGATGGAAACTGAAAACTTAACCCTCCCCTCCCCTCACACCTTGCATTAATAGTTAAGAAATTGATCTATTTTTTAAAATCTTTGCTTTATTTGCTGATAGCCATTAATGATGTTAAGCATGTCATTAGTGAAGTTCAAGATGATCAAAGAAACTACATATCCACTTAACCAGTGTATTATTTAATACATGTTGGTTTCTAATCCAAGTCTACACTACCAAAGTTAATTGTGGAGTATGCACAATCACAAAAATAATAGTTTGGCAGATAGAACATGAAAGGAGAATGAGACATATCTTCAGTACTATCTCTATTCTCCAATTAGCTAATATTCACCTTCAGAATATCAATTATATTTTAAAATCTATGAAGAACATATAATTCCTGACTGGAACATGATCTGCCCATGCCTCTTATCGTCATACCAGTTCCAGGGCTCCCGACCCCACCTCTGGACCCTGTGAAATGTCAGTAATTTCAC
This sequence comes from Mormoops blainvillei, assembly GCA_004026545.1. Classification (NCBI taxonomy): domain Eukaryota; kingdom Metazoa; phylum Chordata; class Mammalia; order Chiroptera; family Mormoopidae; genus Mormoops; species Mormoops blainvillei. The sequence goes on along the minus strand of PVJD01000874.1, from coordinate 17,884 downwards.
CCAGACTCCTTATAGTAGAGCACTGCTGGTAATTGTCCAAAAAGAAAGTAAGCAAGAGGAATGGGTGAGGGGGAAGTGGTGGGACTCACAGGGCTGAGCAGAAAGTAACGCAAACCTAGAACCAGCAGCAGGTTTTTCCCTGTTCATACACAAAAGCGTGTTGGGTTTCCAACCCCGGATAAAGAATGGGAAGGAAGTAAAAGACGGCAAAGGGGTGTGAGCAGACAGAAAGAAAACAAGGTGAGGTAGCCAAGAGGATAAGATTAAAGGATCAAAGGGGTTTAAAAACAAAAAGAGTAATGGTTTTAGTATTAGTGACATTATTTCTTCCACTAAAATGCCCTCCAGAAAAAGAAATTACAAACCGACTTAATAAAAATACACCACCGTTTTGGTTTGTTTTATTTTATCACAAAAGCGCCAGCATATTTTGTGGGGTGGAGGTGGACTTAGAAAGGGGTCAAGGATTTTATCTGTTACACTAAGAGCTCGCTTCAAGGAACGAAGTACAAACCAGCACCCAATGAATGGTTACAAGAAGTTTTGCCTTGTCCACCCACCTCATTTAAACATTAGAAGAAAATTATTTTCAGAGACAAAGCCCTTTCTACACAATGTTTCCAAGAAGACAGCTCAAATGAGAGCATTGTCCTCAGAATCATATATGAAAAAATGTACACACTTCATGCAAGACCTCATGCATGAAGGCTCCCTACCGCGAGTTATCTGCCAGCACTATGATGAATCACATACATGACGGTCATAGCGGGTAGACAAATACCTAAAAGAGAATGAATGTTGTGGAAAGAGAAGTAAAATAAACTTCTTTTCGCCTCGCGAGGTGAAATGAAGGTTAACTTCGGAAAGCAGATTAAACTCTTTGGAGAAGCCGAGGGGTGGCAGCTATGGGAAGGCGAATTGTGAATGGCGCAGGGTTTCCCCCTTTTCCAGATAGAAGCGGCCTGTGGTGAATTGTGAAAAGGCACAGCAAGAGGCAGTGCAGCATGGGGACGCTGCAAGAACGAAACCAGAACGTGGAACTGACTGAACCCCACGGTTATAAAAGCAGCAGCTATCGGCACTTATTAGGCGCCTTTGCCTGCATCGTCCTACTTCATCCTCGCAGCGGCCTCAGTGAGGAGGAAGCAGAAAGCTCAGAGAGGGTAACTGACCTTCTCAAGTCACATGGCTTGTAATGGAGTCAGGTGGATGAGTCTGGAATAAGTAATCTAGTTTTTCTGGCTCCAAGATCTGCCCGTTTTCCCACCACACTATCTCACCTCCCTCAGGGAACCCCTTGCAGAGAACAGGGGTACAGCAGAGCGCGCTAATGCCAGGGAAAGCAAGCTTGCTGGAGCTCGACAGAAACGCATACTCCTTTGGACGTATGCTTGTGAAGCTTTCTAGAAAGAAAGGAAAGCTGTAATGCTGAAGGACAGAAACAAATACATTGAAGGAGAAAAGGCAACAATATTTTTATAGAGCGGCCCAGTTGTTTCTTTTTAGTGGTTCCTTACACATTTGGTCATCTGATCCCTCATTACCTGTGAGGTTGAACTTGACTCCGCTTTGCTGATGAGGAAACTATAGGTGGGAAATGGTATCTTATCTCTGTTGCAAAGGTGAAAGTTGATTAGACAAAGACAAGAGGGACACACATTCCAAACAGAGGGAAGTACATGCGTAAAATCTTGTAGTGGCGCAGGGGTTGGAGGTGAGGGGAGTGGGGAAAGCTGGTACATCGAGAAACAGAGGGAAGGCCAGCGTGGCTGAAAGAAGAAGAGTAAGGTGGAAAGAAGTGAGAAAAAGAGCATAGTGACACAGGCAGGGTCCGGTTCCTTTGAAAGATATTAAGAACATGTCAAGAATGTTAGTCTTTATTGTAAAAGCAACAGGAATCCGTTGGGAGGTTCTGAGCAGGATGCGGCATAGTCAGATCTGGACTACTGAAATTGGGAGAGAAAGGAAAACTTTTACAGGGCAGGGGCAGTGGAGATGTAGAAAGGGAGATAGATTTGAGGAATATTTAGATGAAATTAATAGTATTTGGTGATGAATTAGCTATGAAGAATGAAGGAAGAAGGGTTATCAAGGATGATTCCAGAGTGTCTGGTTTATATAACCACATGATTAATGAAGCCCATTGCTGAGATAAACACTGGTACAGGACTACATCTGGGGAGGGTGGAGGTGGAAGATAATGAGTTTGGTCTTAAACACATGTGTTTGAAGAGGACAACTAAACAGAGATTACACATAGCTTGAAATCCAGATTTGGATCTCAAAGAAAAGTGAAATTTAGCTTAAATCCTCCTACCATGCATTTCCCATCACCTAACATTTTGTTGTGATGATTTGATTATCTGACGGCTCTGTAGAAAACAAGTTCCATAAAGGTTGGGAGCATGTTTGCCTGGTGTACTGCTAGGTCTCCAGCACCATGTACAGCACCTAGCCAAAGAAAGCACCCAAGGAATACTTGCTGAACTGAAGCCTTAATACCTAAGTGATGTTCTAAGTTCCTGCTCAGGGTCAGCTGATCTCCCCTAGTTTGTCTGGAGCCTATATTCACTGATCTGTAGGCTTCAAGCTCTTATCTCTGTACCCTGGCTTTTCCTACCTGCCTGCCCTTCGTGAGCTGAAAGTTGGACCCTGGTGGTTTCTTCAGGGAGTTTGGGATTGATCTGTCTATAAGAATGAACTTTCCCATTGTCTTAGATGAGGACTTTCTACTTCAGGAGTATGGTCCAGGGAAGAACCATAATATTTATTAAGTCTTAGAGGGTTGATGCAATTCACATAGGCAGGAGGTAGGAGATGCTCATGAACACAAGGCCCAGAAGTACTGTGGGAAGGACTTGACCGGGACAGAGAAAAAAGAGAGGAGTTTAGCTAAATAAGGTGGTTGGAGAGATCTGAATATCAGAATAGGAAGTTTGGGCAAAAGGAATGGTAATGTGGAAGAACTAAGGACTCCTAACAGGGGAATGACATACTGTATTTTGCCATGTATAATGCACTCTCACGTATAATGCACATCCACATTTTCAGCCCAAACTTTAAGGAAAAAATTCTTTCATTTTAATTTTTTAATTCAATTATTTATTTATTTATATTTAGAAACAAAACCAATTATCATATTCCAGGGTATTATTTTGCATATAGATATCATTATTCCTTTCTAGAGTTACACTGTTTTTTTAAAGGTATTTATTTGTTTGTTTATTTGTTTGTTTGTTTATAGACAGAGGGGAAGGGGGGGAGAAAGAAAGGGAGAGAAACATCAAAGTGTGGTTGCCTCTCACGTGCCCCATACTGGGGACCCTGGCCCACAAGCAAGGCATGTGCCCTGACTGGGAATTGAACTGGCGACCCTTTGGATCACAGGCTGGCACTCAATCCACTGAGCTACACCAGCCATGACTTACAGTTACACTTTTAATATGTAAGTATAAATAAAAGAATTAAAAGCATTTATATAGATATGGAATTAGTACTACCCACATATAACCTGCATTCTTATTTTTTCCTCAAAAATCCGGGCAGAAGAGTAGGCATTATACATAGCAAAACACAGTAAATTAGGGAGATTAATCTCACGGCAACTCACAGGATTAATTGAAGAGATAAGAGATCAAAGGCAACAAGGACTAGCTCAGAGGCTGTTGCTGTAATACAGGTGTGAAAAGATAAGAGACTGAACTAGACAGGGGAAATGGAGAGTCTCAGAGATGAAGATAAATGGAGAGAGCTTGACGAATGATTGGCTGGAAAGCAACGGAAGATTCAAAACTGACCCTCCGGTTTCAAACCCTTGTGGTACCTGGGAGACTAACGGTGCCCCTGATGAAAAGATGCTATTTATTTTCTTTGGAGAAAAATGAAACTGAAGAAGTTAATGCTCATGTTACATTGGCTAACGATCATCTCCATTATAAAATCCACAGCAGCAATGGTGACCTGTGAGGGACTGAGCAGCCTAATGTAAATTGACTTCCAAATATATTTCTCGCTGGAACCTTGCTCTCCCAATGAATGATGCCAGAGAGACAGCGGTTCAGCTCAGCTGGACTTCATCTGGCTGCTGATCCAGCCACCTGACTAGTCTCAAAATTACTGCACTTCATTGAACCTGCTGACTTTCTCTCTCCCCAAGGTGGAGAAGTGGGAAAATGCCTTTTTTACCTTCTCAGAGGTTAGTCTAAAGCAATAATTTTTCTTCCTGGTTTACATTGTTTACCAACAAATAAGATGGAGAATATTTGAAAAACAACAACAGAAATTCTCATATAAGCAATCATGATGTTTATATATATATATATTCATATGCTCAGTATCTTCCCAGGGTATGGTGGGAAATGTCATTAAAATTTCACATTGTGGCCACTCCATAAATCTTTTTTTTAAAGCAATAATAACAACTAAAGTGACCCATATTTTACTGAAGAATTTATATGTATCAATGTGAATTCAATCTATAGGAGTTCATATAGATAAAATTCTAGCCTGATAGCATTAGTACACTGATCTTCTGAGAAATTTGACTCCAATGATCCACTGGTTCCAATGCAATAAAATTTAAAAGCAATAAAATCTCATCATAGCAAAGATTTAAGGCACCTCCTCAAATTGTATTTTTTAAATCATTTTTTACTTTTAAATTACAGGTGACATATATTATTATATTAGTTTCAGGTGTACACTCCAGCGATTTAGCATTACATAACTTACTAAGTGATCATCCCAATAAATCTCACACCCATCTGACACCATACATAGTTATTAGAATATTATTGACTATTCCCTATCCTGTACTTTGTATCTTCATGACTATTCTGTAACAACCAATTTGTACTTCACCTTTTTCACCCATCCCCCCAGCCACCCTCACATCTGGCAGCCATCAAAATGTTCTCTGTATCAATGAGCCTGTTTCTGTTCTGCTTGTTCTTTTATTTTGTTTTTCAATTCAATTTTTTATATATATGTACTCATTGCCATTTTATTGTTCATATTTTTTATCTTTTTTTTCTTCTTCTCCTTAAAAAATACTCTTTAACATTTCATGTAATACTGGTTTGATGGTGATGAGCTCCTTTAGCTTTTTCTTGTTTGAGAAGCTATTTATATGTCCTTCAATTCTAAATGATAACTTTGCTGGATAGAGTAATCTTGGTTGTAGGTCCTTGGTTTTCATCACTTTGAATATTTCTTGCCACTCCCTTCTTGCTTGCGACATTTCTGTTGAGAAACCAGATGACAGCCTTATGGCTTCTCCCTTGTAGATAACTGACTGCCTTTCTCATGCTGCCTTTAAGATTCTTTGTCTTTAACCTTTGGCATTTTAGTCATGATGTGCGTTGGTGTGACCCTCTTTGGGATCATCTTGTTTGGGACTCCATGTGCTTCTTGGACTTGTATGTCTATTTCCTTCACCAAGTTAGGGAAGTTTGCTGTCATTACTTTTTCAAATAGGTTTTTAATTTCTTTCTCTCTCTCTTTTCCTTCTGGCACTCCCATGATATAAATATTGGTACACCTGAAGTTGTCCCAGAGGCTCTTTACATTATCCTCATTTTTTAAATTCTTTTTTCTTCTTTCTGTTTCTGATTGGGTGTTTTTTGTTGTTGTTGTTGTTGTTTTTGCTTCCTTATATTCCAAATTGCTGATTTGATTCTGTGTCATCTACTCTGCGGTTGATTTTCTGTAAATTATTCTTCATTTAAGTTCGTGTATTCTTCATTTCTGATTGGTCCTTTTTTATGATGTTGAAGTTCTCACTAAGTTCATTGAACATCCTTATAACCAGTGTTTTTACTCTGCATCTAGTAGGCTGCTTGTTCTCATTTTATTTAGTTCATTTTGTATTCTGTTCATTATTTGGGACATGTATCCTCATTTTGACAGTCTCTCTGTGTTTGTTTCTATATATTTGGTAGAGCTGCTATGTCTCACAGACTTGGTAGAGTGGCCTTATGTAGCAGGTGTTATGTAGGGTCCAGTGGCACATCCTCCGCAATCATTCAAGCTGCGTACTCGATGTGCAACCCTCATGTAGGCTGTGTATACCCTCCTTTTGTGGTTGAGCCTTGATTGCTGTTGGTTCATCAATGGGAGGAATTTACCCCCATGCCGATCAGCTACAAGGACTGGCTGTCATTGACCACCATGAGGGATCAGTTGTGTAGGGCCCACCCCACAGAGCAGGACCTCGGCAGGGCTCTAGCTCCTGCTGAATCTGCCCCTTGAGTGTATTGCTTGTGGAGGTGGTTGAGTGGTGATGCTTCAACGTGGCCTGAAGCTGTGCACCATACACTGGCTTTGGGGCCTTCCGGGAGGTGCAGGCCAAGGCCCCTGTGTGTTAGCTACAACGTGATTTGTGGATGGCTACTACTTGTGCTGGGCTTGAAGGTGCCCAGGAGAGGCCAAGCTGGGAACCAAGACTGGCTGCTGCTAGTGCTGGGTTTTAGGCCCCTGAATGAGAGGTATGGGGCACACTGAGGCCAGATGCTGGTGTTTGACAGATTTTAGAAAAGTCTGAAGCATCAGCCAAGACAGGCCATTCATGTGGAAAGACCACTGGAAACAGCTTAGATAGGCCTGGAAGTTGGGTGGCGCAGGCCTCAGAGAATCACCAGGGTGGGGCAAACATTGTGAGCCGGGTTGATGGAGACTCAGATACGGTGCCCACCTACAGGCTCTGTGAGTGGAGGGCTCATCTAAGAAACAATGGCCTTTCCAGCACTTGTCCGGAAGAAAGCCGTCCCCCAGCTTTCGCCCTGATACCAGCCTCCTCACATGTCCCCAGTTCCTTTTAAGCTGCTGCCTACGCACTGAAGCTCAGAGGAGTGAGTCGGAGTAAGTCCATGCATGGGCTCTTTAAGAGGAATTGCCTGGGAGTCCAGGAGCCCTCCATCTCAGCCGCAAGCCTCACTAGTTTGTACAGCCAGAAGTTATGGGGATTTCTCCTCCTGGCACTGGAACCCTAAGCTGGAGGTCCTCTACAGCCAAGATACCCTTCCCAGTTTTTATCCACCACACATGAATGTGGCACCAGCCCATTCTGCATCTCTGCCCCTTCTACCAGTCTCGATGTGGCCTCTCCTTTAATTCTCTCATTGTAGGACTCCCACGTAGCCACATTTCAGGCAGTTCTGACTGCTGGTTGTTCTGTAGTTCAGTTGTAACTCTGATGTGATTGTGAGAGGAAGCAAGTCCTGCATTTATCTATGGTACCATTTGACCATAAGTGTCAAATTATATAATACATAGGCTTGAAACAATATGATTTCATTTCATGGCAAAAGTAAGATCACAATTAAAAATGCTTTTATTTTTTAAGATATTATAAATAAACTAAATCACCGTGGTCTTTTGATTATTCATGAATTGTTCAAAATGGTCTCACAAAATGTATGAATGTATGTATGAGAGTTGGTCATTTCTTTGAAACTTATGAAGAAAAATGTTCATCCAAATATAAAATAGCAATGTCGGTCATGAAGATGCCATGAGTCATAATTGAAAAGAACTTGCATTTATTGAAAGAATCCTCACAAGCTATTAGACCTGCAGCTGCAACATTCTTCACACCTTGGCTTTTTTTTCTTGAGTCATCCTTGTTAATAATTGACATATTACACTCACTTCAGGTATGAAATTAGTCAAGATCAGTGGCTTATCTTTTGACTAACGCTTTCTTCCCTGTAGTTAATGGCTCATCAAAGACATTCTCAAACAAAGATATAAGTTTGCGTCATATCATATAAAAGATATATGTAAAGGACTATTTCTCCAGAACAATAGAAAGGATGAGATCATAGATTCTCTAATCCCTACAATAATGCCATTTAGAAATCAAAAATTCCTTTCAGGGGTGTGTAGTGGATTAGCAAAATATACTTTTTTTGTTTTTTAATTTTTTATTCATTAATTGTAGAGAGCAAGGAAGGAAGAAGGGGCAGAAAGACATCAACCAAATGATTCTTTGGCTGCTGCTTGTATGTGCCCTGACTGGGGATAGAACCCTCAATCTTGGTGCATCAGGATGATGCTCTAACCAACTGAGCTACCAGACCAGGGCAAAATATTTCTTTTAAAAAAGAAAATTTGTACAATTAACCTTTTATAAAGGAAAACATTATGGAAAAAAATTCAGACAGAAAGTAAGAAAATGATCACTTGTCTTTGCCATTGCCTGACATAAAGGATTGATTTTTTTTCTTTACCTGTTATCTTTCCTCGCCCATCATCACACAGTATGCATTGATATTAAAGAACTACATTCAGAGCTAACATGCAATTCTGTTTTATTTTTAATTTATATAATATTGGGTAACATTCGTGCCCGCTCTTACATGGGCTCTGTCTCTCCCCTTGCCCAGGATGGAACACTGAGTCACCATAGCTTCCTTGCCCCCTGTGCCCCCACCTCTGGCCATACCTGGCAAGTCCAGTCAGGCTCACTTACTTAACATCCCTCATGTCAGACCTTCCTCTTCATTTCCGTACTTCTTTCAGGCACTCATCTTTTCTCACCCTGACAACTGCCACTGCTTTGGTCACTTTCCCTCCAGTTCCTCCTGTGCGCTGCTCTCAGAGTGATTTTTCTATAGCTGTTCCCATTGTTAACGTGTTTTATTTTGCAGCATCTACCTGCATGCAGGCTTTGTGCTGCCTTATCACATTATTGATGGATACTTAAATGCCAAGATCATTGCTGGGAACTTTCTCCAAGAATGTGCCATCTATCACATGTCACCACTTCTTTGCCTTTAGAAAGAAGAGGATATATTCCATAATATATCAGGAACAAGGCACTAACATATCAGAACAAAACACTCATACACTCACACATAATGATAATACTGAAGGCTGAAAATTAAAGGTGACTTCTCTTAAGTCTGATTGCAGACATTTCCTAATTATTTCTGTTATGAGAGGTGAAAGAAGTAGTCTGCATTTCTCAGAACTGAAATTCACTAACAACTTAGCATTTATTTTAACTAACTTTTGACTAAAGCAAAATTTGAGTTCACCTCTTTTCCTCTGAATTGCTTTGATGGTGAAAAACACAAACTGTTAACCAACTTCAAGTAATAATAATTTAAGATCATTAAGGTGCATTATACTTTGCAAAGTTCCACTGTATTTTTTTTTTCTTTAACACACAACTGTTTAAGACAGAGAGGTGTTGCCTCCACTTTACAGATTGACTTGGCCACGGCCACAAAGCTACTGTAGTGACTTGGACCCAAGATTTCTCATCCCAAATCTCTGCACTAACTCACAGATTCTGAGCTGCCCACACATGAAGACACACACACACCTTTTGACTTAGATGAAATAGAAATAATAACAAAGAAACACTTAGAAAATGGAGCTATATAATGTGTTATTTTTGTTGTTCTTGATAATGTTGTAGAACCACCTTTTTATGTGTTTTCCTGTTCTGTCTGGTGTTGTTTTTCTAATACCCCACTACTTAAATATTGCATTTTCCAAACATATGAATAGAAAATGCCCAGCTGCCCAAAAAGACCGTACTGATATAATATGAGCTCTTTGTTTACTCACAGAATAGGCACAAGTTGTGCCCTCCCAGCTGCTTTGTCCACAGTCTTAACCTCGTTCTCTAAGAACCACCTGCACGACTGGCTGGATAATTAATTCCATACTCTGGTTTAGCCTAGGGACCTTCTGTCAAGATTAAATCAGATGTTGCCTCTGAATGTGAATAATGTACCACGCTGTGAATTAGGTTTCAACCACTGAGGCTAGGTGGACATGGACTTCAAAACTGCCTTTGGAAGGAGTAGCGTTCATTGGGGGCTTCGTATGTGAAGAAACTGTTCAGGCAGAGAACTGTTTTAGTGCTGTCGTCAGGATACCTGAGTCACGGAGCATTAGTACTCAGAGCGTTAGGATTATGAAGAATTGCCCTTTCTTACTCATTTCACTCCAAGTAGGAAATTGCTCTAAGATCATAGTGGGGAGGCCAGATTACGTCCTTTTTTTCCGGTGGGGGTGGGGGGCGGGGCAGGGATTGATTCATAAAAGACATCTATCCAGAGAAATGGACTAATTAACACTCAATGCTGAGTCTTTTCTTTCTTTCTTTTTATTTAAATTTTTTGTTTATTGACTTTAGAGACAGGAGAAAGGAGATAGAGAGACAGAAACATCAGTGTGTTGTTCCACTTATTGATGCATTGTTTGGTTGATTCTTGCATGTGTCCTGACCAGGGACAGCACCCACAACCTTGGCCTATCCGAGCAACACTCTAACCAGCTGAACTCCCTGGCCAGGATGAGGCAGGCTTGTCTATAAACATACCCCAAAGTTTGCCCCCAACTTTAAGGGTAGTCATTTTCAGGACTCTTAGAAGCCCCTAGGCATGTCAGTGCAGAAGCAACTGGCAGTAATCAGACACTACGTCAGCTAAAAACACAGAGGTTCATATTATTTAAATGAAGTTTTCATTCTTGAATCAGTACAACGATTAAGGAGAGTTTACACATGTGCTTTACTTCTAGTTGCACGATAAGAATCACCTCCTCATCCCCTGATGAAATCATACCTTATTTGAACATGGGCTGAGCATGTTGTTGTGGAGAAAAGGGGAAGAGCTGGAGCGGAGTTTTCTTAAACAGTTGCAGCTCCATTTGTTGGCAGAAACTTGAGCTGTATGGGAGCTGTGGCTCTGGTGCCTACAGGAGTAGTTGTTCCATGGGAAATGTGACTGCGAGTGGCCTATATCACTGAACTCTTAAAATTTGTTCCAAGTGACCTTATCTCCATTGCTATCAAAATCTGGCCCACAGCCTTGAAGATACCACTTGTTCCCATTCATTCAGAAATAGGAGCAGAGGACGGTCGAGTGAAGCCACATTGGTGCCCCAAAGTGAGGGAGCTGCTTTCCATAGCTCCCTTTCACAGGGAATTCTCTCTCATTTCTAAACTGTTTAAATTTGGTGTGTGAGGGATTATTTCCTGACCCCGGTGTGCTTCCTACATCTGTTTAGTCTTAAATGCTTCCTAAAATATTTTTCAAAATCCACTTGTGATTTTCTAATCCTTCTTAATACATGGACTGCTTAAAATGCAACTCTTCCTTTTTTTTTTTTTTAATCCTAGCTTTGAAAAATGCAAACAAATGTGTGAGCTTTAAGAACAGATTGGAAAAAAAAATGAGCGAGGGCTGTTGGACGCATAGCCGAGTGAAGGTGGCTCTATTGTTCATGCACATACAGAAAAGTTTCATTATTTATCTGTCTGGTCACTTCAATAAGAACAGTTGAGGCATTGTAATTACAGCCACTGCTTGTGTTGGATTCCGGGGAAATAAACGTATTGCACTCCCTCTGCTGGCGCTGGAGTTGCAACAGCTCATTAACCAAACCTGTATTTAGAAGTCTTTCCAATTAAAAAAAAAGAGAGGGGGGAGGGGCGATGGAAAAAGGAAGCGAAAGCTGGGAATGCTGTTAATTTTATTATTCATTTACAGTGTTAGGAAAAAACAAACATATACCAACACCAATGGTTAGGATGAGCAAGAAAGCTGGCAGTTTTCAGGCTTTCCAGCTCTGTACCAAGAGAAGGGAAGGAGTCCCCTTTCGTCTCTCTAACAGCCTTTAAAAATTATCCTTTCCTTTTCAAATACTGAAACAATCTTTTCCCAGTGCTTAATGAACAAACGACTGGATTAGTATGTTCAGTATGTTTGAAATAGTCCAGGGAACACAAAGCGATGTATTTGACTTTGGGTGGAAGGGAGGGGAGAGAGTGTCTTTTTCTTGGTGTCAGAAAGGAAAACTAAAAGGTCCTCAGCTGAATCTTTACACCGCAGAGGAGCTCACTTCCATGCGTGTAAGCATGCTGCCCACGAACCTGGAAGAGAATCAGAGCACCGTGGAATTTTATAGCCAAGGGGACCTACAAAGTAATGACTACACTCCTCGGTGAGACAGAGAGCCTACCAAGAGAGCAAATGCCCCAGACATCAGGGGATCCTGAGGGCCCGGGCCCTGTTTCACTCACGTTAATCAGCATCTGGAGAGTTTTCCTGTAAGGCCCGTCTTGCCTGGGCTTTGCTCTCTTTCGCATTCGTGCCTGCTTTCTCCCCCAGGCGGCTGGATGCCAACCACATCAGCTACGTTCCGCCCAGCTGTTTCAGTGGCCTGCACTCCCTACGGCACCTGTGGCTGGATGACAACTCTCTGACGGAAATCCCTGTCCAGGCTTTCAGAAGTTTATCAGCACTGCAGGCCATGACCTTGGCCCTGAACAAAATACACCACATACCAGACTATGCCTTTGGAAACCTCTCCAGTTTGGTAGTTCTGTAAGTTCCATTGATTTTGTTTCTCTTTCTCTCTCCCCTTTTAACAGTTTCTAAATTCACAGTAAGACCTTGACCTTAAAGTGCTGGCCCTTCAAACCTCTAATAGGGATATTTTAAGGTAAAAGCCCCCTGAACCCCTCCCCAAAATGATTCCCAAGTGTTCTAATTGTATAAAAGAATGAAACAGCATTTATGGGACACCTGCTCAGTGCCAAGCACTGCTGGGGCATTCAAAGATAATAAAATATAATCTCTGCCCACAGCATATCATACAAGTTATCACCACACTGTACAATTAGTAAAGTTAGTAAAAATGCCTTATTTCTGGTAACAATTTAAAATTCAGGTCAAATTGAAATATGCCTTCCTTATTATTTAATAAGTCCTTCCTGAGCCCCTACCAAGGAAAGAGAAGCAAGAATGAACCCGACAGTGAACTATGCATGTATGTGGCATCCCCCCGCCCACAGGTCTGGGTTTCATTATTTCAGTAAATCAAAATGATTCTCAAGTAATAGTTTGAAAAATAATCCGCCTTCTTTAACAGGGTAGCAATATGCCCAGGTGTCAAACGATTCTGATACAGGGAAGTAGCCGCTGCCTGGAAAGCTGTAAGGACAGTCATGTAGGAACCTTGACCAAGGCCTCTTCTGCACTGCCTCCCCCTTTGCTCCACATACGCCCTCCTGCCCACGGCTGCCTTCCTTCAACCATTCCACTTCACCTCGTTGCATGTCTGCCTCTTGCACTGTACTATATATGACTTGGAGAGCTGGCCAGCAACTTACCCATTTTTTCAGGTTCCCTTCAACCTCCTTTCCCCATGTGTTGCCTGTAGAAGATCCTCAATAAATATTACATAGATCTCACATGAATCCAAAGTATTTTTATGAGAATAACAAATTTTTGGTGATATTAACAAATTTCTAAACTGAATTTCACATACAAAGATGGTGCTGCAGACACACCATAAGCTGGACAGGCGCTTTAATTTTTCGTCCACCAGAGCAGCAATTTTTCAACCTTTTTTAAGCTCATGGCACATATAAACTAATTACTAAAATTCCGTGGCACGCCAAAAAATAAATAAATTTTTTCTTGATCTGACAAAAAAAAAGTAGGTATAATTTTGATTCATTCACACTGTATGGCTATTATTGTGTTGGCTGGTGTCATTTTTTTATTTGACAGTCTAAGGGAAAAGACGTCCATGCCTCTGACTAAATAGCCAGGTATTGCATGTTTTAAAAATTCTTGAGGCACATCGGTTGAAAATCGCTGCACTAGAAAAATAGATTGACAAATATCCAGCTCTCCTTTTTCACTCTGACTTCCTTAAGCTTATTTTCCAAAAGTCTCTTTGGGACTTGGTACAGTTTTCAGTTATGCACACAGTGCTCTCATTGGTTTTGACCTAACTGACTTACCATTGAACCAAAGATGATAACTATGCACACTAAAACTGTGTCAAGTTAACTCATCATCTTGGGCAGTCTGAAAACCTGATCGCCATTTTCTGCAGTCAAAATTGCTGTTTTCTGTTAACCTGTGGCTCCACCCTGGGAATGTAGCCATTATAAGCCATCAGATTCAATAGAAACGTGCTTAGCACACCTAGGAGCTTTCCTCCATCCCCATTTGTCAATGATCATCAGTATCTCTTCTCATCACCCTGCGTCCCTGAGCCGTGCTAAATAGTCCATGTGGGAAGATAGGCGGAACAACCGTACTGAACAACCTGAATTCACTTTGATCAATCGTGTTGCTCATATTATGATACACTCCCTCATATTTCAAACCCAAAAGGTAAAACTAGGACTGCCTATTAATTCTATGGTATAGAATCTTCCATGAGGAGAATGAATGAAGCATACAGCCATTTTTTACAAAAAAAAAAAGTTAAACAGAGTAAAAGTTATACATTAATTATTATGTATAATTAGTGCATTCCTAAGTATAAATTTCTTCAGGTTTAAGTAATCAAAATGTCGTGCCTAAGTTTCCCTGCGCAGTGAGCCTTCCTGACTGTCCGTAATGTTGTCCTACAGGCATCTCCATAACAATAGAATCCACTCTCTGGGAAAGAAGTGCTTTGATGGGCTCCACAGCCTAGAGACTTTGTGAGTTGACCCTTTATTTGTTTCCCTTTTTCAGCGTTTTCGTGAGTATTCTGAAGGAATCAAAATAGCCTTAAAGTCAAACTTGCTGTTTTGTTCGGTTAATTGCCTGAGCTTTAAACAGATATTCACAGTGGCTTTATCTTACACACAAGCACACACCTCACAAAGCTAAACAATACAACAAATTTTATTTTAATTTAACAAGAGTGATAAATTAGTTAGAATCATTATAAGCTGAAAGAGACGCTTTCCACTCAGCAGTGACTGTTCGCTTAGGAATGTGTGTCCTCTCTCAAGGATCAGTTCTATAATGTCGCTCAGGCTCACTCCCCACTGAATGGGGGGATACAGACCAGGCTCCAAGCGGAGATGAACAAGTGTCGCATTAAGAAACAGTAAGGGTTCCTGAAAAAGCAAATCGACAGACTAAAAAGTAACGGGAGCTCCATGTATTGAGTATGCCTATAGTGAAATATTGCACTAAGCATTTGTTATATTTTGTTCCCTATGAGAGCAGACATTACTGTCCTACCTTAGATCTAGTGCTGTTAATCATCTTACCAACATTACATAGCCGGTCAGCGCATAACTGGGATTTGCCTACTTCTCTAGTTTGACTCTGAAATCCATGTTTACCGCTATGTTCTACTGCCAAAGAATAGGTCAAATATTTAGTTTTGAGTTGTTGCCTATAACAAAAATAGAGCCCAGCCAGCTGACCATAGCCTAGAGTGTACCCCAGAGCCACTTGGAGAAGGGCTCCCTATGGGCCACACCGGGCAAGCCTTTTCCCAGATGAGGAGCTGCTCTTCGTTGCCCTGCTGAGTGGGAGAGCTCTAATGAGGGCGGGGTGACAGGTGGTGAGGGTTCTGAGTGTGCTGGGAGAAGAGGGTGGCTCCAGCTGTACCCCCACCCCAAAGCCCCATGTCTTAAATACTTAAGTGCCATAAAGCACCGAGGGCCACTGAATCCACACAGCTGGCTCTGACCAGGACTGCAGAAGGAGATGACCAAAGTCCGCCTCTCCTGTGGCCATGGGGCCCATTATTCATTTGCGTCCAGATCTTAGCAATTTGCACATGATCGATTTAACTTCTAACCGAGTCTGGGCCCACTAATTTCCTTCCAAGCCATCTATTGCTGGTGGTCTTCTTGAGGCCGATCAACACTGACAGCTCTCCTTCCAGGGTGATTTGAGTCACTCTGCATTTCCTCTTAGAAAAGAGGAATCATCCTCATCAGGAGATGCCAAAGATGAACTCATCCAGGCAGGACTCTGATGTCAACTTAATGGCACAGTCAAGCAGTTTCCATCAGCTGCTAGGAAAAAAAGAGAGAACTGCCCTCTTATCTACACAGGGCTGGGCTGGGGATCTCAGCAATGGACAGCACCTCCTGGTCCCTTTGAACTCAACAGAAACAAAAACAAGATGGACTTTGATGGGTATTTCCATAAATAGTCTTCTCTGCCAGCACCCCGCCCCCAACCACCATGTTTTAGGTGAGGACCCAGGATTGAGTATAAATACTATAGAATAAAACATTTCAGGAGACACTCCTGCGAGCCTTGTTGCGCCTCCTCTCCCCTCGCCTTGCCCAGGGCTACAGAGGATCAGTAAATTGGTTACTCCCAGCCTCTTCCTTTCCCTGGCTTGAAATCCAAGTAATTTATAAGGGCCCAATCCTTTTTTAATCAAAACAGAGCATCTGGAGAGATTTACAAACAGGAAGAAAATTTATGTCCACAAAGACACAAGTTTCCTGCCTGCAGTATAGCTTAAGGATGGTTTGTGTCAGACAAGTAGGAATCTTGATTCATATTTAACTCAGTTAAATTATCTCTCTCTTAAAATTAAATAGCAATTCTTCTCCACAGAGGAAGATCTAACCACATCTGATTGCCTGACCAAAAGGTTTTTCTGAGTCATCTGGGAAATCTGCCATTCCCAGAGACCAGGAGGCAATTACTTTTTCATATGAAGATGTAGATAGAAGGTGGAGCAAATCTATAAAGCTCTTGTGAGTAATAGAACTGAAAAGCCATTTGTCTCATAACAAACAGAGAAATTAATGATTTGAGATCGTTTGACTATTCCATCTTTGGTCATGAAAGATAATACAGAGCTTTGTCTCAGAGACCAAGGAAAACATCACATTTCTGATCCAAATCATTATTTGTGTCCCTGAGAAAATTCTAGACCTAATATCCTTCCTGAGAGTACACTGCATATATAAAACCTCTCCAGAAACAGGTTGTCATCCTGGACCTCAGGCTGTGAGGGATACAAGCCCTCCGCAGGAGTCAGGGACAAAGCAACTCTCCAAGATACCCTCTCAGGTGAGACTGTAAAAAGCAGGGGGGTGAAAAGATGAAGGAGGGGACGAGGAAGGGCATGTGATTCAGGAGCCCAGGGCAGTACACATACACCTGGCAGCTCGGTGACCTAGGTTAGCCACATCAGCGAGCTGCCAGCGCCGGGCTAAGCATCCCTCCTCCTTGGACATCAGCACTGCTATATGTCCCCTCCCTTTTTTGAAATTGAGCCTTGACTCTTTGAAATTTCTTATGATCAATCTAATGACCGTTTTGATGCAGATTTGTGTGGAATGATGGTGGTGGGCAAGCCAAGCAAGTCTCTCTCCATAAAGAGAAGGAATGAGAATTTTCATCACTGATACTGGTCCATTGAAATGGCATATTAACTTTCCTTGGAAGTGTAGTATATTTGAACCTGTAGATGAAAAACTGAAAATACTATTTACTTATTTTCAGAGATTTAAATTATAATAACCTTGATGAATTCCCCACTGCAATCAGGACACTCTCCAACCTTAAAGAACTGTAAGTATTTAAGACATATGTAATGGGAAATCTCTGTTCTTTGTGAATTTATTTTTAAATATGTTTGATCACTGTACATAATGGGACTTATTAGAAATTATTTTTAATTCATATAAATGATAGTCAAGTACACTTGAAATATACTTTAATTGGTTCTATTACCAGCAAACATCAGATAATCTTTTTAAATTTATCATGGATTTCTCTAATATATGTGTATTAGAAAAAAAATACATATTTCTCTAAGCCATACTCCTTTCCTAACACACATTCCTCCAATATTTATATACTTTATCAGTTTGTATAGAACTATCATGGAATTCAGTTATTTGCTAAGCATTTTGAAAAACATTTTTCCAGGTTGCATAAGTCACTGCAAACTAGAATAAAATGTATGTACCTAGTGCAGCACCAGATGCTTTTACATACATTATTTCACATTCTTTAAATACTTCATGAATCTTACTTAATTAAAAAGCCCACAATTTTACTAAAGTAAAGCTAACTTTCAGCTATTAGGTTGCATATATTTCCTTTTATATACTATAATTAGTTTTTCGTTGTATCTAAAAACCTAC